>OX637650.1:4790545-5218454 GCA_951802225.1 Euspilapteryx auroguttella
TTTCTTTTCATATAAGAACGCGTCCTCTAGTATAAAAGCTTAAAAGCCTCTAGCGGAAAGATTCCGCCTGAAGCTGCTATTGCCGATGGTCGGTCAATTTGTTACTTACGAGCGAGCTATTGCAGCCTTTTCATTGGAATCTCCCGCTCCTGTTCAGATTTTTACAATGTCGAAATACAAAACATAACCACGTAATTATGTACCTTATCGCCTTGATATATGAACCTAAAGCAACAGTTTTTGTTAGTAAAGGATTTTTTTTTTGTGAAGTGATAAACTAACATTTTGCACCTTTTTTTATCATCTACTATATATATATAAAAATGAATCGTTGTTCGTTGGTCTCGCTAAAACTCGAGAATGGCCGGGCTAGTAGCAAGTTAGTAAAAACAACCATGGAATGTTTCCATATACGCGCGATACGAAGTTCACCGGGACAGCTAGTATAGAATATGATAATGTAAAATCTACATGAAACAGGCGTGTAGCAATAGCAACACACTTGTTCATTACATACTAAGTAAATGTTATAAGTAATCAATAGTTTATTACGATGTCGACACCTTCATTAAGCAACACATCCTTGAATAATTAAATAATAATTTTCAATGAGCTTTCCTGAAAACGTATTAGTTTTAAGTTTTACATAATCTGTGGATGCACTCTCAAAAGGCACAAGAGGAGAGTGATCAGCGGATGGAGAGGGCGGGACCATAAACTTTGCCTCGGCGGTCCACCAACTCGGCCAAGCTTAGTTTCTAGGGTGCTTTACCTAAAGAATTCAGGGTCTTTCTGAAATTGTTTCAAATGGTGCAAGTGATTATAAAAAAAATATATATAATTTTGTAAGTACCTACTCTGATTTTTGACAAACATTACTTATGGAATAAAATAAATAAAATGTGATCGTAAATACCTTTTACTTTCAACATACAGACAAAAAAACTACTTAAAATTTTAAAATAATTTGATATGTCAGTATAAGCCAATAAATAGCCATAAAATCACCCGTGTCAAACGCGCACTTGGCCAGTTATTTCATATTGAAAGTTCGACTTTGCAAGTCTAGCGCCAAAGAGTATTGACAATGCGTTCACTGGTCCGAGTAAAACTTAAATCAAAGTATACATATTTTTAGAGAGCAAGATTACACTTTAATTAGGAGCGCCTATACTTTGTATTTACAATGTTCTGAATGTAGGTGTATGTCTTAAAATTCTAGGGGTTGAACAATTTGATACCGTTGCTGTTCGAAAAAGTGCTTATGCTTTTGTTGCAAAATATAGATAAACGGCAAAATAAATTCATACTTGGCTATATACAGTGGCCAGAACAACAACCGAACCACCCTGGCACCTTTAATGATTACTAATTGACTTTTATTCAACAAAAATTGCTACTTTATGCATTACAGAATCAGAATATCATAACGTAATTGTGTGGTAAATATTATAAATCTAATTCTGTATATGGGCTAAGTGAGCAAATATTCAGGATTTAGTAACACTGGTGCTAAATTAAACTGAAGTGGCTAATTTAAAGACAGCTTGTTTATGAACAAACGCAAATTAAATAACAGCCGAGTTCTAAAATGAACTAAATTGTTTATACCAATAAAGACGTATTTGCGACGGCAAATTTAATCCTCTCTTTAGGGACTACATTATATTTCCATCAAGAATGTACTTAGCAACGAAATACTCAACTTAAGTTGCACTTAGCAAGTGTCGGTGCTTGCGTGCAGCTACTATTAAACCTCAAGGTTTGTGTGTTGAATGCTTGTAATAATATGTATCTTTTTACGTCTAAACTGGTTAACGACGATTTGAGCTCAAATTGGGAAGGGATGTGGCTCAGATTAGACCCTATTATCACATAGGATATCATTCGCATCGAAAACAGAGGTAATCTTAGGAATAATGTGCGTTTTATGATGAGGGCGCTGATTTTGCAACGCAGCCTTGCGTAGTACCAGCATAGCAAGAACACCCCTAGTAATTTAAAAACTGTTTTCAGATTTGAAAATTACTGCATTACTATATTACTTATATACTCATCGTTTTTTGAATTATATTAACGGCCTGTACTTTGAAGCTTCTTACCTAATTAGGTATGAGGGTCCCCCACCCTCGCAGCTGTGACATGCGCGCGTCGAAATGCGAAATGTCGCGGCAGTTTTAAATTTTATTACTTTTCATACAAGCCGAAGTTAAATCGAGATGTTTATACCTACCGCACAATTTTTCTTTCCGATTTTCGTTTCAGCTAACAAGAATTTGCGTTTAGGTAAGGTATTTGTAATAACGAGTTTTTTTTAAACCATCTGAGAAATATAAAACAGATTTCTTAATTCTGAAAAATATAGATGTAGGATTTAGTTTAGACAAGTTATTAAAAAGTAACAAGATGTAATGAATTTCACTCTGTAGAAATAAATATCAAAGTAAACCCTTTTTGTAGTGTTTTCTCAATATAAATAAAACACCACTGGTTGTTTTAATTTAAAACAAATAACGATATAGTTTGAGTTGATAACTTTTTTTATTTGGAACTAAAATCACACCCTAAGGCCTCCTTTACGAAGACGCGGCGTGTTGTGCGGGATGTCGTGTGGGTTCCGACGCAGGCGCCACCACGGTCGCCGCCGCCGCGGGCGCCGCCGCGGGAGCCGACGCGTTTCCTTATACGATATCGAACATAGGCCTATGCGCGTCTCCGTAAACGGTCTCATACTATTGCTATACATTTGATTTGGGCGCAGCACGCCCCGCACGACGCCTCGCGCAACGCCCTGCGTGCGGCCTGCAAATGCGGCCTAAGGGTGGATAAAATATGGATGCCTTTTTTATTCACTCACAGATTGTATTGCCATATTGTAATTTACATGAGAACTGCTCGCATAAGTATATATATTTTTTATATAAAAGTAAATTGTGCCTTTCCTCCAACCTTTTTGTAACCAAACTAATTTTTGATACTGTTACTTTTTAATTTATAGAAGAAGATTTTAAAATTGACATTGTTATCTTTCAAAAAGACTTTTGTTAACTAGGCAGTACATCTCAGCCGCTGTACACATTAACATGCATTCATTTTCTTGTAAATAGTGTACCTAACCATGTGTAAATATATCATCCCTTCTTCAACCTCTGGAGTTATTTCTACTGCAGGCGGGCGGACATAGGAGTTCTCTAAATTGGCGACCTACGACGATTGGATTACAAAAACCGCAAAATTTTCAACACTCGCCCCACCAGTTCCATTGTAAGTGGCGACTACCTGCCTTCTTCTGGAGGACTCTGGGGGACTTCTGGAGAAGCGCCTCGCCGACTAATATAATAATAATCATCATCATCATCTCGGCTGCCCAAATTCAAAACCTAGTAACTGGTGTTTTTGCAAAAAAACCATTTTTGTCATTTTTCGACTTACTAGGCGGTAAAGATTTGATATGAACCTTAAAACACCCAGTTTCTTACGTAATTTTAAAAATAAAATTTAGCAAGTCTACCCAATTTGGAAAAGTTATTGAAATTTCCATGAAGTATAAAATCAATCAAATTTTGATGGAATTTAGTAAGTTACAAAAACAGTATACAAATTTGGCTGAATTAACCACGAGTCGTAACCAAATCGTAAACAAAACTTAATTCTGCCACAAATAAATCATTTGTATAACTTTTAAATGAATGCACTTCAAAAAATAACATTTTTCATTCGAAACGTACAACTAAAAATATAAATTGCTTTAAAAAGTAGAGAATTAACTCAGAGATTGTATTTCAAAACATAGTATTTCACACTTAGTTAATTAACTAAGTGTGAAATACTATGTTTTGAAATTGTTTTCATTGTCATATTTGGGTAAATTAAAAAAAAAAAATAGTGGGATCGATTTAAGTGTGACTATAGTCAACAATATAGTCAAACTTTTGGTCAAACACCGAAATCGCTATTGCGTCTGGTTTCTTCGGGGCAACGAATTAAAGTGGTCGACCCGTTTTTTGGCTCTCCTGAACATTTTTGTTAAAACGAGTTACTAGGTTTTGATTTTAAGCAGCCGATCTCACACGATAGCGTCCACTGCTGGACATAGGCCGCAACCTTTACCAGGTCGTCTGACCACCTTCAGGGGTGTGAGACCAGCGTTTGGAGGGTGATTTGAGGTGAAGGTGAACCTTGAAGTGAGGGGGGGGGAATTCCTTAAAATTAAACTGAAAAGCAAAAAATAAAATCTTTTCATCAAAAAATTAAACAGCCGAAAAAACCGAAAAGCGTTAAATAAAAAGGAAACATTTTCTATTAAGACATAAATTACTGCCTTCTTAAAGTAATTTGAGTAAGTATACCACGTAATATTGTGCTAATGTAATATTAATATTGTGTTATCGGCGCCACAGAACTAACAAAGATATGATATAACTATATAATAAGTAACCTATGATTTAAGTTTTATTTGTGGGAATAAAAAAGGTAAGTTTGTAATGCGACGGTTTTATAAATGTAATATCGGTATCAAAATTGGTTTCTTTCAGCTCCATACAGATCCTAATCAGATGTTATGGTTCATTGTTTTGACATCTGTTGTCAAATTTTGAATAAAAATAAAACGAAATACGAGAGCGCGAAAACAAAAATTTGACACAGAACCGGCCTCGGCCGTGGCCACAAGGGTACTGACGGGGTAGGGAGCGGCGCGGCATGGCATCGGACCGCGCGAAAACGATGTTTTTATTTAGTTTTTGCTGGTTTTTTGTCTTTTCGTTAAACTTAAAAATTCTTACTATAGTAGTATGTCTAAAATTTAAGGTCAGCAATTTTCATTCCAAAAATCAAATAAAAACAATCAGCGGTTTAAAAATAAAATGGAAAAAACGGAACAAAAAGGGGTAACTTTGAGATTTTTTTCTATCAACTAAAATTAATTAGATCCTATTTCCCTTTAGTATGATGACTAGATTAGATCCTTAACTAACACATATATTTTTTTCAGAATGAAGACATCAATTTTGTATGTCTCAGATTGTTTAAAAAAATCTCAAAAACACAAATTTTTGAAGCACCAAGCCTTAAATTGTTTTATTGCACAAAAATAACTCAATTTTTTACATTATTTATCTAAATAAATATTAAGAATAAAACCGTTCCTTTTTAACCGACTTAAAAAAAGGAGATTATCTGTATGTTTGTATGTATGTTTGTCCGCGAATATCTCGAGTTTGGCTGAACCGATTTTGATGCGGTTTTCACAAGTAGAGAATAAGTAGAGAATAAGAAAGGAATAAAGAATCAGGTAAAGTTATAAAATAATAATCTATTTCATTTTCTAACAGCATCGGCGGGTGATGTCGCAAAGAAGTTAAATTGGCTTTAAATCAAGCTGAAAGTCCGATTTTATGCGATCCAGTAACGATAGCCTTAAAACTTTCTTACAACCCCGGACGTAAAGGCGCCGCGAAGAGCTACCGATGATTATTACTTAGCTACGTTAGTTTTACAAGGCTCTTAGAGTAGAGTTACAATACGAAATTTATACTTATTGAATACGTTTGAACTGAATTATGAATAATTTAAAGAGATTAAAAAAAACTACTTAAATAACGTGCAAAACATTGACAATTGAATTTTAGATAAATAAGTTTGTTTGTCTTAGTTTCGAGATTATAATTTATTTATTATAAAAAGTGCTACAAGTGCTTTTAATCAATCATTCGCTTACTTTTATAGCGAGATTTTTTTTCAATCATGTCTTTAAATTTTATTATCTGAAGTTACTTAGGTTAGGTATATCACCGCTCATTGGTAGAAAGACATAGCTCCAAAAAATTTTAGCCAGAGTTCACTCACACTCACGAGTCGATCATGCTACTCCGTCGTCTAAAATATTATGACAAGTGCAAAATTGCAATAACGAAATGCAAAAGACCTCAAGTCGTTAAATCTTTATAGCATGCGCATATCTTGACTATAAAAATTTCAACTTTCGATGCACAAATATTCGGGATTGGAATTCAGAAATTTTGGTATCCCAGGTAAGTATATATCTAAAACTAGTTGACCCGGCGAACTTCGTACCACATATTTTTTTTCTATGTTGTGCATGTATTATACGTAAAAACCTTCCTCCTAAATCGCTCTATTAAATTTAAAAAAAACACATCCAAATCCGATGCATTGTTTTAAAAATTTAAAATTGTTTTAAAATCTGTGAGTGAATAAAAAAGTCATCCCTATTTTATCCACCCTTAGGCCGCATTTAGGATCACGCAGGGCGTTGCGCGAGGCGTCGTGCGGGGCGTGCTGCGCCCAAATCAAATGTATAGCAATAGTATGAGACCGTTTACGAATACGCGCATAGGCCATAGGCCTGTTCGATATCGTTTAAGGAAACGCGTCAGCTCCCGCGGCGGCGGCGGCGCCCGCAGCGGCGGCGCCCGTGGTGGCGCCCGCGTCGGAACCCACGCGACATCCCGCACAACACGCCGCGTCTTCGTAAAGGAGGCCTTAGGTTGTGATTTTAGTTCCAAATAAAAAAAGTTATCAACTCAAACTATATCGTTATTTGTTTAAAATTAAAACAACCAGTGGTGTTTTATTTATATTGAGAAAACACTACAAAAAGGGTTTAGGGTAACATGCCCTATTACGGCGCGTTTTGACGACATTTTAAAGTAGGGTAAGAAATTAAACATTTCTAAATATTTTAGCAGATATTTAAATTTTTTTTTGCAACTCATCATAATTATATTTTCTATTTCAGTTGTCGTTTTATTTATTTTAGAGTGATAATTAATTTTAAATAAATATTTTTTCTGACAATTCGGAATTCCTATTACGGCGGCAAAAAAAAGTTTGAAGCCCATTATGGCGGTAAGCACTGCCTATTACGGAGTATGGGATGACAACACACGCATGATAAAACAATTTCATGTCAGCTCATGGGTCCGTGCAATCAGATGCAATGGCTGTAATTGTTACTGGCACTAAACATAAATACAGGATCTTCCTAGTAAGGGGCTATTATGATAATATTTTGTGTATCAACTATTTAATAAATGGCCTCGCGCTAAGAAGTTTCCAATAATATAATTAGTTTAGGAAACACGAATAATGAATATTTGGCTGTATGGGCTACTATGTTTCTTTGCCTGACCTGAACGGGCGAATAACAAAACAACAAGCAATAAATCAATCTACGGCATCGTAACGTTCTCCCATCTCTCCGCACAACGGAACGGAATGAATTAAATATGGGGACGATTTTTTTTAATAAGCCGCGCCGATAAAGAAACGATTTGAAAATGGCGGCCGAACGAATGCTATCTCGCGTATATTGGTATGAGGAGAGAGTTGAGAAAAAAGACAGCCCATACAACGGCCGCCATTTTGAGATCGTTTCTTTATGTGAGCAGGTTATACCCATAAAAGCGTAATTTGTGCAAATTCGGCTAGCTTATTAACATATTTTTTCATATTTATTGTTAATATACATTCAGTGAAGTTACAAATGATCATTATTGAATGTCTGTTGACCAGGTCCATATCTCAGTAGAGGCTCCACAAAAGTTTGTTCAAGAAGGAAGATTTTGGCACAATTTTTGCATTTTTCTCTAAATTTCCATAAGTTTTTGAAGTTTTTAATATTTGTTTGTATTCTTTGGACGACAAATAAAATATCGTGAATTTTGTTCATTAAAATTAATCGAGCCGTTTCGGAAATTAGTGCCTTTGGCAGACAGACGGACGGATATAAAATACTCAAAACCTTAATCAATAAACTGATACAAACCTAAACTGAGAACTTCCTCTTTTCTAAAATTGGTTAAATATAGCGCACCTTCAGAATTGAAGGGGCTTAACTCAAAATTTCGCGAAATTGAGTTACGGTCATAGAAAGGCTTAAAAATGTGCGCTCTATCCGATGAATATTAAAACACAGGCTTTTTAACGACAGAAAAAGAAATCCGATACTTACGTCTCTTTTACACTGGGACGTTTTCCTGCACCCGCTCGGAACGAGAGTGACGCAATCATTAATGCGCCAAAAGTAGGACGAACAGGTTCAGTTGTTTACAGGCTCATAGCCGATTGTGGCCATATAATCCTAAACGTCATCGCTAAGTATAATTGTTATTATCAGTTCAATAAAGACACTTTAAGTAAATAGGTCTTTACGATGCCGAATGATACTAATATAAAGTGAGACTTATTTATGGTTGTGCCTTTTTCATACCGAAGCTATTTGAAAAAATGTTTATAAATTCAATTAATAGTTTAGAATTGTAGAGAACTTTTAGGTTTTAGGTCCTTAAAACCATAAAAAAATTAAAACTATCAGAATAAAAAGGGCTTATGTCTTCCATTGTTTTTTTAAAAAATAAAATAAAATATAAAAATTTAATATGAACCATCTTTTTACCGTTCATACGCTAGAAGACAACCTAGACTTTACCTTAGGAATATAAAACTTAAACTTTTTAGGTCAAATTAGCGAAATAAATACTTTCAAAGTGCAAAGTTACAATTTTATTTTAGTTTTTTGCGATTTCCCGAAAATCTAAATTTTTGAGTTGTGCCCTCTACCGTTCTGAAGGTGCGATAGGTACTAAAACCCTTCTTCTGAATTTAAAAAATACTTTTGTGAAAATCGGTTTTGACAAAATTTAATTAATCGTGGACAAACATACATACAGGTCAAAGCGATAACCTCCTTAACCTCTTTATAAAACTGGACTTTGAATTGCTGTTCGTTTTTCTCCAACTTTAATTTGAAAAGGCCCGGACGAGGGTTTTAATAATCCTACTAATATTATAAATGACAAAGTTTGTAATAAAGGATGTCTGTAACTCTTTCACGTAAAAACTACGAAATAGATTTAATTGAAACCTTACAAATAAAACATATTTGCGGTAAAGTCTAGTAGTAAATTATTATATTGATGGGAAAATACGATAAATCTAATCTTAGTATACATTTTTGTGTAAGTTTTTTTAAATTATTTACTTACCCTGTTATTCATAAAAAGTTAAAGTGCATTTAAGTTATTTGACGTATGTCAATTTAGACAGAATGTCACGTATTTACCATACAACAAACCAAATAAGTAGACCTACAGTAAAGCTTTTTAAAATGAACGGTATCTTTGAATTAACGAATGAATAAATATACACTTAGCATAAAGTAAGGTGACAATAGGCGACCTTATCTTTAAGAATAAAACGGTAAAATTATTAGCTCTGTAATTTCCATACACCGTGTTAGGATTCCTTACAGCCTAATACGGTAGGTACTAAAATATCTTATGAGTTTTTATTTCATAATTCTGAAATATAATGTAAAGATATTTCGGTAATGTAAGTTATTACTTACAAATAAGAGCACTCTGACTTTACCATAAAACACTCAAATCGTTAGTAATCGTTGTATTAGACTATCTTTCTTCATTAAAACTCATACGTTAGGTTTCACAGTATTCCAACAAACTTAAATTTTACTGTCAACTTTAAGCGTCAAAAACAAGGATTCTAGTTAAAAAACATGTACCTCCAAAATAGGTTTTATACTTGAGAACTAATGAAAATTACACTAAAATAACGAAATGTTCAAAAATTATATTTATTATACCACTAAATTTATAAATTCCCGACACTGCGTTTTTCCTATTACCGATGGTACCCTCCGTAATAGGCTGTACCCTCAAATAGCCTTCCTAATACGGCGGACTTTTGTTTACTAATATTTACTTGTTTTATTTGATTTTAAACAGAAATCAACTTGATTAACTAAATCTAATTGAATGTAAAAAGTATTTGAATATAGTAACATAATCTTAAAGTGCTTGTTTGAACTAAAAACGAAGTCTGAAAATTCAATGTTCTACCGCAAGCCAGTCTGCGTTTGTATGAAACAGCTTCTCGCTTCGGTGACGTTACACAAAATAATTAATTTAAGTAATTTGAAACGATTTTAAACGCACGAGTGCTGGGTAATAAGTTACGTGTTAGTTTCCCTTGGACACTATGTAGTCACCTTTACCATACACAGTCACAACGAATCATAAATTGCAAAAGATAAAATAGAGCCGTAATAGGACGTGATTTTGACTACCGCGGTAATAGGACGTTTTACCCTACTTTGATATTTATTTCTACAGAGTGAAATTCATTAGATCTTGTTACTTTTTAATAACTTGTCTAAACTAAATCCTACATCTATATTTTTCAGTATTAAGAAATCTGTTTTATATTTCTCAGATGGTTTAAAAAAACTCGTTATTACAAATACCTTACCTAAACGCAAATTCTTGTTAGCAGAAACGAAAATCGGAAAGAAAAATTGTGCGGTAGGTATAAACATCTCGATTTAACTTCGGCTTGTATGAAAAGTAATAAAATTTAAAACTGCCGCGACATTTCGCATTTCGACGCGCGCATGTCTAAGCTGCGAGGCGCCCCCCACCCTCATACCTAATTAGGTAAGAAGCTTCAAAGTAGACGTCCTTAAGCATACATAGGGACAGACGCGGGAAGCAACTTTGTTTTTTTACTACTAGTCGACCCGGCACACTTCGTACCGCCTAACCTATTAGTATTTCGTGCATGTATTATACTTACAAACCTTCCTCTTAAATCACTCTATATGTTAAAAACCGCATAAGAATCCGTTGTATAGTTCTAAAGATATTAGCATACATAGGGACAGATGCGGGAAACGACTTTACTTTATACTATGTATTGATGAAGATTGATGATGATACTGATTAAGAATATTCAAAGGTATATCCACTGCACTGTAAACTGATTAATAAGTTATCGCGTGTTATAAAATGTCGTTGCGAACACCCGCCAGTTTCGGCAGATGCAGCTAACAACCAATCTCAACGCTTCTAGTATTTTTTTACTGGTTTTGTGTTCCGAATTTCCAATTTATAGGGGTGTAGGGGTAGGCTGAAATATTGCAAAAATGTATCTGCACCCTGTAAATAAGTTTAAAAGGGTAACATTATATTGACATATTTTGTCATTTGGGAATTCGCTAGCATTTAATCTACTTACTATATATATAAAAATGAATCGTGGTTCGTTAGTCTCGCTAAAACTCGAGAACGGCTCGCCCGATTTAGCTGATTTTGGTCTCAACATTTTCATAGTAGTCCAGGGAATGTTTAAAAGTTGAGAAAATATGTAAAAAAAATTGAGAGGCAGTTAGTGCAAGTAACAATTTCTTTTTCCCATACAAATTGTAAGGCGTGATACGAAGTTCGCCGGGCCAGCTAGTTAATAATATTTAACCAAATAGTTAACGGCAGTAGATAATAATATAATAACACATCACACTCAGAGCCCCTAACTAGGAAGAACCTGTATCTAAGGTACCCGAAACACACACAGAGACGAACAGGACACCCATACCGGAGACAAACATCGATATTCATCATATCAATATTCGCCGTATTCGTTTATATTCGTAGATATAATAATAAATAATAATAATTCATTACATTGTTCAAATTCACCTAATTGCCGTATTTTCTTATTTAAAAAGAACAAAAACAGATTATACTAACAATAACAGATTAATAATTCAAATTATATTTCAATAGTCAAATTTCATTTCTTTGCTATTCTCTAAACAAAATATCTATAGAAAAGCTATTTAGTATTGCTTGACACCCACATTGACTCGTGCTAGGTACAACACCGACTGAAAATAAAAATAAATGGCAGAACAAAGCCTTGAGTAAGTTTCCTAGTAATAACAAAAACTGATTTATCAACAAGAAAGCTGTCTGAGACAAGCCCAGGAGACACCCACTACGTCATAATTACCAGACTCTGACCTGGAACGTGCCCTATAATGGGGAAACTATGTTCTAACTAAGGTTTTCGGTCTTATAATAATTGTGATAGGCTTAGCAAGGGCTGTGACAGTAACTTTTGCGACCTTTTGCTGTAATTTGTGGAAGTCGAGTGATTAACAGGCTTACCCTTACCTACTTAGTTCACAATGTTCAAATACTATTTCATAAATATATTTTAATGATAAGAAAATAAGTAAAGTAATGTGCAATGAATATTAAATTCTAGAATAGAATTGTAGAGAAAGTGTTGCATTTCATTGCAGGCAAATATGCCAACGATGCACTATAATTTTCAAAATTGGGTTGCATAATGATATTAAGAATCTGAAATAATGTACTGTGTAAATTTTAACATTCTAAATTCAGTTGTTTTAGCTATAAGGGCGATTAGCGAAATAAGTACTTATTATGAATAACGCAGGCAAAAATATAAGTTATTTTTCTTAGAACCTGTATAATCATTTTATTAGTTTATATTCTTCTAGGAAGGGACACAAAGTTATTGAGGTATTTTTTATTTATAAGCACTTTTACAGAAAACGTGGTCTTTTTCCTCAGAAATATACAAAGAATATATTTTGTACAAATAATTTTGTTGTTTATTTCCTTTACGTGCATAATGCATCCCGTACACATGGGTGAATGGCAAAGTGCTGAAAGAAAGCAACCGTGAACAAAATACAAAAAGGAAAAGCTTAGAAGAGGATATAAATTATTGTTACTCAGATGTCGTGTGATAAATGCGTTTTCGAGTTTCTGAGGAAAACGAACGCTTACCCCAAAATACTTGAAACTTAAGGCCATTTTAAGTTGTTAGTGCTGTCTCTTAAAATTACAATAGAAAAAAAAACAGGACTAGTTTTTCCTCGAATGATATCGATACTGATACCGAAATTGAGAATGAAAAGAAAAGCCTAAGCCAGCATAATGCCCCTTTAACTTTAGTTGTACTTTATTTAGCCAACATACGCATTACAGATGGTTTTTCACGAGAACTTGTACATACTCAATACATAGTAAGTATAAAACAAAGCTTAACCGTATTATTCATAAAGATACAGGAGATTTAAAGTAGCTTTACTAGAGCTCTACTTCTCTGGTTTGTTGTATGGTAAATACGTGACATCCAGTCTTAATTGACATACGTAAAATAACGAAAGTTCTCCTTAACTTTTTATAAATAACAGGGTAAATCTTTAAAACTATGCAACGGATTTTAATACGGTTTTTCAAAGATAGAGTAAATAAGAGGAAGGTTTATATTTATAACAAAATTACAACATAGCAAAAGGTTAGGCGGTACGAAGTTCGCTGGGTCAACTAGTATTTTTATAAAGACTTGAACTTTCAAAAGAACTACTAATCCGATTCCTAAAATAAGTACTTTCACTAAAGCCTAGAGCAGATTTTAAGAACGGATTTGGGTACAAAGGTTTTTTAAGAAAATTGAATTCGTAGGTAAGTTAATTGTTAGTCAAACATGGGTAGCGAGTTATGCAACACCGTGACGTTACGCGCAGCTACTTATACTAATTGTGTATTATTAATATTTAAATGATCTCAAAAGATTCATCGCTTCACCCATTTTAATCAACGAAAAATAAAGTAGATATGCGTTTTTCTAAGCAGACTATTTTTCAAACAACGAAAATCCACCCCCATCTGTATAGTGCCTTTGGGGCGGATGTGTTTCGGGTGTATTTGTCCTTTTTACGCAAAATTACATTTTCGCACTTTGGCTCTCTTATCGTCCTATCTTTCAGTAAGGTGGCTGGCTTCGGGGTGACTTTTGATACTGATACAAGCATTCAGCACTCGGTATTCTGGATTACAAGGCAAACTAAGTTGAATTTTTATTATGATGAGTTGTTGCAGGGGCCGAGATAATAAGATTACTATTTTATTTTTGAAATCTTCTCGATCACAACAATTATTACTAATATTAATATTAAGGGTGTATTCCAGTTATCTCGTTATTTTGTAACTGTCCGTTGACGGGGTAAATATTTTAAAATCAAGATAGCTTTTTAAATATCACTTGTCCCTTACCTAATAAACTATAGCGTTGGCAAATGTTTTCACCTTCAAATAAAAAATGTAGATAAAGTAAGTAATCTAAAAATAAACAAACGAGAAGTACCCCAACTCGTTTTTCACATTTAGGCCGCCTTTTTTCATCTCGTCGCGTTCTTATCACGGAATATACGTCAAGATTTCTCGCAGCTTCGGGCTTCGGGCTGTTCCGTATGGGAAACCCTTTACAAAGGCTATTTACGTAAATATACTAGAGGCCACGCTAACATATAAGGGCAAACAAATACAATATACAAAGTAGGTAGGTAATTTTAAGTCAAAATTATTTGGTATACCCAACATTTCTTGACTTTAAGAACTTAGTAGGTACCTAATTATGTTTTTATGCTTTTTAGTTTATTTTTCGGCGGTTTAATTTTTTGATAAAAATAATTAAAAAATAATATATTTTGCTTTTCATTTCTGTCAAGGGTTTATAATTTTCTTCTCCCACAAAGTGGTCACACCGCATAAGGTGATCAGACGACATGGTCGACAGGGACTACAAGACCGGTCGGTATGGCGATTTGTCGGTATGGCGTCCAGGAGTGGACGTATTTCGGCATAGATATTTATTTTATTTCTTTTAAAAAATATTGTAAGTGTAAAAGTTATAATGTAAATACAGAACACGGCAATGCAACTTGTGAGTGAATACAAAAGTCACCCCTATTTGTCCATCCTTAGGGTGGGAATTTTATTCCCAAAATTTTATAAGACCAACTTCAAGGTATGCCCTGTCGATAAAAAAAGAATCATCAAAATCGGACTACTCTGTGAAAAGTTATGCGTGATCATACCAAAAAAAAATAGTAACTATATGTAATTGAGTAACTTCACCTTTTTTTTCGTAGGTCATTTTTCTAATCCGTTATATCTGATTCTAATAATTAGTTATTTATTGCATTTTGTTTTAAATAAATGTGGTTTAACCATATTAAAAAAGGTGTAGGTTATAACAATAACAGGTTAGGTGCAATAACAAAGCAATATAAAACAAAATTATAGTTTTAAGGAACATAGCGGCATGATTCAAACAGGGTGTCTCAGGTTATAAAGATCTCGAAGGTAATCGCGCCCTAAGCCTATTTCATTACAACCCTTTAGTAGGTAGGTAATACTTAATAAAGGTTCAAGTTTTTTGCTTGTCTAGATATCTTAAGGGTAGGTAGTCGTAAAAAACACATTAATCATGTCTCTGGCACGCCTGGAGATACAGAGCATTTTTTGCAACGGTTGGTTGAATGTATAAAAGAACTAAGATTTTTATGTACCCACTGTTGTATGATGTAGAAAAATAACGCAGAGTAAAAACTATCAGTTCTTGAATTCAATTCTGAAAGTTAATTGCATTTGATTTCAATCATATTTTTAATTTTCAACCAAGCACTTTCATTTAATAATGCATTTTTTTTAAATAACTCTGGCTTAGAAATTATATTATTTTATTTGCAATATTGAAATAAATAGGTAATAGTTAAAGATTTATTGCACAACGAAAACATATTTACAAAATAAAAATACTAAGTAGGTATTTTTTATTTCGTTTAAGTGATTATTTAGCACCTTTTAGTAACAACTATTTTTATATACCTACTCACGTTTAAATAAAATAAGATTTTGCGTTTTCCCTGAAAATGCACCATGCACCTTGTGGATCGCTGGCCCGAGAAATGTGGTACTCTCGAGATATATCTGTCTCGGACGTGGCTCGAATTTACTAAGGAAATGTAGTATTATAAATCTGACTATTTATTTGGGTATTTGTAAAAGAAAGACAAAGAGAGTCACGTGAATAACAAGGTTACTTATAAGTATAAAGATTATTTGAATTGAAAGGCAAAAGCAAGAAGTTCATATAATTTAGTTGGTTACTTATAAATTGGTTTTTCTGTATATGGTAATCAATATATATAAAACTCTTCCGTTACTGACTGACTGACTGACTGACTGACATCTGAAATCTGCGCGGGAAAAACCGCGAGGCAGCCTCTAGTACTGCATAATTTTTTGTTGATTACTTACTGGTATTCAATCATAAAAAACACCTAGAATAACTTTTTGAATTTATAAATTTTGTTATGTTATTTCCGTTATAACTTTTTATTTTGACTCCTGAAGCATCACCCAAATTAATTGGTACGAAATAAAGTTACTTTTTTTGAGCAGCCTATTTGTATTTTGCGCTCCACAGCGGTTTTAAGTTGCTCTTTCCTCTAATGATGTCGGTTCAAGAATGTATTACTACTTGACAATCTTGTATTTTTTACTCGAAGTCTGTGTAAGATTACCGGTGAAGTTAGAGAGCTAGAGAACTTCTCAAGAAAAATAGGTATACCTATATATAGTTTTATATTTGACTTTTAGGCCATAATCCAGATAGGTCCTACAAACTGTACTTCCGCGCACAGGAAGACGCAGATTAGCCAAAAAGGATAAAAATATATTTTAAAAAAAGTTTGGAATAATAAGTAAGTAATATATAAAAAAAATGTACTTATGAAATGTTTGAAACACAAATGGACTTTATTTATTTATTTTATTTTATTAAGGACATCAACAGCGTTTACATTTCAAGAGAATTATAAACTAACCCTGTTATTCATAAAAAGTTAAAGATCATTTTAGTTATTTGACATTATGTCAATTTAGACTGGATGTCACGTATTTACCATACAACAAACCAGAGAAGTAGACCTCCAGTAAAGCTACTTAAAATGTACTGTATCTTTATGAATAACACGGTAAGACTGTAGAACATATGACCAATAACAGGTATCCACAAAAATATTATAAGAACAATCAATTCAATAAAAAAGTAGGTAACAAAATTTACAGAACAATGAAATAATGTAAATAAGTAAATCCTACAGGAGAGGGAAAAGGGCGGAGGGGCTTTGTTTTAAACATCGTTAAAACTGGGTTTAAACGTCATGTTTAAACACATAAAAATCTCTTTTTAAATTGCGAGCGAACATACCTATATAAAATGTCTACACATACATTCATTATGTTGTCTACACTACAACATAATGAAAAAGTCTTCACCGAAACTATGGCTTGTTTAATTTTTATATATGGCATAAATAGGCGAAGATTCATAACTTCTTGTATAATAGTACGTATGGCTAACTGCCAACGATAATATTAAATAAGGTCAACAAAAGTGCATTGTTGTGGACTGTGGGAGAAAAGATAATTTGTGAGATGCACTTACTGCACAGACAACTTATTTTTAAAAGAACGCTAGGTCTTTAGAAAAACTTTTTGTATAATATAGTGAAGAAAATTTGAAGCTTTGCAAAAAAAATTAAATGATATTTATGGCGATCGTAAATTTTGCCTTTCCTCTTCCAGTTGAAGTTCAAAACTTGACAAAATGTTATTGAACCTAACAAACATAAGTCTCTAAACCATTTTGGATAACTTCTGACCCTTATTAAGCATTCCTACGCTCGGACCAGACTAAGTGGGATCTAGAAAAGAAAATGTCTATAACACGCATACAATAATAGTACAAAGTTATTGTACTCGGTTGCTACTTGGCTAGTGGTGCGAAAGTATCGAAAATGTAAAATATTAGTTTGGCAATGTTGCGCTGTCTGTTGTTCCGTCATGAAATATTAAAACTTGTGTCGTAAAATCTGGTAAGTTCAGTTGATACTTCCAGCACTTCCGAAAAAACCCTCACGGTTTATCTTATTAAATACGTTATTTATTACAATGTTGGTAGAATTAGAGAAGTATTGAACTAAGCATGTTTGGAGTTAGGCTTTGGCTTTAAAATAAAGTATAATAATAAAGACAGCAGTCAAATCTACTTTCCAAGACTAAGAAAATTACTGGCGAGCGGGGTACTGGCCTTATTGGACATTTCACTAACAACAAGACCTATAATCCCAAGGAACCAAAAAAGCAGGGTGGGCGACCAAAGAAGAGATGTACCTACATCTGTGAGAAAATGTGTAAAAAGAATCCACTTAGTAAGACGCAAATAAGAAAGAAAATCGTCCTTGCCCAGAAATTAATGAAAATAAGGCATTATTTACAAAAAAAAAAAACTAACAATTAATTCATTATTATCACAGTTAAATATATATTTGTACTAGTCTCAACATTATTTATATAACAGTATTTACTTACTGAATGTAGATCAAAAAGCGGCAGAATTGAAGTGGGACTGGGCCGGCCACGTAGCCCGTATGGACTCCAATCGTTAGGCAAGGAGCACTAAGTGGGTCCGGAATCACGCCAAGAGACGACATGGTCGCCCCAGGAAGCGATGTAGCAACGAATTGGGAGCACACGATAGGGACTGGTGGAAATCTGCCCAGGACAGGGAAGTGTGGAAGGAGGGGAAAGAGGCCTTTGCCCAGCAGTGGGATAATATAGGCTAGTAATAATAACAATAATAATTTACTTACCACAATTATCTTGAATATCCACTTGCCTAAGAAAAATGATAATTTGCTCTTTAACAATTAAAACATTAAAAAAAAACTTATAAACTTCCAACCAGAGTAGAGTTCATTAAAATGTTACTTATTATTCAACTTTATAAACTGGCTGTAAGAGGAAGTTTCGTAATAAAAAGTATACCTAAATTAGCTACAGAACGAGTGGCTTTGGAATGGTACCTAACTCTTGAATTAGTCACGTCTAAGTTATTGTATGTATAATGCCTGCCTTCCGAACACAAGATAACTTTTTTTTGTATATGTAAGTATGATAAGGGACTTTATTGACACCTCTGTTACCAATAGGTATTCAAATATTAGTGAATAATTTAATCTTTAACTATTCTTATACTTGTAGAGTATCTAATTAATTAAATTATGTACTATTACTAGGTATACATTATCTGTGACTGACTAAACTTCATATTATAAATGTGAATGTTTACAAAAAAGAAAAAAAAGACGTTTAAAATTTGTTTCCAAAAAATACTTAAAAAGGAGGCAATCAGTGTTTAGAATGACCCCCGAGTGGCTCATTAAAAATTTGAGCGTCGATTCAATCTCAGCTAATATTTGCGTAGGCTCAGCCCAGCCTCAGCTGTTTGTATTATTAAACGTCTATCAGATGGCAAACAGTGATGAATTAATTCTGAGGCTATTATTAGGTAATAGTAAGTGGGTAAGTAATATTGTTTCAGCGTCGACCTCATTAAACAAAAACTAACAAAGACATAATCCCCAGCATTTTTAATAGTAGGTAAAGACAGATCACTATTTAACGAATGCGAGTTACAACATTTTAGTTACGTAATAAATGTATTACTTACATACGGTCTAAGATGTATAATAATCAATTTTTTTTGGTGTAATTCTGTGGCTATTGAAAAACAGCTCTACGTACCTAATTACGAATAGGAATTCATAGGACTATGTGTATGGCCTACCTAACAGATTGCCACAAGCCACAAGGGCAAAAATAGAACAGTGCTAAATGTTGCTAATGAGCTCATTTTGGCCTCAATTTTTTAAAGAAAAAAATATCCAAATTTTTATAGATGAGACGTGTTCAAAAGTAATTATTCAATGTCGGTAGGTAATAACCTACCTACTGGATTGAATGCAGGTTAGACAAAAATGCAAAAATAATACATAGCCTTAACACGATAAAATTACTTACAACTAACACCAATAGTATATTTTGTTCGATTGAACAAGATGAACGAATACTTGTCAAACACTGACTTAAATTGAATGTACCAATGACTTGTTAGCACGAATTTACCAAAGCAAACACTAAAGCCATCTTACTCGCTGACACTCATTAAGGCCTTCCCTTCTACCACAAACACCTATGCATTATGAACAGCGGCAAATGAACTTTGCTCACTTCCTCCAGTGAGATTTGCATAATAAGAGCAATAAACTTGGGCACACCCGTCAAGTAGTATGAATTAATCAGCTTTTAAACTCTGCTTTCGAAAGGGCGTGAAACTTCCCCACAATGCCTAGTTGCCTACATATGCAAATTAACTTTATTAGAATAATAATAATAATAATAGTTTATTCAATTTCAATACACAATTTTTAACATTCGTGGAGTCTCCTTTTAAGTAAAAATATACCTGTATCAGGAAACTCCTCTCTTCCTCAATGACAATTTGTGGTGTGTTACATTGTTGCTCTAAATTGATCTTACACTATTTAAATATAGATATTAAATATTATATATATATATATTAAATATTATTTAGGTAGAGTCGTAAATAAATGTAAAGTAAAAAAAGTAAAAAATGATTTATTCAATACAGGATACAAGATATCGCTTATTGAAAGTCAATTAGACTAATCTAATTAATATTGATACCTTATTTCGTAAAGTATCCTATACTGATAGAGGCGAGGTAGTTCAGGGTGCCCACTAATTGGCTCAGGCAAACAATGTTTGCCTTGCCTTACGACAATGGTCGCCTGGAGACGCCCCCAAACGAGCCCTCCTCTGTCAAATGATTCTACTCCCTTTCGCAATGATTTTACAGCGTAGAGAAGAAAGGGGTAACAAACTCTACTTTACAATTTCTCTCTTTTTTTTTTTTTTTTTTTTTCTTATATATGTGACATTACAATTCAATTTACAGTACAAAGAACATAAATTAATAAGATTTAAAGTACATACATGAAATAATGAAAATATCGTGCAGAGCTAGACTACTTCCATGCGTCTTTGTCGTTTTCATAGTCATCAACATTGTAATAAGCTTTCTTAATCAAACCTTTTTTGATACGAGTTTTAAACTCATTATCATTCAGGATCAAAATCTCTTCTGGGATCTTGTTATAAAATCTTACTTCGTTTCCTATAAAGCATTTGTTTGTCCGTTTTAGTCTGTTCTGTGGAATACTTAGTTTGTTTTTGCTACGCGTTCTAAGGTCTTTAATTTTATCACATTTTTTATCAAACATATGTAAGTTTTTACGAGTATACATAATAATTTCAAAGACGTACTGGGACGGAAGCGTCAAAATATCAATTTCTTTGAATTTTTGTCTGAGGGACTCGCGAGCTTTAAGCTGATAAATGTTTCTAATTGCACGTTTTTGTAGTATAAAAATGACGTTAATATCTGCAGCTCTTCCCCATAGAAGCAAGCCATAGGTCATTAAGCTATGAAAGTAACTGAAATACACAAGTCTCGCGGTAGAAACATCAGTTAATTTTCTGATTTTCCAGATTGCGTACGCAGCCGAACTGAGCCTTGCCGCAAGATTTGAGATATGGGGGCCCCACTGAAGTTTCGAATCTAGAGTGATACCAAGGAATACAGTTTGATTTACCAGATTAAGCTTGTTATTGTCCAAATGTATGTCTGTATCATAAGCAGTCACATTTGGCAAGGAAAACTTAATGCAATTAGTTTTCTTTGCGTTCAAAAGTAAATTATTAGAAGTAAACCATTGAGAAATCTCCACTAATGTTTTGTTTATATCTAAGTTGAGGGAGTCACCTCGTTTAACTTTAAATGTTAAAGAGGTGTCGTCCGCAAAGAGGACAACATCAGTAAGTTTATCTAACATGTAAGGGAGATCATTTATGTAGACTAGGAACAGGAAAGGCCCCAATATCGATCCCTGAGGTACACCAATCTTGATAGGACAACCTGCAGACACCGCACCACCCACGTCCACTCGTTGGTCGCGATCAGTAAGATAAGAGGCAAGTAGATCAAGTGATTTATCAATTAAGCCATAGTGCTGTAATTTAAGTAGCAAAGTCTCATGATCAACGCAGTCAAAAGCCTTCGAGAGGTCACAGAAAACCCCAATAGCATCGTGAGAATCCTCCCAGGCTCCATAGACATCGCTGATAAGTTTGTGACCTGCGTCTAAGGTAGACCGCCCTTTCCTAAAACCAAATTGATTTTTGTGTAGGAAGTTATTGACTGAGAAGTGAGACGCTAATTGTGCAAGAATAAGTTTTTCAAATATTTTACTTAAGGCTGGAAGAACCGCGATTGGTCTATAATCTAAGGTTTTCGGTATTTCCAGATTTAAAAATTGGAATGATTTTGCTGTACTTCAATAAATTTGGAAAAATGCCTTTTTCGATACAAGAGTTAAAAATTAATGCTAGATGAGGCGCTATTAGTGTTATAACAGGTTGAAGTACTTTAATTGATATCCCCCATAAGTCTTCTGTCTTTTTTAAATTGAGTTCCTTAAATATCTTAATAATGCATTGCGGTCCAACATGGCGAAACGTGAGTGGAGGCGGGGCGATGTCAACATGTTCCTTAAGTATAGATTCCGCGGCGCTGGCAGATGCGTTAAGGTCTTTAGTGGTTTGAAATGGGATGTTAGCAAAGAATGATTCGAATTCATTCGCAATTTCCGACTTATCTGTTACGACTTTACCATTTAAGTTTAAAGCTTGAATGCTTTCCTTACCGTTAGCTTTACCAGTTTCTTTATTAATAATACGCCAGACAGTTTTACTTTTATTTTTCGAATTTCTAATTTTATTATTTAAATTAATAGATTTAGCTTTGGTGCAAACTATCTTAAACAATTTAGAATAACTCCTAACATGTTCAAGAAATGAAGGGTCTTGATCAAAAGTTTTCCTATCATATAACTCATATAGGGCATCTCTGCTTTTCCTAATTCCCGGCGTCGCCCAAGTACTAAAATTTGAATTTTTATTACTGCAAACTTTTTTGAATTTAAATATAAGATCGAATTCAATCCGTATCGCGGAAAATAACTCTTGATATAGTGTATTGGGATCATCTGCCTCAAAGCTCAGCAAGGCAAGGCGCATCTGAAGACTATGATAAAATCTTTCCATACGACTTTGGTTCATTGGCCTATAAACTAACGAGTTTTCTTTTTCTTGTTCAACTGTGTACAATAAAACATTTAGACCCTTATGATCTGACCTTAAAGAAGTTAACAATGATTTTTTAAAGTAATTACCGTTCATTGCTATGTTATCTAAACAAGTTGCAGACGTACCCGCTATTCTAGTGGGTTCGTTGAACAAAAACTTAAAATTAAAAGACTGGAATAGGCCTAATAGAGTGGTCCTTTGGGTCGTGTCTGTAAGTAAGTCAACATTGAAATCTCCACAAATGACTACTGTTTTATTTGAACAGCTTACTTTACCCAGTACGTCTTCCATTGCAGTTACAAAATTATCGAAGTTGGAAGAAATGGGAGGACGGTACACACATAGAATTATATAGCGGTCTAGCTCTGCACACGCAACCTCACAGGTGCTTTCAACTGAAAGTTTGACAAAGTCCTTTCGCTCTTTAACTTTATTAATATTCCTAGTTAATATAAGGCAACCACCTCCATTTGAGAGATTCCTGTTAAATACACTTGTTACTTTAAAATCTAGGAGACTAAAGTTCATTTTGTGTGGTTGTAACCATGTTTCTGTCAGACAAAGAATATCACATTTAAAATCTTCTAGGAAAATTTCAATTTCTAAAATTTTGCCAGAGAAGCGATTTATGTTTTGGTGAATTAGACTAAGTGTACAAGGCTGCTTCTCTGTTGTCTGGCTATGGAGTTTAAAGAACTCCTTGTTTGTAAATGTTTGTTAGAATTACTACTAACCGTCGGGTCCTTAACTAAATCTATCGACTTACCCACAATAGTGGTTGGGTCACTTATATTGTACGCTAAAAGACTAGCAAGATGTCTCCTACAACTAGATTTTAGATATATTTTATCTACGTGTATATAAAAGTTCCTAATGAATTTATTTATGTCAAATAATAATATTTTGTCTCTATGACGAAAAGTCAAATTATACATTAAAATATTTAGGCTATGGATTTTATTATTAAGTTCTACGGAGTTATAATTTGAGAACGGAAAGTAACAAATAATAATTTTCCCTGTTCCCATGTCGCAATTTTCTATTTTTAATAATAATGAACTAAAGAAATTTATAATGTCCTTCTTACACGTGTTGGAACTTTCGCCTAGTAAAAGAATCTTAGTAACATGAAATAAATGCTTATACATGTTATCTTATTCTTAGTAGTTTTAGTGAACTGGTAGATCTGCATATTTTATACAATAACAGTTAACAATTCTTCCGTGTAATTATATTCTAAGTCAATAAGCCATGCAAGTAAAGTTTTTTTAACATCTCTTAATGACATTGTATATATGTTTAGTATTTTATTTACTTTATTATATAGAAGACTGGCTAGTGTCTTAAATTGTCTACGGGCAAAAATAGTTTTTACACTGTGTATCGGAGCAACAGCATGATAACGTCTCTTATCTAGGATATTAGGATCTAATGGAATTGTTTTATGCATTTTTGAAATTGTTTTGAAAATATACAGTTTTCTTACCGAAAGAAGCTTACTTTTAATAAAAAGTTCAGAAGTTGGGTATCTATAAGGCAGACAAAGCATTACCTTAAGTAGAATGGCTGGGTTGTATGTGTCGTTATAAGTAGATTAAAAAGAAAACATTGTTTAATGTACTTTCATTTTGTATTGTGCTGTGTGTAATAAAGTATCCATCTATCTTTTTATTTAGACATTATGTTCGACTGTCCTACATCATTGGACTAGTTTTAAAACACAAATGTTTCATCTATTGCGTGATTTATTTAAACTCAGTATAAAGATTTAGATCAGGTTTAACTTTTTAGTGGTATAGCCCTAGGCGTTTGCTAACTTTCCTTAGCTTTGAGAAACGTCAAACTATCAAAACACTAATTAGCATAAGTAAATGGTTGAGATAGTATGCTAGGTAGGTTTCCAATTTAATGGTTTTATGCTTTTCAGCCCAACTAGATAGTTGTCTCTCTATTTTAGTAATATATCTTGGTAAGTACCAGATTGTAAAAATAACAATGAAAGCATTAAACCATTATACTTAATTAAGTTATAAACTTAGCCACCCAATTTATTTTGTAATAATAATAAAAAATAGGTGACTACAATTTTAATTCATTTACAAGGACATTATTCTGTTTTGTTTTTTTATTAAATTTCCTAATAATAGTTCAAACTTTGAAAATCGACCTTGCCTCGGATTATAGCCTAGTTTGGTACAAAATTAGTTGCAGTGTTAGATTCGCATCCTGTTTAAAGAGTCTGGCCACAGTTTCCTGCCGGATTCCACAATGTGGGCCCGCTCTTTAGAGCCTTAAATTATACAATAGTCTACATAAACATACAATTTGTTATATTAGCAAAGCGAATCTTAAAAAACAAGCCAGGATGAGAGATTTCTTCTGGTAGAAGCATAGACTCTCTCTTTAACAATAGTAAATAGTCTTTATATTAAGTAGTACGTACGCATTACATGGGTAGGGTGATTGGGTCGATTCGATGTGCTGTATACTACCCAACTAAATTACGACCCGTTATTATATAAAATACTCATGTAGGTTGAAACCCAAGCTACCCATTCGCAGAACATGTCACAAACAATATAATTCAATAGTTAATCCGGCTTCCTAACGTCCTCATCCTTATCTAAGCTCCAGTTAATTAGAGAAAGGAGGTTTAACTAACCACCCGCTCCATTCGCGAGGATTACTTTGCCACAAAGATCTTAAAGTCGCATTCAGTAAATAGAAATGTGATTTGTAGGCACTATTTTGGTGTGGGTTACCTACAAGCTATTGAATTCAAGATTTTAAAAAACGATATGGTGTGGGATACAATCTATTCAATTAATGTTTTCAATTAGTGATATCAAACAAGGAGGCAAAGTTATGTTAATTCTGCACCTTACCCACAGAGTTTTGGACTTACCTAATTAATTATGGTCCAAGCAAAATTATGTTTCTCTTATAGACTTCTTCATCTTCTTCTTCTTCTTCATCTATTAAATTGGAAATGAAATTACCATCCAATTCCAAAAGGGAATCACAATTTCCTTTTTGTCTATCTGTCGTTTATCTTTATTTACAAGGCAGAAATAAATAATAATCCCATTTAAGTAGTGGTAATTTATACTTACACACGTAAAAATATACCTATAATACTAACTTACTAATGAGGTACTTAGTAAGTAGGTACTCGTGGTAAGAGTACCTAAGCATCTACTATCTAAACTTACCTCATCACAGAAATCACAATAATTTTATCATCTGTCAGCTAGTCATCGGCCAGTAAGTCTGACCCTTTTAAAAATAATGGACCAAAGTCCAGAGAAAATTGTTTTTTGTGCGTTGCGTAATAAGAATGAGAGATTACTTTATCATAGTAGTTATCGGTCCTAGTTAATGCCTAAATAAGTGCATGCAGTTTTTTTTGCGTTATCCTTGTTATTATTGTTGCTGCGTTATGGCTTGCGTTATTTTTAAAACAAGTTAAGGCTTGGTGGTTCAAAAATTTGTGTTTTTGAGATTTTTTTAAACAATCTGAGACATACAAAATTGATGTCTTCATTCTGAAAAAAATATATGTGTTAGTTAAGGATCTAATCTAGTCATCATACTAAAGGGAAATAGGATCTAATTAATTTTAGTTGATAGAAAAAAATCTCAAAGTTACCCCTTTTTGTTCCGTTTTTTCCATTTTATTTTTAAACCGCTGATTGTTTTTATTTGATTTTTGGAATGAAAATTGCTGACCTTAAATTTTAGACATACTACTATAGTAAGAATTTTTAAGTTTAACGAAAAGACAAAAAACCAGCAAAAACTAAAAAAAAACATCGTTTTCGCGCGGTCCGATGCCATGCCGCGCCGCTCCCTACCCCGTCAGTACCCTTGTGGCCACGGCCGAGGCCGGTTCTGTGTCAAATTTTTGTTTTCGCGCTCTCGTATTTCGTTTTATTTTTATTCAAATGTAAACAAAATTTGACAACAGATGTCAAAACAATGAACCATAACATCTGATTAGGATCTGTATGGAGCTGAAAGAAACCAATTTTGATACCGATATTACATTTATAAAACCGTCGCATTACAAACTTACCTTTTTTATTCCCACAAATAAAACTTAAATCATAGGTTACTTATTATATAGTTATATCATATCTTTGTTAGTTCTGTGGCGCCGATAACACAATATTAATATTACATTAGCACAATATTACGTGGTATACTTACTCAAATTACTTTAAGAAGGCAGTAATTTATGTCTTAATAGAAAATGTTTCCTTTTTATTTAACGCTTTTCGGTTTTTTCGGCTGTTTAATTTTTTGATGAAAAGATTTTATTTTTTGCTTTTCAGTTTAATTTTAAGGAATTCCCCCCCCCCTCACTTCAAGGTTCACCTTCACCTCAAATCACCCTCCAAACGCTGGTCTCACACCCCTGAAGGTGGTCAGACGACCTGGTAAAGGTTGCGGCCTATGTCCAGCAGTGGACGCTATCGTGTGAGATCGGCTGCTTAAAATCAAAACCTAGTAACTCGTTTTAACAAAAATATTCAGGAGAGCCAAAAAACGGGTCGACCACTTTAATTCGTTGCCCCGAAGAAACCAGACGCAATAGCGATTTCGGTGTTTGACCAAAAGTTTGACTATATTGTTGACTATAGTCACACTTAAATCGATCCCACTATTTTTTTTTTTTAATTTACCCAAATATGACAATGAAAACAATTTCAAAACATAGTATTTCACACTTAGTTAATTAACTAAGTGTGAAATACTATGTTTTGAAATACAATCTCTGAGTTAATTCTCTACTTTTTAAAGCAATTTATATTTTTAGTTGTACGTTTCGAATGAAAAATGTTATTTTTTGAAGTGCATTCATTTAAAAGTTATACAAATGATTTATTTGTGGCAGAATTAAGTTTTGTTTACTATTTGGTTACGACTCGTGGTTAATTCAGCCAAATTTGTATACTGTTTTTGTAACTTACTAAATTCCATTAAAATTTGATTGATTTTATAATCGGCGCCAAATTCAAAACATAGTAAGTCAGCTTTCAAATTCATAACCTAGTAAGTCGGTTGAGTTGCTAGGTTTTTTTATTTGTAATCCGACATGCGCTATGTTAAGAATATGTACTTCATGGAAATTTCAATAACTTTTCCAAATTGGGTAGACTTAAATTAAATTTTATTTTTAAAATTACGTTAGAAACTGGGTGTTTTAAGGTTCATATCAAATCTATACCGCCTAGTAAGTCGAAAAATGACAAAAATGGTTTTTTTGCAAAAACACCAGTTACTAGGTTTTGAATTTGGGCAGCCGAGATGATGATGATGATTATTATTATATTAGTCGGCGAGGCGCTTCTCCAGAAGTCCCCCAGAGTCCTCCAGAAGAAGGCAGGTAGTCGCCACTTACAATGGAACTGGTGGGGCGAGTGTTGAAAATTTTGCGGTTTTTGTAATCCAATCGTCGTAGGTCGCCAATTTAGAGAACTCCTATGTCCGCCCGCCTGCAGTAGAAATAACTCCAGAGGTTGAAGAAGGGATGATATATTTACACATGGTTAGGTACACTATTTACAAGAAAATGAATGCATGTTAATGTGTACAGCGGCTGAGATGTACTGCCTAGCGCACGCAGGGCGTTGCGCGAGGCGTCGTGCGGGGCGTGCTGCGCCCAAATCAAATGTATAGCAATAGTATGAGACCGTTTACGGAGACGCGCATAGGCCTATGTTCGATATCGTATAAGGAAACGCGTCGGCTCCCGCGGCGGCGCCCGCGGCGGCGGCGACCGTGGTGGCGCCTGCGTCGGAACCCACACGACATCCCGCACAACACGCCGCGTCTTCGTAAAGGAGGCCTTAGGGTGTGATTTTAGTTCCAAATAAAAAAAGTTATCAACTCAAACTATATCGTTATTTGTTTTAAATTAAAACAACCAGTAATGTTTTATTTATATTGAGAAAACACTACAAAAAGGGTTTACTTTGATATTTATTTCTACAGAGTGAAATTCATTACATCTTGTTACTTTTTAATAACTTGTCTAAACTAAATCCTACATCTATATTTTTCAGAATTAAGAAATCTGTTTTATATTTCTCAGATGGTTTAAAAAAAACTCGTTATTACAAATACCTTACCTAAACGCAAATTCTTGTGCGCTGAAACGAAAATCGGAAAGAAAAATTGTGCGGTAGGTATAAACATCTCGATTTAACTTCGGCTTGTATGAAAAGTAATAAAATTTAAAACTGCCGCGACATTTCGCATTTCGACGCGCGCATGTCACAGCTGCGAGGGTGGGGGACCCTCATACCTAATTAGGTAAGAAGCTTCAAAGTACAGGCCGTTAATAGGCATGTTCTTATTGTCTGCGTATTGGCTCCTGAAATCGTAAAAAAGCTTCTGTTAGTAATTTTTTATAGTACTTTACGAAAATTGTCCTCTTTAGCTCTCTAATAAAAGCTTTTAAGAATGTATTGTTCCAAGATGTTTCCTATAATTTTGGAAACACTTGAAGAGTTTGTCTTACAAATATGCTCAAATAAAGGCTTTTAAAAGAAACAGATGATAACCATCTTAACAATTCAAGCCAACAACCCGTAATTCAAGAGATAAGCCTTAATCTCACCATTCTCACCTTTATTTCTTTTGCTTTGTTTTCCTACAGGAGTCAGGGGCGCTATAAATATTATATAACGCACGAAGATTTGACCTATATACCTTCGAACTTGCTTTGCGTTAGCGCAAGGGCCAATAATATAAAGCCTTTGCGAGAGAGGCATTTTATATCGAGCTTAATTCTTACTTTGTTGTTTCGGTAGGTAAGTACTTAAGTTATCCCGATAATGTTAAAATCTCTATTTTATCACAAATTTTATCGTTAAGGGCTGCTTTTATCGTTATCGTTAACACCCACGCAGATTTCTCATAAGAACATAAATCCCGGTTTTTTCCGTTCCCGTGGGAATTTCGGGAAATCATTCCTTAGTGCCCCCTACTCTCCCCAAGGCATCCATGCGCAAAATTTCAGCCCGCTACGCTCAGTAGTTTTGGCTCTGCGTTGTCTGTCAGTCAGTAACGAAGAGTTTTATATGTATTGATTAAAATTACAAAAAAAAACTTTATTTCAGTAAGTATATAAATAAGTAGGTAGGTAAGTATTTAAAGTACAAAAATCAGAATTTCAAAACCTAAGTGGCAATGGGCAGGGCAGAAGCAACAGCGAATAACAGATGGTCGTGGTAACAGTGGGCACAAAAAGTTTGTAGATAGATAGACCTACAGATGTTCTGGTTAACGTTTCGGGAGTCCACTGAATGAGGGTCGCACAAGACCGGTCATTATGGTGATCTGTCAGAGAGGCCTATGTCCAGCAGTGGTCCTGTTAGCTAAGATGATGTTGTACAGAAAACTTGTAACATGTATGTTGTTAAATGTGTTTTTTTTTTCTAAGCAGATAAAAATACTAGTAGATATACTGAACTGAATTAATTTAGGCCACGCGCCAAACCCACATTTTTTCGAGCACGTAGTTCAAGCTTCTTTTAATGTGAATAACGATCCATTGTTGAAAGATATGCGAAAATTGTTATGGCTTCATTTTGTTTTTTTTTCAGCGCTTGAAGATTTGCGTTTCCCGTCATGGTCGCTTGTAAAAATATAAATAGGGATTTTTGTAACCAAAATAAAATTAAATTAGCAGAATCCTTTTAAATGAGAGCATGATAAGAGATTTAAAACCTAAATATTATATTATCCTACTCTTTAGAGTGGCGGACAAGGACGGCGTAACAGTTTTGTCTATGGTCACGGTTTCGTGCGTAGACTGAACTACCTGTGATACCAAAGAACAAGAGCTTTTCTTTCAGTAGTACAGAACCGGTGGATAAAGTGTTACGCCGCGCCGTCATAGTCCGCCACTGTACCAATGAGAGGTTTTCAATTTGACAGCACAGAAGAAAAAAACAAGTTTTATTAAGCTGCTACCAGATGGCGCTCTGTCAGGAGCAATAGGTCAAGCTGAAATGAATGATTCAATAGCTCAAAATGAAACATAAAAATTAAAATTTAACTGAGGCAGTGACGGAGTAGGTGAAATTAAGATTTATACCTAGCAGAAAATGATCCAATCCAAAGATTCTGTCATTATTCGATCTCCCATTTCTCTTATATTGCTTTAGACACCGCCATCTACCGGCGTATTATGAAACTTTTTTTTTTCTTTTCTGTCACTTTGAAAACCCCTCATTATGGTTGTCAAGTCAAAATTAAAACTAAACGTTGTATCGACAACCTTCATTATGTAATGTCACATATTTATTACAAAGGAAGAAAGGAAGCCAGTCAAGCCATAAGCACAGCCCCTAGCTTGAAATAATTGTGCATTTTCCTTTTTACTAAGCAAGCTTATTTTACGAACTGCAGGAATAAACCTAAATGCTCTTTTAGCTAAGCCTTACACTCGGTCGGCTGGTAAATAAGTAATCAAAATCTTTACAGGGTAAACAATAAATCGTATTCTACGTTACGTTGCTAAACCGGCTCTAAATGATGCTAACCAACCATCTTTACGTTATCCGATAGTCAAAAAGCACTAAAAGCGTGCCATTTGAATGCAACTTCACTTCACTATCGGGTTAATTCGATCAAAACGCGAGCACGTCCGGAAACACGGGCCCGGATGCGATAAAATAACGAATGAATTTATCGCACGTCACCGGAATAAACGCCTATTTCCAGTTAGTGCGCGTTTTGCAGGAATTTCGCGGTGACTTAGCTCATACCTATACTCAGAGATCCCAGAGTACTCTGTATCCTAGGGTTTATTAAACAAAGGCTAGTTAAATTTATAAAAACAAGAACTTAACTATGATTATCAAAGTGCGATCTCTGAAATCTTAAAAAAACTTTTTATAAAAAAATTAAACCGCCGAAAAAACTGAAAAGCATTAAATAATAGGGAAATATTTTCTATTAGGCCTTAATTTACTCACTTCTTAAAGTAATTTTGGATTACCAAGAAATTTTAAGTCGGCGCCACACCACACAAGCAAATTCATTATCTATGTAAAGCGCGATGCGCAGCGGCATACGTTTTTCGGTAATTTCTTTGAATTTCAGGTAATTTAGTGATCTTTATTCGTTGATTCTGTAATCCAAAATTACTTTAAGAAGTGAGTAAATTAAGGCCTAATAGAAAATGTTTCCCTATTATTTAATGCTTTTCAGTTTTTTCGGCGGTTTAATTTTTTTAATAAAAGTTTTTATTTTTTGCTTTTCAGTTTTTTTTGGGCTAATTTTTTGACCCCAGCTAATCATACTTCACCGGGTGGTCGCACCCCACAAGGTGGCCACACAACCTGGTGAAGGTTGAGGGACTAACAGGATGAGGTTCGATCACGACCGGTCGGTGAGGCGATTTGTGAGGGAGGCCTATGTCCAGCAGTGGACGTCTTTTGGCTGATTTTATTTCATTTCCAAAGGTATTGTAAGTAGGTATCAAAAGTTATAATGTCACACACGGAAATGCAACCTGTGAGTGGATAAATCGACCCGCCGACCAAAAAGTTACCCCTATTTTCCCACCCTTAGGGTGGGAATTTTATTTCCAATTATATATTTCCAAATATATTCCATTATACCCTGTCGATTAAAAAAAGAATTATCAAAATCGGTCCACACAGTAAAAAGTTATGCGTGATCATACATATAAAAAAAAATATATATACGCGACGAATTGAGAACCTCCTCCTTTTTGTTTTTTCGTCGGTTATAAAAATAAATCTAGAGTCGTGATAAGTAGGTGAATAACTCTGATAATATTAAGATAACTTCCTAAATAAGTTTGTGATTGTATTCAAGACCAAAAGCTAATCTCATGAATTTTCATAGCAATGCGTGAAGTAAAAATAAACTGAGTAGGTACCTAAACATACATATATGTTGGTATATTTAGAATATGAATTCTGGGATACGCGCCAACGCCAAAACATCCGGCATAATTTGGGGCGCTATCTCATATTTTGATCTGAGATAAAAGTAAACTATGAGCATTGAGCATACAGAATTTAGGGAAGTTCGGAGCATGCACAGTTTTCTAAAATGCTCAAAATAAATTTATAGAAATGTGAAAACTTTATCAACTGACGTACGTGTGTGTGTAGGGTCTTACTAAAATATTTTTTATGCAAAACAGACAGAGAAACGTAGGTAAGTATTTCAGAAGTTGAACAAAATTTACTTATAAAATTATTAAAATTATGAAATATAACTCTACCCACGTTTACTTAACTAACTCTGATAACTAAGTATAAAAATCTAATCTGTGCAACGGATCGTGACGCGTCTAAAAATTTTTGTCTCCCAGAATTAAATTAAAATATTTATCTTCTAGTTAGTTATGGAGTGCCAAAAGTGTAAAAAAACATTGCCTACAAAGAAGGGGTCACTATTTACGTGCTTGGGACAGTGCCAAGGAACTTTTCATAAGACTTGTGTAAAAGGTTTGGCCGCCGACATCAAGGCAGGACGCACCCGCCATTTTTGTAACAACTGTGAGGACGACGAAAGCGATTGTGAAATTCCAGAAGAGCACGAAAGCAAGTCTGACAAGGTGCTTTCGGACATCAACAGGAAAATCGGCGTTATTAACGAGGTGAAGAAGCAGATGGACACCGTAGTACAGTCCATTGCTTTCTTAGCTGAAAAGTATGAAACGCTTCGAAACGAGCACTTAGAGGTCAGCGCTAAGGTATTGCAGCTGGAAAAAGCAGTTACTAATATGTCTAACAAGTGTGTATTCCTTGAAAAACAAAATGGAGCGCTTGAACAAAAAATTTTGGACATAGAGCAGGCTTCACGCCAAAATAACCTCCAAATCGTGGGCGTTGAAGAACTCCCGAATGAGAAACTATCTGAATTGATGATCAAGCTAGGGGAGTTAATCAACGTCAATTCTTCTACTATTGAGTGGGCCAGAAGAATGCCGGCGCGCAAAGACGGTAGACCTTCGGCGATTTTAGTAGGGTTTGGGACCGCTGGTATTGCAACACGAGATTTATGGCTACAGCACCGACGTGATAAACAAATAACTAGTAACCTTGTGACGGAAGGGTCAGCGAAGAACCGTGTTTTCATTAACGAGGATCTGTCACGGGAAGTTAGAGAGCTTTTGTGGAAAACAAAGACGGAGCTAACGGAAGCTAAATACAAATGGGTGTCGAATGGCAAGGTGCTGGTGAAAAGGAACGACGGAGATAAGGTCATCAGAATTAGGTCTGTGAACGACATCAACCAGATTAAGGCTGGTAATGTTTGAAAATTTTCTTATTATATGGTTGTTTTTTCTACTGTGGCTAATTATTTTTTATAACATTCTTTGATTTACAGGATGTTGATATTTTTGATAACTGTGTAACATCAAGGAACGTTGATACTCTCTCTGAGTGGGTATCAGCACTACCTATAAAAAGGAATAGTTTAAGTTTGTTTCATCTAAATATAAGATCTCTTAAAAGGAACTTTAATGATCTCACAATATTGTTAGAAGACTATTTAGATTTATTTAATTTTATAGTCTTGACTGAACCTAATATTAACTTTAACTTATTGTGTATGTACCAAATACCTGGGTTTGATTTAAATACCTATACAAGAAATGGTAGAAGGGGGGGGGGAGTCCTTGTTTACTCAAAAACTGAACTATGTGCCCGCGTTCTTCTACCAACGAAAGAAATGCTTACTGCTGAATGTGTTATGATATCTACTGACAGAAGTATTATAATATCTATTTATAGACCTCCTAAGATAAATAATCAACAAAAATTGCTGAATTTCTAATAGAGTTCAATGAACTTATTCAATCATTGCCAAAAAATAGAGAAATAATTTTATGTGGAGATATAAATTTAAATTTATTAGAGGTAGGTAATAAGCATGTACTAGAGTATGAAGACATGTTGTCTTCCTTTGGATTTGTAAAATGTATTAACAGTGTAACAAGAAGGGAAATTGTCAAAGAAAACATTGTAGAGTCATGTATTGATCATATATATGTACGTACATTTACTTCAGCATTATATTCGGCAATCATACAACATAAAATCTCAGATCACTACTGTATAGCCGTGTCACTTTTATCTGAAGAACCTGAAGTGCCTAATAATTGTCTAAATAAAACCAAAGTGATTCTTGATAACTTTTTAGTTAGACAAAAACTTCAGTCATGTAGTTTTGATCATCTTCTAGATATTGAATGCCCTATTGAAATGTATACTAAACTTGTAGAAATAATAACAAAAATATATAGTGAAAGTTACAAAGAAGTGCATTTAAAAATAAGTAAAAGAGACAACAAGTGTTGGGTTACTAAGAACTTGAAAAATATGATAAATGAAAGAGATAAACTTTTTAATATATGGCTTAATGATAAGAAAAATATGTTAAAGCGCTTAAACTATACAAAATACAGAAATAAGTGTAACAAAGCATTCTTTAAAGCTAGAAATGAGTATGAAAAAAAGGAAATTTTAGACTGTAATGGCAATATTAAAAAGCTATGGAATAGAATAAATAAACTATTAGGTAATAATAAAAAATCTACAGATGAGATAATATTAAAAAACATGAGAGATACAGGGTCCCCTACTGATATTTGTAATAAATTTTCAGAAAAATTTTCTAAGGATGTACAGGATATTAGACATCTATGTAATAAGCAATTCCTTATTAGAAATAACTATGCAGTTGATTCCCTTGTCTCAATGAGGTGGAAACCGGTTAGCAGTGTTGATGTTTTAAGGGTTCTAAGGATCATGAGCGCTGACAAGGCGGCTGGGGTGGACCGGGTGAGGATGAGGGATTTAAAATGCATAGATGAAAAAATTAGTCCTATTTTGGCTAGAATAATCAATCTTTGTATACAACAAACTAAATTTCCATGTAAACTTAAAGAGGCTGTTATCCGTCCTATTTATAAAAAAGGTAGTTTTAGTAACTATAGTAACTATAGACCAATTGCTATTTTAGCTAGTATTGAGAAAGTGATAGAGAAATGTATAATTAACCAGATAAATAAGTTTTTGTCAGTAAATAATGTTTTGTGTCCTAGTCAACACGGATTTCAGAAGGGTAAAAGCACAAATACTCTTTTATTAAAATTTACAGATGAGGTGAATGGATATCTTAATGATAAAAAATTTGTAGTAGCCATATTTTTTGATTTTAAGAAGGCTTTTGACACCCTCCAGCACGGGACGCTAACTCTGGCTATGTCTGAATGTGGTGTGAGAGGCCCATTGAATGATTGGTTCAAGGAGTACCTCACTGAACGCACTTATCGTGTTAAGGTGGGAGAGGTGTGTAGCGACCCACCATGCCAGGTGGACTGTGGTGTTCCGCAGGGATCTGGGTGTGGTCCGGTTTGCTACCTGATGCACGTTAACTCCCTATGTGCTACGGTTCAGCACTGCACTACTTATATGTTTGCTGATGATCTATGTGCTCTACGTGCCGGTAGGGACATGGCTGAGGTCTGTCGTCTTGTGCAGGAGGATGTGGATAGAGTGGTTAAATGGTCTCATGATAATGGTATAATTTTAAATTCTGCTAAAACTCAATTATTGGTAATCCATTCGCCTTACGCCTGTATGCCAGATATCCCTTGTAAAATATATACTCATTCTTATGAATGTATACATGCTAATTTTGTTAATTGTTCTTGTAGTCAGATAATTAGAATTCCACAGGTTACCTATCTAGGAATGCAAATAGATGAAAACTTTGGTTGGACAAAGCACATTGAATATATTTTGAATAAACTAAGAATATTATTAGGTAAATTTTATCAACTTAGTTTTAAAGTGCATACTGGAGTGCTCAGGTGTCTGTACTTGGCTTTAGTTGAGTCTGTTATTAGCTATGCTCTTGATTGCTATGGTTCAACTTTTAAAACTTACATTGAAAAGATAGATAAAATGCAAATTAGATTTTTAAAATTAATAGTTGATAAAAAAGTTAAAAGCAAAAATAGGGACAACTACAAAAAACTTTTTGAGATATGCAATGTACTCCCAGCTAGTCAAAAATATAGATACCTCTTAGCAATAAACAACCATAGCAATCAGGCGCATAGAGTATCTATACAGCATGGTGCAGGCACCAGAGCGGCACTATCTGGGAAATTTGAAACTGTCAGGGTAAACAATTATTTTGGTGGCAGAACGTTGTTAAGACAAATTCCTATTATATTTAACGAGATGCCCTCTTCTATTCGAAATGAATGTAAAAAATCTGTATTTGCTAAACTCTATAAAATAAATTTAATTGAAAAGTATGTAAATAGCTAACTACAGTACATCTATAGATTAAGAGGACTGAAGTATGTTATCTTCAATACAATTTAAAGTTTTAACAAACTAATGTTAAGCTGTTAAATTTTTTCTAATAGATTTAAGTTTAGGCTTTTATTTTCTGCAGACAAACCCCAATGTGGGTTTTGCAGAATTTTGTTAATTTTGTCTAAGAAATTTTTAATAAATAATTTTGAATTTTTTTTTTGAATTTTGAAAATTTGCAGGATACTTTACAAAAAGTTCAAAGTGCCTCCTATTTATTTCCAAGCAACCAATAATGAAAAACATTCCATTACATTAATGTATGAATCGAAGGCATCTGTTTATTGCATCGCGAATACCGACGATGCAGAGTTATTTTTTTCTATAACAGGGAGGTTTCCGCAGCTTCGCCTGCCTTTAATGAGAGTCCAAGCTACATAGGTGGTCATAGTCATTCAAAATTTAACCCGTACTGTCCAGCTGTTTCTACAACTACAGACAATCATTAAATATAGAATGAGTCTACTATGTTGCTTCAAAGTTAAAATATGCTTATTTTTCAAACTTATGGTCCGAAGCCAGACTGGTGACATTATAAAATGTCATCTACCTCAAAAATGCAGTTTGCAGAAAAACATTAAACACACCTGACTCCAGAAAGGCATTACTCGTCCAAAGCAATTAAAGGACATCGCCCTGCGCCCGCACATCTTGCAAGTCTTTGTTTTGGGTTTTGTAGGGCTTTGACATGCGATGCGTCAATTGCAAGCAACAAGGATTAACTCGTTGCTTTGTACGTTAGACCCTGCAACGTTTCCACTATATCGCGCTGCCAATTATCGTGGTCATCTAATGTGAAAAACTTAAACAACTGTAATAGTTGTGATACAGTGTAAAAAAAAACGTGCCCCAAGCCACAAGTAAGGATACATAAAAAGGGCACCGGAGCTAGTGGAAACGCAGCCTTAATCTTTATTTTAGTATTAAATTTAATTTAAAAAAAACTATTTAACTCGTGCGTGATCGTGTCGAAATATTTCTATTGATTTAGGTATCATAAACTGACAGATATTTATTTCTAAAATAAATGATATACTTAATAAGTAAAAGTACTTATGTATACTTAAGTATTTTCCACTCAAAAAAATATAGGAAATTGATACTCATTACAAACAGAACAGTCTGTCTTATTCGCTCCATTGCTTATACGATTTAATGAACGTTGACGTTATCGTATCATTAAGTTAGTATTAGCCCTTACTTATAACGTTTTACGAGCGATGTTTTTGAAAAACTTATAAACCAAGTGCACAAGCCGGTCGTATCCTAACCGGTCTCAGTGCAAAATGTTGCTCGAGTGCATTCGGTTCGTTCTTTGTTCAGGAATATTGTTATGGAGTTCCGGGAATATCGGTAGTGTCCTTGGACAATACACAGGATTTAGGCAGCTTTATGAAACAAGTAAGTTTAGTCTCTATAATTTTGTTAGGACACACACAAGTAGGTAAAATAAAATATCACAAACATGGGGTTGCTAAATTCACATTAAACATAGACAGACAGAAAGTCAACAGGTAAAGATTTTATACATGTATACATTTTTTATACATGTAAAGATTGTGGGTTCAAGATGGCTCTGACTTAGCATGTGCTCCAAAATGTGCAATGCTATAAATTATTCTGCCTTTATATCAGCATGTTCATTTAGGCTGAACCTGAAAGTGTTATGTATGAGAGATAAATTCCACAAAAAAAATGCATTTTTCTTTGACTCTATAGCTTTAGCTAGATTAATTATAGACAAACATTAGTCAAAACGATGGGAGTTTTAAAGTCATTAACCATGCATGTTCATCTCCTTGGCTACTTCCGTTATTAAGCGTTTTTTATACTAAAAATCCCCCATTACAGATACAACACCACTGCCGTTTCCAACATGCAAAGCCATCGACATCGACTGCCAGAGGCGTGGTCTCCGAACATTCTTCTTTCTCATGGATTCCGGCCACCTTGGAATGAAGCCTGTGGACCCGATTATACTGGAAAGCATTGCTCTGTCTTTTCCCGATCACCAGATGTCATTTTTGTTAAGGAGGGTCAACGTTACTGGAGCTAGATGGACGAAACTTGTTGAAAGGAAGTATGTGCTTCCCTTTGCTCTCAAAAACTCGTAGTAAATGTTTTAAAATGTGGGTTAGGTTTATGGATACAATATTTTATGTTGATGTAAAAAAAATTAATATCTACCGTTCAATGGCAAATAAAACTATGTTGCCTTTTGTTTTTGAATAAATTGTTTACTTACTTTCAAGTAACATCATTATCAACATCATCATCATTATCATCACCCTGTAAGAGCCTACTGCTGGACATAGTCCTCTTCTCTCGCGCGCTGTGCATCACTTACTTAATACTTACTTGAATAGGCTATGGAAAACCGCGTTTGTGTTCGTAATATGGGTTACCGCCTAAAAATAAGCAATATTTTTCAAAGGCAAAAGGTATATTTCAAGATAGGACAGGCAGGACAACGGCCTTTGGGTAAGGTACTTTATAAACTCATTTACTTAGCACGCTTTTTTGTAGAGTTCGCAAAAACGCTAAAGAATATTAAAAAAAAACGAAAAGAGCGTGCTTAATTTGAACCCATCTAAAATTACCGAAGAATCGAAAACGGCTAAAAATCACGCACGCGCCTACTAGCGAAGAAATTAAATAGACTGAACCAACAATCTTTTTCGACAGATTCAATTTGCCAGGATCCAAGAGCGGAGTGAGGTTCAAGAGCGACCTCCATCTGACCGGAGAGATTATAATGAGCGTGGCCGACAGAACCGAACCCCTAGTGGCCTATATTACTATGGACATACGTGAGTTTTGTAGATAACAAGCAAGATTATTTATAATATCAAAATTTGCTTTGTCTTATTTATTATAGCTATCCTAATAACTCGAATTTTAGAAAAACCTAAGTATTATTTAGTATACTTACCAACATTACATTTCCTAATGGCCTAACATCTTACAAGAATAGATTATGAAAAGATTATACACCTACACATACTTACCGCGAATAATCCTGTAAGGCTTCAAACGCACAGGCGGATTTTTTCCGCGTGGTTTTTATGTAACATATTGAATCCTATGGAAGTGTGTCCGCACCAGCGGATAAAAAACCGCGCGGTTTAAAATCCGCTGTTGCGGTTTTATTTCCGCGCGGATTAAAATTCATCTGTACGTTCGGGGACTAAGAATAAGGTTGAAAATGAAATAACAACCTTTCAAACCGCGCGGAAATAAAACCGCAACAGCGGATTTTTATACGCGCGGATAAAAATCCGCCTGTGCGTTTGAAGCCTAAGATCGACGATCTGCGATCATTATTTATACATAGCCAGCGCCGCAACTACCTACATCTGACACACAATATTTGTTTGTCTTAGAATACTTACAGATACGGGTTGACTGGAAGAAATCGTTCTAAGTGATGATGATCGTCTGTGTTTGCAATCAGTTTAAAAAAATTATGTAAAGTTGTTTGATTACATTTAAATAAAATCTTACAAGATTTTTTAAAATAAAAATGGGCAAGTCATCTTCATTTTTTAAGCCTAAACGTAGGAACCTAACACAATGCTCATGAAGTAACCCAATCTACCATTTTATCTCCAACTACAGACTAACTTGTATTTAAATGTCCATGTTACCAGAGGACGCTGAGAGCAACGTAACATATTTATGGGGTGGCGAGAGACGACTTGACAATGAAGACTATTTACTTCTGGGCCACGAGAGGATAGCCGTGCGCAACACTCGCGTGCCGACTTATTTCTTGCAGCCAGGTAATAAGTTAAGGGTCAGTCCACTCATCCGTAGTTAGTCAGCAGACCATCTTTCTCTTTAAATACAATTTGACAATGTAAGTAAGTACCTATAGTAAGAGAGCTAGTTATAAGCATTTATATTCTCATAATAATAATAAAACCATCTCGGAACTCCTGAGTAACACTAAGGCCTCATTTACGATGACTCGGCGCGTTGCGCGGGGCGTCGTGCAGGCGCCGCCGCGGGCGCGTCTCTTCATACGATATCGAACGTTCTTGAAGCGTTGAACACGCGGGCACCGCCGCGGAGCCCGCGTTTCCGTAAACGGTCTCATACATTGCTATATGTTTGATTTAATCGTAGCACGCCCCGCACGACGCCCCGCGTGCTCATAAATGCGGCCTAACTGAACATAGTCTATTTACTACCAACTATTGTGTCTAAACATTGTGTAAAACACGTATTTTAAAGTTATTTCTTTTTCCAGAGAGTGAAGAATCCTACATGATAGACCAGGCTCTTGAAAACAGACCATCAATTTTAGACCATATTGGGAATGAGGTTGTCTCGGCAATTATGCACACTGTGGTCGATAACTTTAGATTGTTTGCCTCAAAAGTGCCAGTAAAGTTCTTTTATAAATACTATTAAAATGTGTTTTTATATCTCCTTTTTTTTTTGTTTGGTTTTAAAAATATTAAAAAAGATTTTTTTTTTTATCTAGTAGAGGTAAAAACTATGAGAAATAAGAAAATTTCAATTAAATAACTAAGCCAGCACTTGACTGTAGCAGCAGCAGTCAGTACATAAAGGCACAGTGCACAAGTAAAATTACTTATAATTTTTTAAGAAATTAAATTTAATACAAAATAAAGCTTACAGTTAAATTTTTAAATTAGACAATATCACCCATAGACTCTTCAAGAAACTTTTTATAAATTGCCATAAAAGTGGCCACAAAGGCTTCAAGATGGAATATTGGTTTGTTACCAAGTCTCATTCTATGCTCATATCTAGACGCATGGCTTGCTACTTGGCATTTCATAGCCATGTCACAGTTGCGAACTAACTCACGAAGTAGACCTGAGAAAATCATATCTGGAGGAACACCATGTATGAGGAGCTCATACAATTTGGTTCTTACCTCTGCTAGTTTTTTTGGAGACTGCTCAGAAAGTACCATGGCTGCAATATCTCTGATAAATTTTTGCCAATCTGGTTCAGGAACTGCCTGGTCTGCAGTAAATGGGTAATTCTGTACTTTACATGCCTCACACATTAGGAGAGCTCTGCGCAGATTTCTGTCAGCACACTTTGCTATACGCATTGCAAGCTCTGTTGGTATGCTCAGTCCTTCTTTCTTACAAACATTGTGAAGAACAGCAGCTATTTCTGACTCTGTGGGCGCTGGTACTCTAATTGCCAGGCATCTTGATCGAATAGCAGGGATAACTCTTGATATAGAGTTAGCAATAAGAATAAGCCGGCAGGTGGATACGTACTTCTCCATTGTCCGACGCAAGGCATGTTGTGCATCTTTCGTTAGGTCATCAACCTCGTTTAGAATGACAACTTTGAACTCCCTCTGGCCAGATGAGTCGATTTGGTGCGTCTGTGCGACGTTTTTTACTAGATCCATAATGACGACGCGATCGTGGATTCCTACATCCGTTGGGTTAACCTCAATATGGTAGTTGCTGCTTACTGTGGTTATCTCGATTTTTTTATTTGATGGGGTTGTAAAAGTCATGATCTCCTGTCGGAGCCGCTCAACGCCTGACCCGTAAAGTTCCCTCAGTAAGCACATAATGCGGGTTTTCTTACCGGCGCCGGAAGGTCCGTAGACGAGCAGGTGAGGAAAGTCACTCTGCTGAACTAAACTTTTCAGTCGGTCAGCTTGTTCTTTGTGGTAATCTAGTTTCATGAGGTCTTTTGGCCTATGCTTGTCCACCCACAAACTCATTTTTTTAATTACAAAAGCTTAATTTTATCGAAGAAAACTGCAACAACAAACAAAAAATCCAATTTTATTTTGGCGCCCGCAGCTTAGGACACAATCAATCAAAATAAAAAGTGAATTATTATTGATTGATTGATTGACTGTTGTAGTTGTTCGCTCATTGTGAGCAGACAAAGGAATACTCTCCATACATCCAAGTTTTCAATGGTATTTTTTATTAATTTTTCCCCCCAATTATTATCAATATGTGATATTGTATAGAATGAATATTGAATTAAATATTATCAATCTAACAACAGTTTTTCCCTTTGACCTGTATCCTATGGACTGGCCCTAATAGCAATAATAGCCTGCCACTAAGTGTGAACAATAAATGGCCGCCTTCTAGTGATGTGACTATCATTATCGATAAGTAATCATATGTGTTCTGTACCTAGTACCTACTACCTACCAAATTATGCTTTGCATCAGTAAGTACCTATAACAAGTCCTTATCATCATTAAGCCCTGTTTGCACTGGGTTTTTTTTCCGCGCCCTATTTCCCGCAATTTTGTAAAACATTGAATGTTGTATATTTCCACATGGTGAAAACAAAATCTATACCAATATTATAAAGAGGAAAGATTTGTTTGTTTGTTTGTTTGTTTGTTTGTAACGAATAGGCTCCGGAAATACTGAACCGATTTGAAAAATTCTTTCACTGGTAGGAAGCTACATTAACCCCGAGTGTCATAGGCTATATTAGATTTTCAAAAAAATTAGGGATCCTTACCTAAACTCAAATAATGTAACCCAAGGTGCAATCTTTTTTCCGTTGTTTACATATTTTGACAGGTGGTTTGTTGTTGTTGTTTGTTTTTTTATCAAGCCCATTCTGGGCAGGCAAAAGAACATAGTCTATAGAGCCAAGTCTTTTGTAGTATCTTATATTTATGGCGTAACGAAGTAAGCCGGGAAAGCTCGTATCGTATAAACTAGCAGTTATTTTGAGAATATTAATCGTTTGGGGAAAAATTGGCAGTTCTTCAAGAGTAAATGTACTTAAAATTACATTTGCCTTAGATAGGTACATTTTTAAACCGGGTATTAACCGGTACATTTTTACATTTTTAAACACTCCTTGCCGGGTGGCAAGGGTATAATAGCAATTTCTGACCTGATTCTTTGAAATAAAAAAAAAACAATTTTTACATAATAAACTAAACTCTTAGCTTAGTACGCTTACTAATCTTACTAAAAACTTCTTAACGCAGAGTAATATTACTTTACTGCCTTCTTGTCAGTTGTATAATGTATAAAGTTAAAGATTAAATAGGAACACAGTATTGCACTCAAGTAAATAATATACAATTCAACCTTATCACAAAATCATATTCACCTTTTAATTTTTCTACCCCATAGATCGTCACGAGAACATTTTCACATTATATTTTTCTACCCCATAGATCGCCACAAGAAGAGGTGTGATAATAACCTCTTCTTAACCGAAGAAAAAACAAAAAAGGAGGAGGTTCTCAATTTGTCGCGTATATTTTTTTAACTCACGACTTATGGAGTGTTATAAGTGTAATGTATGTATCCGTCTGTCGATCTGTGTGGTAACGCTACCAAACGGGTGAATCGATTTTGGTTTCGTTTATTTTCTGTCAAATATAATTTTATCCCGAGTGTTATTTAACGTTGTTTTGTTTTTGGGAATCCTGTAATGAAGCAATAAAAGGTGAGTGGTTGATGCCATTTTTGATGCTTAACATCCTTTAATAGGGTTCTATAGTGTGCCTGACGCTCATCAATGACGCCCAAGAAACCCTCCCGCTCCGAGGCCTTCTTTCGGATTCCGGACGATTTATTTGGAAACAGGCCACTTTGGGCGCTCTACACGCTCTCATCATAAAAAATGGGGGATATTTTTTTTTCATATCGTTCGATTTTTCTTATTCTGTTCTCCTTAAAGCTCCTAAGCAGAAGAAAATTCTAAATCTAAAAAAGAAACGTTGAAAATAATTTAATGCGGTTCGATAGTGTGTCTTATGCTCATCAATAACGCCCAAAGAACCATGCCGCTCGGAGGCCCCCTTTCGGAGTTAGAGGTTGGCAAAATATTTCCGGTATATTTTTCCGTAACCGGGGATTTTTAGGGAAAAAGCGATAGAAGTAAAAAGTTCTTGTATTGTGTCCCTCTCCCTCTGTATTTATTTTGTCTATAGTTTCAACTTTTAAAAACAGGTTGCCTGCTTTTTAAAAAAAGGTGACAATAGGCGACCTTATCGCTTTAAGCGATAAGGTCGCCTATTGTCACCTTACTTTATGCTGATTGTTAACATATTTTTAGATTTGAGTACAATAAAGTGTATATTCATTCATTCATTCATTCTCCACGCCCCCATTAAAAAAAGTACCTTTATGGGGTACTAGAGGCTGCCCCGCGGTTTTTCCCGCGCAGATTTCTCATAAAAACAAAAATCCCGTTTTTTCCTGTTCCCGTGGGAATTTCAGGAAATCCCTTCTTAGTGCTCACCTACACTCCCTAAGGAACCCACGTGCAAAATTTGAGCCCGCTACGCCCAGTAGTTTCGGCTCTGCGTTGTCTGTCAGTCAGTCAGTCAGTCAGTCAGTCAGTAACGGAAGAGTTTTGTATATATTGATAAAAAAAATATCATACAAAATTTTACAAAAATTTTTAAGTGTCGCCTCCATAGCGCCCCTAAGGCTGCACTACAAATCATTTTTTTTTTTAATATTTGATCTCATGTTATCATAATATGTGGTATGCGTACATCGAAACGTTTTGTATGTTTACAGCTAAATCACGTAGGTAATGTAATAACATTTTATAAAAATATAAGATTTTTTTTTTAAATTTATTCTGAGACACTATCGATTTCCTTTGCCTGAAATTTCAGGAATATGTTATTAATAACCTCAACTACAATTTAAAAACAACTTGAACGCCCTTCCGATGAGGACAGGGTCTAAAGGTGAGCCAAATTTATCGACACCATTTATCGTATTAACTGTCCCATCACTAAAACAACACGTAATTTGTTTACAATTCATTTTTGCAATTAAAATTATGATTTTACGGAGAAAATGCGAAAAATATAAAGAAAACATACTAGAATAGTATTCAAACTAAGAATTACGAGTAAAATCTTCAAGATTTAACTACCTTTTTTATAAAAACCAGAACTTACATTTTGAATATAAAAATATATTTTTTTCTACCATATAAAAATTTGTAAACAAATGCCTGCGTAACATACTTGGGATTTTCTGGACAAAGACCATAAAAAATGCTGAGCTTTGGAGAATAACATGTCAAAAGCCAATAGACGAAGAGATTCTCGGGAGGAAATGGCGCTGGATTGGACATACCCTCAGACGGCCTGACAACCATCTAACCAAGCAAGCCCTTACCTGGCAGCCTGGAGGAAGCCGCAAGCGTGGCCGACTGCGGACGACGTGGCGGCGCTCAGTCGAGCAGGAGGCGGCGTCTATGGGCTGTGACAGTTGGAATGATCTCGAAACTGTGGCACAAGACCGAGAAAAATGGAAAACGCTTCTTAAAGCCCTATGCCCCTGATGAGGGACTTAAAGGAAATAATGATGATGATGATGATATAAAAAATAAGAAAAATATTTGATAAGTATGTCTCGTTGCTGTCGGGCCTGGGTTTTTTTTGACCGTTCTCCTTTTCTAAATTAGTTTTCCGTGGGTAAGTTAGATGGAACAAAATGAGTATCGTATGTGCCGTGGAAAACCTTTTCAAAAATACCGCGTTGATTATTGAAATGTTGGACATTCCACATATTTTTATGAGTTGTTAAAACTAGCGAAATAGTAAGTCTATTCTAAATAAAACACACCATTGAAGATTTGGCTTTATAGACTATGTTTCTGTGCCTACCTAGTATCGAAGCAAAGCATCAAACTGGCAACACTAAACTTTGTCAGCCATCTTTCTTTTAGTCAGTGATCCGTTTCCGCTGTCATTTTCTTTTTATCAAAACTCCCAAAAAATGAAGGCGAAAGGAGAGGTAAGTTAGTGAAGATGTATTGAAATTGGTGCTTATTCCGTGCTGTTCCTGCTTTCGTATGTTTTGGAATGCAGCCGACAGTAGTGCGTGCTAAAATTAGTGAATAAAACCGTGTGCTAAGTGTCTGGCTACTGTACACGTTGCGCGCCGCTACTTTGCCAATGTGACTATGTTTAGCAGCTCTTTGTAGGATATTTCGTATCTGAAACAACTAAATTGTGTCTAGGATGATCACAGATATACTTAGTAAGCAATTATTGCGCCTGGGAAGCGAAATGGTAAAAATAATTTTTTGAGGTTATGTCATGTTGTTGAAGACCATCAAGATCAGTCAGTCAGTTGAGCGTTGTCCAAGTGTGCTTTGTGTTTTGATGTTTTGGTCCACCGGGTAGTAGCCCTGCCACTGCCTATATTATAAGGCTTATAAGCCCCTTTAATAAAGTATGTAAACATAATAGGCACCTAGTTTTGTGGTTGTTTGAATGGATTTTATCACAATTCATTTGAAATTTCTTTCAGTTGAGAGAATACGAAGTGATTGGGCGCAAGCTCCCTTCAGAAAATGAGCCCAAAACACCCCTTTACAAGATGAGGATTTTCTCCCCAGACCCCATTGTTGCTAAGTCCCGCTTCTGGTATTTCTTGAGGCAACTGAAGAAGTTCAAAAAGACCACTGGTGAAATAGTCTCTATTAAGGTTTGTGTTTTGAATTAAGTATGTTACCATTTGAAATATTATAAGTTGACTCACACTCAAAATATGAACCCTTTAAGAATCAGCCATCTATTTAGAATTGCAGGTGAGCGATGAAAGTGGCACCCCCAGTCTGTGCAAACCATTTGCCACCCACTCTTTTAAGAATTAATCAATGTAATGGCTGACCACCATGACTAACAAAGCAGCTAGAGATGAAGACTCATTGCTTTACTTGCCTTCCATAGCATGGAAGCATGGTGGCAATATTCATAGTGTGAAACTTGATTGAATGTGTTAACAATGGGATTCAAACCCCTAACAGGGCTATCAGCCCTCTACTCACACCAATATGATCCAAGCAGACTATGGGAATTGGACACCTTGTGCTAGCATTTAGCATTAGATGTTAAAAAAATGGCCCTAATTTTTGTTAAAAAATCTTCACTCAAATAAAAGAGAATTTTCCAAAAATTTAATTTCAGGAAATCCCAGAAAAGAGCCCAGTCAAGATAAAGAACTTTGGCATCTGGCTGCGCTACGAGTCCCGCTCGGGAGTCCACAACATGTACCGCGAGTACCGCGACCTGAGCGTGGGCGGCGCCGTCACGCAGTGCTACCGCGACATGGGCGCGAGGCACAGGGCGCGCGCGCACTCCATACACGTGAGTTACTGAATATTTTTTCTTTTAAGGCGGTAACTCACGGTATGGCGCGAAATTCATTTTTTTTACGTTTTTTAATTATTTTGGCGAAAGTATTAATCAATATATATAAAACTCTTCCGTTACTGACTGACTGACTGACTGACAGACAACGCAGAGCCGAAACTACTGGGCGTAGCGGGCTGAAATTTTGCATGTAGGTTCCTTAGGGAGTGTAGGTGAGCACTAAGAAGGGATTTCCCGAAATTCCCACGGGAACGGGAAAAAAACGGGAATTTTGTGTTTATAAGAAATCTGCGCGGGAAAAACCGCGGGGCAGCCTCTATTTTTAAATAAAGTTTCAATGAATTCGCCTACGTAAAAACCTATTTCCCACATTGTGATATATCGTTTTTGAAAGACAGATTTCATAAAAAGTTAAAGAGTGTTTTAGATATTTGACGTATGTCAATTTAGACTGGATGTCACGCATTTACCAGACAACAAACCAGAGAAGTAGACCTCCAGTAACGCTACTTAAAATCTACTGCATCTTTATGAATAACACGGAAAATCTGTAGGTCTGTCTTCAAAAACCGTTGTATTACAATATGGGAGATGGTTTTTTACATACGCGAATTCATTTAAACTTTATTAAAAATTTCTACTTTCGCCAGAATAAATAAAAAACACGAATTTCGCACCATAGCGAGAGTTACCACCTTAACAGTTAAACTACTTCTGACAGTGCATGTGTATGTATGTACAGTGGCGGGCTAGGACGGCGTAACTTTTCCGGTTTTTCTGTATTGAAAAGTAGCTCTTTTTCTATGGTATTACAGTCTAGGGCACACGACGATAGACGAAAACTGTTACGCCGTCCTAGACCGCCACTACATAATACAAGTTTGTGATACAACTAAGAGAACACAATAGAATGGGTATAAGCTTCCTTTGTTTAAAAATCCGTACTGCGACTGCCAACCCACCCGCCTGCCAAGCATAGCGATTATGTTGTTATGTCCTTGTGGCGATCTATGGAGGAGGCCTATGTCCAACAGTGGAAATCTCTCGGCTGTGTCAATGTACCTACTGGAAAAAACTTCGCAAACAAAATTTAAGCTCAACTTATTTCATAAAATTTGTGCTCTTTTGAGTGAAGTACTGTATGACGCTGTCTCTTACTGGTTCTTCGTGTAATGTATAGTGGCGGTCTAAGACGGCGTAACAGATTTGTCTATGCCTAGACTGTATTACCCTTGTATTACCAAGAAAGTAAGTTACGCCGTCCTAGACCGCCACTGTACAAAAAATTGTGGGAGGGACGGATTATATACTCGCGAGTCGCGAGTTTAGTTGCCACTAGCACTAAATACCTAAGGCCATAACAGACGAGCGACCATGTGCCGCGCGGCAGCCGCGCCACCCATGCACCGAGAGCCGCGCGACCCAAGTTGTAGGAGTCGTGCCGCGCGGCACAGGGTCGCTCGTCTGTATAGCCCTTAATAGTCTGCTACTGAGAAAAGAGGCGCTATTTTAAAATAACTGGTTTTCTTTGTCACAGATCATCAAAGTGGAAGTAATAAAGGCGTCCGCGTGCCGCCGCGCGCCCGTCAAGCAGTTCCACAACTCCACCATCCGCTTCCCGCTGCCGAAGCGCGTGCACCACTACAAGAGATTGAACAAGTTCGCCTTCAAGCGACCCAACACATACTTCTTGTAGGTTTACTGAACGCGACTATTGTAATAAAATAAAAGCCACGGTGACACAAAACTTTGTTTTCTTTTTGTCTCTGGGGTACCTTTATCCTGCATACATAAAGAAACGATCTAAAATGGCGGTCGTTGTATGGGCTCTCACTCCTTAACTCTTCCCTTTTGCACTGGATGGATGATCAAGCGCAGTAAATAAAAGAAAATTTAATAAAATAATTCCTTTATTAACAACTCTTGATGAAACTGAAGTTTTGGAAGTACAATAATGTAAAATCTATAACTATAATAACACTTCTAAAAACAAATAATTCGTACAAAGTAAATAAATTATTAATAATTATTTATCATCATAAAATTATGTATTACGAGCTTTCCCGGCTTACTTCGTTACGCCATAAAATATATGATACTACAAAAGAATTGGCTCTATGGACTATGTTCTTTTGACTGCCCAGAATGGCCGAATAAAAAACAAACAACAACAAACTACCTGTCAAAATATGTAAACAACGGAAAAATATTGCACCTTGGTTTACATTATTTGAGTTTAGGTAAGGATCCCTAATTTTTTTGAAAATCTTATATAGCCTATGACACTCGGGGTTAGTGTAGCTTCCTACCAGTGAAATAATTTTTTAAATCGGTTCAGTATTTCCGGAGCCTATTCGTTACAAACAAACAAACAAATCTTTCCTCTTTATAATATTGGTATAGATTAATTAATACATAATTTTATGGACAAGCTCACTCTGGCATCGGTCATACTGAAGCTAGAGCAAGGTTGGCGTCTTATCTCTTGTGTATTGTGATTCACAGAATCCTCTGCATTTATTGGAATAAAATAGGGTAAAAAAACCGAGCATTAAAGAATAACTTTGAGCTCGATGAATACTCAAAGTATAATAACAATTATTTATCCAAAGTTAATACTCAGTCTTTTATTTGTTACGCATTATAAATATACTTACCTACCTGAGATTATTTTTTTTAAATATGAGAGCTTCTTACTATGCCGCAAGCAGCGCGGCAGTGTCGCGTTGCTCAGAAGTATTAGCACAGATTCTGTTAGAGCTGCGGCTGAGCTACTTGCGACCTTATGTGACTGCTCACTAAAGTGTTAGGCGGTTATCACACTGCCACGCACCACGCTGCATGTTGCGTTTCGACGCAACTACGCGCACGCACGTGGATGCATTTTCTGTGTGTTGGACTGCGCGTGTTTCTATACAAATGGAGGTACTTACAAATACGCATTCACGCTCCACGCTGCGTGTTGCGTGGCAGTCTGAAGTGTCGCATTAAGTCGCAAAATGTCCAGCCTAAGAAGAATGTCCAAGTCGTGACATTTGCTATTTGGACATTTTGCGACTAAACCCTATACGGGAGCGTCCAGACAAACATAGCAAATCGTCGCAATTCGCAGGACACAATTTCTGCCGCGCAGGACACAACATTATGTATCGACGAGAGGCAAACTGTCCAAACAGATCTGTTTAGACGCTCCTTCAGACCTAGCACATACACCAACAAAGTTTCTTACTCATAATCAATACATAGTATAAAATAAAGTCGCTTCCGGCGTCTGTCCCTATGTATGCTTATATCTTTAAAACTATGCAACGGATTTTGATGAGGTTTTTTTTTTTAAGATAGAGTGATTCAAGAGGAAGGTTTATAAGTTTATTACATGCACAAGATAGTAATAGGTTAGGCGTTACGAAGTTCGCCGGGTCTACTAGTTTATAAATGCAAAAAATACTAAAATCCTTCTACTTACTTGTTGACTTAATGGGCTACAGGACGGGTTAAGGCGTGCAACTCCGTACAAATCAGTCAAAAATTAAAACTAACAAGAGCTCTGTTAGCGGAGAGTGCAACCAAAATAAAATTTTATTTTGTTGACTCGACTAAGTATTATACTTAGTACCGTACCGCCTTACAATATAAATTTGGGGCAGAATAATTAAAAATGCAAGTATTAAGGTAAAATTGAAAAAAATGTAACTACGTAGCCAGCACCCTCAAGGCGAGCTTGGCGCCGGCCCGCTTGGCCTGGAACCTGTTGGCGCCGATCCCGTGCACGGTGATCTGGCGGCCCGCCTTGGTCACCGTCACTGGGACCATCATTTTTGGCACCGGCGTGTTGGTCACTTGTGATTTTCTGTAAACGAGGATGTAAACTTAGTATTCCCTCCCTCATGCTTAGTCTCAAATAACGATCCGGTGCATTAGGGCTTTATATCGAAAAACCGCTTTGTCATAATACCTAAAAGTCAAAATGTCTTAGTAAGTACCCGAAATGCCTAAAATTCGTCTTGGCCATAGCTCTCAAAGCCAAAATGTGCGCTCATAGCAATACAATAAGGAAGACAGTTACAGTGCAAAAAAAGTAAAAACAAAAATAAAATTAGGTCCAATAAGAAATATTCTACCTAAACTACTTACTTAGTTTTCTTTTTTTTTAAAGGCTATATGCGAATCGTAGTAAAGATCCAGATGCAATGTCGTTAAAGAGGCGACACATTCTGCAGAGTGGGTCATTAGCACGTACGTACAGCGCTAGCTGACCACAGAGTTGCACAGAAGGTGATCTGTGAGAGAAGGATGGTACTGCGCTTGCCCCATGCTCCTCCAGGCAAGCGAATGTGAGGCCAACAGTCCACAGTAGCACAGATGAATAAGAAGGTAGCTGACGACCCGATGGAGGGGCAGGACTGCACGAGCCGGTCAGATTTCATCTCGTCCCTTATGTGGGCGGGGAGTCGGGATTTTGGCCGGGTGGCCACTGCCCGAGGACATCTTCGCCTCCCTTTAATGCGGGATGGGAGGACTGCACGAGCTCTCGCAGCAGGGAGTATGGGCCCATGTGTGTTTGTGTAGGTGTGTGTGTGTGTGCGTGTAGAGAAGGTAGGTACCTAACCCGATGGTCGAGCATGCACACAGAACAGACGAGTGTGTGTAGCAATGAGAAGGTAAGGTAACTGACCCGATGGAGGGGCAGGCCTGCACGTGCTCGTGCAGCAGGCGCACGGGCTGCACGGGCACGCGCGCGGCGAAGGCGGCCAGCTCGCGCCACATGAGGCCGTGCACGACGCGCCACACGCGCGCCAGGTCGCCGCCGCTGTCCAGGTACATCGCGCCCGTTAGCGACTCGAACATGTCGCTTAGCGCCTGGAAATAACATTTGAGCCTGTGTAAGGGCACCTTCTATTGGCTCGTTCAGATGATAATGCAACACGCTATTCTCATTCAATATCTATACGACCCGATCGATGGCGCTATGGCACTCACTACTGATGCATTACTAAATATTTTCCTGGTGGGATCTTAGAATCCTGTGGGGGTCAGACAAGACAACAGCCTGAATCTATGCAAATGGACTTTCGTCGTTTATAACAGGGTGGAAAGTAGCAGAAAATAAACAATGACAATGACTGCATAAAACCATAACTTTATATGCCCTAACATGGCCGTGTAGTGACGACTAACATGGCCGTGTAGTGACGACCTAATCCCCATCACCTCCCATGGGTGTCGTCAAAGGCGACTAAGAGAACAGCCGAAAGATAGGCAACAGCGTCCTTGAAGAGCTACACAGCGATCATCAACCCTCCTGCCAAGCGTGGCTATTTATGTCGAGCAGTGGACGTCAGTGTAGTACAACGTATATGTGAGTTACCTTGGGCACCTCGACGTACTCGGCGACGCGGCAGTCCTCCTCGTCGATGAGGTACAGCACCTCCTCCGTGATCTGGTGCGCGCGCTGCTCCTGGTGCTCGACGAAGGAGCTGATCGCGTTGCCCAGCAGTGGGTTCAGCTGCGAGCACAGGTACCTGACAGGGACAAGGTTACCCAGGTTTTACTGACGTAGTAACTTACGTAACTGTTACGTAGGATAAGCCGTCTCCTTGTTGATCTCCTCCCTATTATTGGCACAAAATTCTGGGGAAAAACTTGAAAACGAACAAAATTTTGTTCCTATTCTTCGTCGAGAAATTATTAATTGCGATAAAGGGGCAAGAGAGCTTTTAGTGATCCTTAATAATATGGTGATCTTACCACCAGTGAAATCAGTAAATCAAAAAAAAATCCACGAGAGACATGTTTAATTTAAACAGTAAACGAACATGTATCACGCATAAAATAAAAGTCATCATAAGTTACGCAAAGAACTTTCTTCAGGGTCAGCGTCCGTAGGTCAATAACCTGAGAGTTCAATGACTTATTTTTTATTTATTTGACCTAGTATCGAGACTTGTAGGTAACACCTGTAAAGTATAGTTCACAAATTAAAAACAACGAAGTATAATACCTCAGTTTAGTCGCATAATGCTAAATTCGCAAAATGCAACATAGTCGCAAAATGCCAGATTCTGAAAATGTCAGATTATCCGAATGCCATATTCTCACAATGCCAACTTCTCAAAAGGACAGATTCGCAAAATGTCAGATTCTCAGAAAGCCAAATTTTCTGGTAAAATGTGTTTTAGTTTGCAATCAGTAATTTAATTTGCAATCAGTAATTTTGATGCTATTTAAGATTTTTTTTTGTTTTAAACAATGGTATTAATAAGGTATGCGTCTAAATGCCACCCAAAACAAAATTCTATGGGATTTCCCAACAAACTAAAATTTGACATATTGAGAATCTTACATCATGCAAATTTGGCAATATGCTAATTTGCCGTTTGGTTTGCGAATTTGGCATTTCGAGAATCTGACATTTTGAGAATCTAACGTTTTAATTTTTTTTGGCATTTTGCGAATCTGGCATTATGCGACTAAACCATCACTACTACCTACTAAAGGTTCTACTTATATACTTACTTGTGCAATCCCAGCTTGACAATGTACGAAGCAAAGGTGACATTGTTCACGAGCGCAGACCTCAGGTCAGTCAGCTCGCCAGGCTTCAAGTCGTTGAAATTCTCGTACACGTACGAGGTTATTAGGAAATCCAAGATGGCGTCACCGAGGAATTCCAGACGCTCGTACGACCGGGTGAGGCGGTTGCGGATGAATGAGGGGTGCGACATCGCCTGAAGAAATTATATATTGTACAGAAAAACTACGATAACATGGATCGCACCTCCAAACTTCTAGTTCAATGTAAGTGGTCCTATCTTACAAATTACAAACTCTTTTGCAAGTATCTCTATTCATTAAGTAGATACTTCTTTGTCCGAGCACGCACACATGCGCTGGAGGCTTGTAGGTACCTAGACAAATACTTTCAAGCGCCGAAGCCGCGGGTCACAAACTAGTTTTCAAGGCAATAAATATACTGTAAAGAATTACCTCCAACAAAAAGCTGGGATCTTTGAATGTGTAGCCGATTCTCTTCTCGATGTCCCGCCGGCTGTTGTTTAGCAGGAAGACCACATCGTCTTCCGTCGCTTTACCCAAAGTAATGGGTGTCGGTACTCGCTTCGTGAAGAATGATTGGAAGTTGTCCTGTGAAACAATGAGCGATTAAATCACTAATGATAACATCAAACATATTTTATAAATAAGTAAGTATACATATTTGCCGTCACGCTCTTATAAATATTATGAACTAGCTGTTCTGTAATTGCAGCAAAAGAGTTAAAATCTCACTTTTTTGGGTATAACTCGCATCCACTCGAGCAACTTGACAGCGTCCGTGATGCCGCCGCTCAGCAGGTACGTCCCTAGGAGCGCTTCCACGCAGTCAGCCACCGACTGGTAATAATTAAAAAACGTATATTATTAATTTTATAATTAGAAGACCTATAGAAAATCGTATTGGAAGTAGCAGTAGAGTGAGCAGCTTGCGCTCGGCTGGCTTGATGTGCTCGACCGTCTTCTCCAAACTCGCGTCTGACAGCTTCTTCAAAAACCTTGTCAGAGTAAGGCGGCATTTATGAGTATGCGGGGCGTCGTGCGAGGCGTGCTGCGATTAAATCAAACGTATAGCAATGTATGAGACCGTTTACAGAGACGCGTTGACAGGCGCCGACGCGTGCACTGCCGCATCGTTCATCGCTTCAAGAACAAAACATAGGTCTATGTTCGCACGACGCTCCGCGCAACGCACCGCGTCTCCCTAATGAGGCCTTAGAGTAGCCGTTACTACCTTTACGAAAACTGTCAAATTGCGGTAAATCACCCGTAAACTAAACTAAACTAAAACCTTGTCAGAAACAGTCTGAGCTCCCACGTAGCACTGCATGGCGTGCTGCACGTCTTCCTCGGGCTCGCGCTCGGCTCCCTCGAATTGCGAGAGCGCCTTCTCCCAGCTCGCGTCTGACAGCTCGCCGGACAGTTTCTCTGATTGAGCGAGCTCCAAGCCTATCAGGCATGTTGGACGGATCTAGAATGTAAGAGATAATAAACATAATTATTAAAAAAAAGAGACCAACCTTTCATTTTTAATTATTTATTGCTTTTAAGAGCTTTTGAAAAACATCAATAAACTAACGCATACATAAATTGAGAACCTCTCTGTTTTTAGTAGGCGGTTAAAACACCTAATTTTTTAAAGACGATTAAAAAACATACTTTTTGATAACTGAAGCTGAAGTAGGATTATGATAAAAATCTCAAATCAAATTTACAAATAGGTAGGTACGGACGATCATTTATAGATATAGTTCGTCTAAACATGGCTCGACCCAGTGTAAGCGGGTTGGAGAAGCACTTTGAATCTTTGTAAGCGATGTCAGCTTTCGTTTTCGTTGGCATGGCACCTCGTGCTCTCTGGCTACAGGTTAGGTAACGCTTACGTATATCTCGGGCACTTCTTTTCTTTATGTGTGTCTTATACTCTACTACTACAGATGTATTTCGATTTTAGAGGATTTCTAAAAAGACCGTATTACCGTATTTTTATGGGATTAGACGATAGGCATACAATGAAGATAACAAATATAACATAACAACTCAACTAAAATAGAACAATAAATGATCACTTAACGATTAGAAATATCTGAACCTTCACGCAGACATAATAAGCTATAAATTTTCAATATGATTAAATTTACCTACATGAGAGTTCATTATATTTCCGATATCCTTTGAATTATAGTGACATTGCCATTGTGCAGTAATTGCAACAAAGTATACTTATCTATCTAACTAAGCCAATGGACCAATAAAACTAAGAGACAGTATATTTCATAAAATGTCAAGCCACGATCTATAGTATACTAATCGTACATCTAGCTCGCACACAACTTACCCACACCCAACCATGGGCGACGAGCCCTACTAGACTTTCAATAAGTGATTATTTGTGTCCGAATTTGAATGCGTTGTTACTTTGTGCAAATCAAATAAGAATGTTGATTTAATCTAAGGCTCCCGGGCACATAGCTCGAAGAACAGATGATCACTGTGGCCGAGTGTTCGAAGTACTCGAGAGGCGAACACGAACCGGCAGACCCCCAAAAGGTGGTCAGACGACCTAGTAAAGGCTGCGGGAATACACTGAATAAGGGGCGCTCAAGACCGGTCGTTGTGGCGTTTTGTAGGGTAGGCGTATGTCCAGCAGTGGCTGTCTTTCGGCCGAAATGACTATGAATGTCTAGCAAGCAAAATCAAACCTAATGCCGATCTCCCGTCACTACCGATAAAACACACGCACGCACACCGCAGCAGCCATCGCTGGCCGAGCAAATCGTCATCTCAGCCGAGAGATCCACTGCAGGACAAAAGCCTCTTCCAGAATTACTGGCCTTGTCAGACCATCATCCATTACATTGTTTGTTAAACATTCACAGTGATCGATTAAGACAATTACAAATCCGTTGTTTTATAACCGACTTCAAAAAAGTAGGATCTCAGTTTGACCTGTATATGTTTGTCGAGATTATCTTTATTGGGTATTTACATGACTTTGAAAGAGAGGAGTGGTCAGTAAATGAATGTGTCAGTTTATTGAAGGCGGGATCCTTTTTTAAAAAAAAAAAAAATTAAGGCAAAACTTAGTCCTGTGTTGCTATATAAGATATAAGTAAGTAATTAACAATTTACCGTTTATGCCTTGAAAAACGTAAGAATTATGTCTTGTTACCGACGACCAAACATAATAAGTCAAATTATTTATAGTTCGTTATAAAGTAAGATAATTTGCAGGGCAATTCTTGTGTGTGTCGGACAGTCGGACACTGTACCGCTGATCTGAATGTTAAAAAAAAAAACTCGAGATCATCTTTCTTTTCCAAAAGCCATACTGCAGTGAAGGTATAACAGTATTAACATTAGACATGCTTGCACTTAAAAAAAAGGCAAAAATAAAACAAATTAGTAATGAATGCGTAATCGCTAAATAATCCTCAATCATTATGTTTACTGATAAATACCTACCTATGTAGTTTTTTATCAAAATGTAAGGCGACTCAAGCGAGCGCGTGCATGCTCCAAAACTTCGTTGCCAAGGTCGAGGTCATTTTATGACGTGAAAATCATTTTTGGTACCTATCTAAATTGTTTTGTGTTAGGTTTTAAAATAACTTGCTAATACTTGACACCCTATTTTTATCATTACAGTTATAATTATAAGCAAATCACACTGTGATCGTAAAGTCAGGATATATCTGGGTTTTGCTGCAGTTATTAAATGACCGATTTGAGAGCCAGGACTCCAGAACAGATCTAGTGTCCTGTAGTTTGATTAAATATAATAAGTATCACACAAAAATGTATCAATTAAAATTAAGCTACCTGTTATAAAACTTTGATGACCACTAATAATAATAATACAACAGAGTGAACGTAAAAATATATCCCAATCAATAATCAGCGTTTTCATTAATCACACTGCAATCTACGAACCCGAATTATAAGACATGTTACAAAACAAAGTGGTTTAGAACGCTGTCACCGGAAGACGTGAACGCTTATTAATCAAAAAGGTAGATTATAAAAGTGTTTTTTTTTTTCGATGCGAGGGTAGATTTTTTGAACTTGAATTAAACAGGACAAATTATTAGTTGAAAGCAATTTCGCTCGGATGTGAATAATACTGTCGTCGGGACGATCGGTAACCGACCTACTTACAAGTTCTTTTTAAGTGCTAAAGTGATTGTTGTAAAAAAAAGGTACTTTGTTTTTGAAGTCTCTTGAGGTCGACACGCATTCAAAATGGTAAGCAGACCGTTAATTTAAGTATATTTTACTTATCATAAATCAAACAGTGATCTTTAGCTAAAGCTTGGCAACGTATTCTTTTTGGGATCTATGTGGGAACATCAACAAAGTTCAAATTATAAGTAACTAGTGGGCGCCCCGCGGCTTCGCCAGCGAGTTTTACCTTGAAACATCAAATTCCAAATTTTCCCGCGGGACTGAGTATGGCGGACCATCCATATACCGAATTTCATTCAAACCGGTTCAGTAGTTTCCTCGTGAAAGCGAGAAAAGACAGACAGATAAAAGAAAAATAACCTTGGCATTCATAATTATTAGTATTGATATGAATTATCCAGCGTCCGTAATGTGGCTGCATAAAGAGGAATTTCTTCGGTTCAATCATCTAGTTCTTTTTGTACTTACTGTTTTTTTTCTAGCTGAACAAAATTTACCTATTATAAAAATTTACGGACTTTAATTTTATTTCTTGCAAACTATTGTTAATAATATTCAACCACACGATATTGTAATTGAACAACGTTCACCATCCAAAAAATTATTGGCGACGATTGGCGATATCACTCGGTAACAATTACACTACAATTACCTATAAGTATACTAATTACTAATTCAAATGTACCGGTCCGTTAAAGTTAAGTTTAAAAAAAAAACACTATTGCACAGAAAAAACACAAAAGAACACTATACAATTTACGATACACATAATTAAAATTGCATACAATGGGCAACCATATCGCTAAAAGCGTTTTCTTCCAGGCAACCCACCAGTCAGGTAAAAATGTAACGCATTAGGTACATCAGGATGTAAGTTATTTCTAATAAGTAGAAATTAAACCGAAATAATTAAATGGGTCGACCCACAAAACGACCTACTAACAAATTATTTACCCTATCTATTGCAGTAATGATTGTGGACTAATGCCTCGTCTGTCAAAGACACTTCAGACGGACAGCCATTGTAAACTTAGTATAGGGTTTGACATTCTGGGTACGGAACGGAACTCAAATAGTAACCAAATTTTTTATTTATTTACAGATTTTGAAACTTCTCTCTGTAGTTACAGTATTAATAGGACTTGTGATTGGTTGGGTTTTGTACCCTTTGTTCCAAATACCGGAAGTACCAAAACTAGATCAAAATAAATGGTGGGGTCCAGGATCCAAGCCCGTTCAAGAAGATACTTCTGTGAAACCGTTTCGAATTGAATTTAATGACACGGTAAGACACGCCAGATTAATTCACACAAGACATAGGTACAGTGGCGAACACAGTCGGCGTAACACTTCCGGTTTTTCTGTATTGCAAAATAGCTCTTGTTTTTTGGTAATACAAAAACTACAGTCTAGGGCTGACGAAACCATAGACAAATCTGTTACGGCCTCCTAGTCCACCACTGTACTTAATTCAAGATTCGTACACAGTGCAGAATATAATGTAAGCTGATACTTTTAAAAAGTTGAATGCTATATTGAAATGTAAAAATATTATATATCTTTTTAATTTAAAAAGGATTTAATTATGTTTCCTTTTTATTAATTACGATAGAAAATTTATTTCAACATAATATATATAGGTGCTTAGCCACACCAACATTACCGTGCATTTAATTTTGATAAAAATTAAGAAATTAGTGAAACTTAAAATGCACGCACACACAGTGCACAGATAACAGATCGTTATCAACATTAGTATAGTATAGTTAAGTAGTATAGTTTATGCTGCGCTCACAAAAACTTGTGATGTTCAATAAATTGTGAAATTTTAATTATATTTATCTACTTCTACTATAGTATAACGTTATAGTAGATTTTGGTTTTGAAATGTTCGTAGTAGTCTAGGGAAAGTTTAAAAGGACACAAAATATGGAAAAATGTAGAGGAAGTTAAAATTGTATGGCGCAATACGAAGTTCGCCGGGACAGCTAGTTTTTTTACTAAATTATAACTCACATAAACAAAATTAATTTGGGAACAATTGACGGTATATTTTAATAACTACCCGTTTGTTATTTCCAGATGATAAAAGACCTACGAGATCGACTCGCCAATAGGCGACCACTAACTAAACCACTGGAAGGAATCAATTCAGAATACGGAATGAACACAATCTATTTGGAAGAAGTACTAGAATACTGGCAGAAAAAATACAATTTCAAGAAACGAGCGGAACTCTTAAATAAATTTGATCATTTTAAAACCAGGATACAGGGTTTAGATATTCACTTTATCAGGCAGAAACCGGTGAAGACTGATGGATTGAAGGTGAGAAAAAAGTTTTTATGAGTTTATTTAAGTATAACATAAATACAAACTTTGTAATAAGTATGTAGGGGGTAATAAAAACAAAAAAAAAAAGAACCCAATATCCCCTGACTGTCGTAATAGGCTACTAAAAGGGGTTATCGGCCATCTTTAATCTATTTTGTTAATTATTTTTCTAGGTTCTGCCAATAATCCTAATGCACGGTTGGCCTAGTTCTTCAAAGGAGTTCGTTAAAATAATCCCCATGCTGACAACGCCCAGAGAGGGATACGATTTCGTTTTCGATGTGGTGGCTGTCGATTTACCGGGATTCGGGTTTTCAGAGGTAATTTAAGCTTAGTTTTTAATAAAATATTTATTAAAAATATATCTATTTTTAACAGGACCTTATTTTGATTGGTTTGATCGATGTTAACGATATACAAAAAAACGATATACATGCATTACGTTGTGTTACGTTATGCCTTTTGATAAACAGAGCTGTCGTATAGGCAGAGGCGATCATTGAATATTTTATAGGTGACTTCAATAAACTTAAAAATAACATTAACTGATTGAACAAATACTTTTTTGAAAACCGCATCAATTTCAGTTCAGCCAAACACGCGAGTCAATCGCGGATAAACATACATACAGGTCAAACTGATAACCTACTTGTCCGAAGTCGGTTAAAAATCAGCTGCGATAACCACTCTTGTCTCTAGTTCTGTAATTGTTATGGTAATGGGACCAGACCTGAAGCACACCAACAAGAATCCTAGAAGGACATAGGAGCAAAGTTCAAAATGTGATAGTTTCTAATGTATTTCAGGGAACTACAAAACCTGGCCTAAGCCCAGCTCAGATGGGCATAATCATGCACGGACTGATGAAACGGCTCGGTTTCAATAAATATTACATACAAGCCGGGGACTGGGGATCGCAAGTTGCTTCACACATGACCGTTATGTATGAGGATTTTATTATTGGGTAAGGAACTTTGTGAAGTGATAAATGGGCTTTATAACAATAACAATACATACATTTTTTTTGTAATCAATATATATAAAACTCTTCCGTTACTGACTGACTGACTGACTAACTGACTGACTGACTGACAGACAACGCAGAGCCGAAACTACTGGGCGTAGAAAGCTGAAAATTGGCACGTGGGTTCCTTGGGGAGTGTAGGTGAGCACTAAGAAGGGATTGCCCGAAATTCCCACGGGAACGGGAAAAAACAGGAATTTTGTGTTTATGAGAAATCTGCGCGGGAAAAACCGTGGGGCAGCCTCTAGTTTTAAATAAATTTTTAGTAAATTAAGGAAATCTAAAATATCCCTAGACAGTGTTGTTGTGTATAATAAAAATTTAAGAACGAATGTGTATTTTTTTATGTTTTCAGACTTCACATCAACATGCCATTATCTTCGATGGTAAAAAGTCACCTCAAAATCTTAGCAGGTGCAATCTATCCTCCAATGTTGGTGGATCCCAAATACGCCGACCGGATCTACCCTTTGAGTAAACTATTCAGTGATTTGGTGAGGGAGTCAGGTTATTTCCACATTCAGGCAACAAAGCCTGACACAATTGGTAAGTTGAAAAAAAAACGATTTAGAATTAAATGTGTGATTTGATTAAAACCGTTTAAAAACGTATATACTCTGTTTTTTTTTAACACACTAGTACCGAAAATGTTTTATAGCGTACTATTCCACAGTCTACGTAACGAAATCAAGTCCATTCGCCAATCACCAGTCGTAGTCCAATAACCCATCTCACTCTGTCAATATCGGACGGTAAAGTGCGAGAGACAAATTCAGTACTTGTTTGTTAAAAAAAAACAGAGTATAGTGATGCATAATAATGAAGGGCTGAATTTAAAACAACAAAATCATTTTAAACGTAGGAAACATCAGTTTAAACGTAGGAAACGCTTCTAAAGGTAGAAACATTTGACATAATACTTCGCTTAAAAAAGGTGAAACACTTTCATGCATTCATGCATACATACATGCGGAGCTAAGCTGTGCTATACAGGACGTTTCTAACAAGGCGGTAATTAATCAAAGTAGAGATTCAACTCGCCATAAGTACAACAACTTTCCCAAAGCAACATGGGTCAAAATCTCAAAACAAAAATCAGCTGTCTCGTACGTCAACCCAGTCAGCTGATCGAACCAATTGTATGGAACAGCTCTTTTTTTTCTTCTTTCAGATTTCGATTTATGTTGATTTGGGAAAGTTGTTAGGTATGGTGAGCTGAATCCGTCCATGATTTACTACCGCTTTGTCAGAAACATCCAGTATATATTTTTTACAAACCAAACAAATTGCCATGAATCAGCGTTTAGTATATAATAGAATCATATTTTATTGTTACAAATATAGAATGTACCTACAAATCTAGATGAACAGTGACCTTGGGCTTAGTAGCCAAATTAAGATTTATTCACTGGTGGCTGCTTGTAAGCAAAATAACAAACAAAAAACAGTCAGAGCTGTATATTTATAACCAGGTATTAATTTATACTCTTTCTGGTTTTAGCACGGTCTTCAAGCTACAAGTAGGAAAAAATGGGGTTTGATTGAATTAAAGAGGTTGGAAATTATCCAAACTATTGTTTATTTTAGGGATAGTTAAATTACAACATCATGTCAAGTTTTGAACCTCTACACTACTAACTTCAAAATGTTTGATCTTTTAACAATTCCTTCTCAATAACTTTTCCCCCTACTTCCTGCGACAAGCACATAGGTACTCATACTTTTTGTTATTTTTAAAGCGTTAAATTTTAAAAATACTAATTAACTATTTTGTTTTTTTTTTGTAGGAGTGGCACTAACCGACTCACCCGCCGGCCTAGCAGGCTACCTAATAGAAAAGATGGCAATATGCAGTAACAGAGATCAACTAGACACGCCGCACGGTGGCATCGCCAATCTGGACCTGGACGATGTACTGGACACAGTCACTATAGTGTGGAGTAGCAACTGCATTGTGACGGCTACACGGATCTATGCTGAAGGGAACGATCACACTTGCGGTATATTGAAAAGGTATTAACGATTTAGAAATTTTATTAATAAAGGCTGATCGGGCGAACTTCGTTCCGCCACTGAATTAGCAATGTCGTTTTTAAGCGTTCCCTTATTTTTTTGAAAATATACCATAGCTATGTTCATCAGGGATAATGTAGGATTCGAATGGTAAAAGATTTTTTGAAATCTGTACAGTAGTTTCGAAGCCTTTTCTATTTAAACAAACAAACAACAAAATCTTTCTTCTTTACCATGTTAGGGTACAGCTAGAAAGTGTAGAGCAAAAATCTAAAAACCCTTTTATCGCTTTTTTATCGTCTCAAAAGGCGACAACTTCTCAGTTTAGGCGTCGTTTGATTACTCCTTGTTAAGGCACACTGACGATTCCTGCTACATATGTATTTTTTTGCAGAATACCAAGCTACGTTCCGACGGCCGCGATGAACTTCAAGTACGAAGTGCTGTACCAACCAGACTCTGTCATAAAGGACAAGTATCCGAACTTGGTGCATTCGACCACTTACGACTTCGGAGGTCATTTCGCTGGTCTGCAAACCCCCAAGGAGTTTGCTGATGACATTTGGAATGCTACAGTTGAGTTTTTGAAATTCCACAATGATAAATCTAAATAGGTTAACATTATTTTTGTATGGCTGTGTTTGTTTTAATAGGATAACAATTTTTACAACCTTTATTTTAGATTACTTTTTTGTCGTAATTCCCTCAACATTTTAAGTTAGTTTAAGCCTTTTTATATCGCTTGTTTAATTAAAATAATCAAATTGATATGTAATTTTAATCAAATGGCTTGGTATTGGTAACCACTTGTAAATAACAATGAATTAAAAAAAGCCATATAAATATGATGCCATTACAGCGAAATAATGAAGTTTTTAATGCTTTAACATACATTATGATGTAAGACTGTAAGTAATTTTTAATTAATATTTATTTTGTTGTTCCGTTTTTATAAGCCAAGGTCGAGCAAAATACAAAGAACTGGTAAATATATCGTTTTATCGAATTTAATCAATACATACACAATCCTGAAATGTCTCTTCCAGTATTAAAAATAAGCCAGAATATACAAATTTTTAAGATAACTCTTTAAAAAACCACGCACCTAAACTAGTTAAGTTATAAGCATGGCATTATGGTTACCTCATTTGTGTTTATAATATGCACAATAATAATTAATACTCCTAATTGTTGTAAGAATGAATGCTCAAACAATAAATCTTAGATAAATGTAATAAATTCGATGTTTTTACTTAATTTTCTTAAAACTCAAAAGAATCAAGACAGCAGATGTCACATCACAATATTGAAAGGTAAAGCAATAGTTCTCAAAGTTGTCCAGGTGGCCCCCTACAGATCACCTACAACGTTTTATCGTTCGGTAGGTCGTACTGTAACAGGAGCTTCTTATGAGTGATGATTCATAAAACAATAAAAACGACAAACTAAACTTATATACAGGGTGTTTCTGACAAGGTAGTAATAAATCAAAGGAGGGATTCAGCTTACCATACCTAACAACTTTCCCAAAGCAACATGGGTTTAAATCTCAAAAGAAAAATCAGCTGTCCCATACATTGATCCCGCCATACATTGATTTTTTTTTTAATTTCGACCCATGTTGCTTTGGGAAAGTTGTTAGGTATGGTGAGCTGAAATGAAACCCTTCTTTGATTTATTACCACCTTGTCAGAAACACCCAGTGGGAAACTAAGACAGGAAGATACGTACTATATTGTAGAAATACACAAAAGTATATCTAACCTGATCGTGTTCAATGCGCTCCCGCACCCTCCCGGGCGCGGCGAACCCGGGCAGCACGAAGTCGCAGCGGAAGCTCACCGCCTCCACCTTCATGCGGCCGCCGAGCCCGACGCGGTGCCCGGCGTAGAAGAGGTTCCTGACAACAACAAGCGGTAACTCACGGTATTTCGCGAAATTAAATTTTTTTCACGTTTTTTTAAGTATTTTAGCGAAATTATTCATTTTTAATAAAGTTTAAATGAATTCGCGTACGTAAAAACCTATTTCCCACATTGTGATATATCGTTATTGAAAGACAGATTTACCGATTTTGTGTATATTCAAGGAACTTGTTTTTTGGCCTTTTACCCCTTAGACACAAAATCTGTAGGTCTGTCTTCCAAAAACGTTGTATTGCAATGTGGGAGATGTTTTTTTACATACGCGAATTCATTTAAACTTTATTAAAAATGTATACTTTCGCCAGAATAAATAAAAAACACGAAAAAATTTGAATTTCGCGCCATAGCGAGAGTTACCACCTTAAGTATTTTCAGTTAATTTATTAATTTCTTTAAATCTACTATTAAAAATGAATCTTGGTTCGTTAGTCTCGCTAAAACTCGAGAACGGCCGGGCCAATTTAGCTGATTTTGGTTTTGTAATGTTCGTAGTAGTCCAGGGAAGGTTTAAGAGGTGAGAAAATATAGAAAATTGAGTGACAGTTAGTAAAAGTAACCATTTTTCTCATACAAACTGTAAGGCGCGATACGAAGTTAGTAAGTCAAAATATGATCCAAATAGCTAGCAACCATTTGAATTGGTTAGTGGGTGAAGTACGCTTACTGTGGCCCTTCCAGTCGTGCGTGTGTTGAATTACCTGCCTACGTAGCATGACAGACCATTTGTCGAATCATTCTTTCGCTTTTGACATTTAAATGCGGGAAAATGTATGGAGATGATCGACAAAAGTGACAGATAGATACGACTAATTCGACAAATCGTCCGTCATGCTACCACCGCTGGTGCAGAATCTAGTACTAGACTAGATTCTGCCACTCCAAAGTGCGTGCCAGTTGCGCCTGCGCGCGGTTAAAATATGATCAGATTAGAAATCTCTCAGTAAATACAATTTGATTTGAATGGCGGGTAACGTACGCAAAGTATGTATACAGTGGCGCCCCCAGTCGCGCGCAGACTTAGCTGGCGCGGACTCTATATTGCAATCAATAGATTGCATTGGGCGACCTTAACCTAATCTACCGGGTGTTTCTGATAAGGCGGTAATAAATCAAAGGAAGGCTTCTGCTCACCATAAGTAAAATTATAAAAAAAAAACAGCTGTTATATATATATATAATATTATATTATTTATATATTATATATGTTTGATCAGCTTGCGGGGTCAATGACGGGACAGCTGATTACCGCCTTGTCAGAAACACCCGGTATAATGCTTTTCCAATCAATTAATTATAACAAAATTTCATATTATTATGAAAAAAAAAAAAAAACATACCTGTTACCAATCAATCTTCCTTTTATATTAGTCAACTGCCCCTCACTCATAGTGGGAAACTTGTGGAAGAGGTACAGAGTTGCAGCGAATTTGAGGAAGGAGTCGCCCAAAGTCTCCGCGCGCTCCAAATTGAACGTGTCGTTGGAGTTTATTGTTGTTAAGGCTGACAAGACGTCGCGCAGCTCCGGCCCCGCGCCTGCGTTCTGGTTCAGAAGATTGATATCTACTTTCTGACTGTGAGAATGAAAAAAAAAAAACATTTTAAGTATTAAGTACTAGTCGACCCGGCGAACTTCGTAGCGCCTAACCTATTAATATTTTGTGCATGTATTATACTTATGAACCTTCCTCTTCATTTATCTATTAAAAAAAACCGCATCAAAATCCGTTGCATATTTTTAAAGATATAAGCATACATAGGGACAGACGCGGGAAACGACTTCATTTTATACTATGTACTAGAGGCTGCCCTGCGGTTTTTCCCGCGCAGATTTCTCATAAACACAAAATTCCCGTTTTTTTTCCGTTCCCGTGGGAATTTCGGGAAATCCCTTCTTAGTGCTCACCTACACTCCCTAAGGAACCTACATGCAAAATTTCAGCCCGCTACGCCCAGTAGTTTCGGCTCTGCGTTGTCTGTCAGTCAGTCAGTCAGTCAGTCAGTAACGGAAGAGTTTTATATATATAGATTGATATGAAAAAAAAAAAACTAGACGTATTAGCACAGGTTACTAAAATAGCCGTCCAAATAAACAAGAATTTACGTCTGACTATAAATGATGGAAAAAAACCAGAAAAAACAACAACCGCATTATCAACCGCCCATTTTTGCAAGGACAATAGGAATGTTTAGAAGTGACGTGACTTGAAGATAATGTTTTTTTTTTAAATCCTATCCTTTATAAATCCTATCCTATCCTTTATCTGCATCCTACGATATGGTCTACCTCAAGAGTTATTTTCTGGTGACCTTAAAGTCATCTACGAGTAACATAAAAGTTATATAAGAGCTAACTAAAAGTTAGCTAAAAGTTGTCTACGAGCAACCTAAAAGTTATCTACGAGTCATCTCAGAATTACCTAGAAGTTATCTACGAGTTACCTAAATGTTGTCTACGAGTTACCTAAAAGTTATCTCTAAGTTACCTAAAAGTTATCTACGAGTTACCTAAAAGTTGTCTACGAGTTACGAGCTTTCAACTTAAATATAATAATGAAAAAAGTACCTCAAAGGTGCCGGCATGATAGCGGGCGCGTGTGTGGGCAGGTGCACGGGAGAGAGCCCCTTCTTCTTCTCGGGCTCCGGGTCGGCCGGCCGACTTACAAAATCATCGTAACATTCTATGTCCATTAGCGTCACTCTCATAATGTTACGTTCTATGTCCAGAGGCTCTGACGATTCCTGGTGAATAAACCCATGAGTTAAAATCTTGTCAGCTAAAGTAGTATACAGCTAGTATTTTTAGGGCACTGTTGCATAGCTTTTAGGTTAAAGACCAAAGAAAGCTACAAAGTGTTGGTAAAAGTAGCCACTTTTGGCAAGAATGGTAGTTGAGAAGATTTTTTTTCGCAAGTGGCGCTACTTTAGCTGTGCTATGCCTCATAAATTTCAAATTAAGGTTTGTCGAGTAAGTATGTTGTTGTTTTGCTTGTTTGTTGTGTGTGGTATATTTTGATCTGGAGCAAGTTGTAAATAAAGTCCGTAGGTAATTAGTTGGGTTTTATTCTGTAAAGCTGTTAAATTTACATGTTAGTAGTACATGTGCCTCAAAAACTTACATCCCAAGGATATTCCTTGCTGAGCTTCTGTTTTTGCAACTGATAAATTGCTTCTTTCATAGAGATCACTTTTGGCCGAGGCGCATTTTCGTCGATTGGATTGTTGATTCTACAAAGAAAAACATATTTTTCAATTAAGCCATTATCATCATTACCTACTTTCTGTGAATCAAAATACATATTTTATTTCATGAAAATTTACAACAGTGACTCTAGGAAGGACATATTTCCTAGAATACTTTTCCATCATCTAAGAGCAAAAAGTCAGTATATTGGCGGTCTAGGAGGCCGTTACAGATTTTTCTATGGTTTCGTCAGCCCTAGACTGTGTTGCCAAAGAACAAGAGCTATTTTGCAATACAGAAAAACCGGAAGTGTTAAAGCGACCTAGACCGGCACTGTACAAACGCTATGAACGAAACGAGTTTCTCTGCGGCCTTATTGCGGTGGCAGAACAGTTTTAGTAAAATATAAAAATTTTGTTAACCGAGGAATGTCAAACTACCCTCTAACTCATAAACTACGCACAGGGTATGTGCGCATGACATTTGAGGTTTAATTTTCTTTCGATTAATTTTCTGATTACTCTCTGGATCTGGCAACTTGCTTTTCCCGCGGTTTATTACCGTAGTAAAAAGTAGCATGTGTTAATCCAGGGTGTCAGTTAACTGCATACCACATTTCATTGAAATCACTCCAGCCGTTTAGACGTGAAGAAGTAACAAACATACACACTCATAAACTTTCGCATTTATAATATTAGTGAGATAAAATCATCTCTTATAACCTTGTAAGATAAGTAAACTTATTATTATCATTACCTGTCTATAGCCTGGACGGTAGACGGCCACTCAATTTGAGCAACCAGCGAGTTTTTGGCTATGTGAATGTTAGTTTCGATATTCTTCCAAACTTTTCCTGTAGAGTAAAATATGTATTAAAATAAAAAAGCGATATATTATTTATACGTATACATACATACATAATCTGACGCCTTTTATTCCCCGAAGGGTTAGGCAGAGGCACCAGCTTAAGAGCCGGACCCACGTTTAGCCGAGTTTATGCTTCATTACCAACGTGAGGTGGCCAGCTAGTCGCCGCGGCTACAGCGACCACTACTGCGGCCGGGGCCGACGGCTTGACGTGCCTTCCGAAACACGGAATCATCTTACTTTTCGGACAATCAGGTATACAGGTAGGCTACTACTACGACTTATACTATTTGCAAATATCGCCCAAAACTGGGTTACCTGTACAAAACAAATAAATTCACTTACCCAAAGGTAATTGTTCAGCACCGATGTTAGCCTCCTTCGCTATTTTGCACCTGAGTTCGTCGGCCACTAACAGCATGTAAACCCTGTTAACATGTTTAAGGTATTGAGATAATGTTGCATGGTTCACCTCCATGAAGTGCGCTAAGATATAACAAATTCATCCCTAATTTCCTACTAATATTATAAAAATGTGAATGTAACATTGTCTTTTTCTATGTTACGCTTCGTCGGCTAAACTGCTGAAACGATTGGGATGAAACTTTGCTAAGAATCACGAGGCGGCCATATGTTATGGGATAAGAAATATGATATAGGTATTTCTTATCCCAAAATTTCTATCGGATTTTGAAGAGAAAAGACATAGACATAGACAAATCTTTATTTGCGCATGCAAAACATACAATAATAAGTTATAAACTACGTGAAGATACACAAAAAAAAAAACACACAAATAATAAAATTAACAAATGTATTGTAAGTGTTGTAGGCGCAAAATGGCCCCGACTCAGCTTATGTTGCAAGCAATGCAATAGCATTGATGCAACGCTGATGATTCTGCCAGAACCATGGGAGTGCGTGTGTTAAAGTTAATATATTATTATTTTATGTACAAAAATATCGGGTGAGTAAATTTCAGTGTTTATTATTAGATAGTATACATATACAAAAATAGCAAGTGTTAGTTTTATAAATACAGTGTTTATATATACGTAAGGTGTAATGTTGTATTGTTTTTGTGTAAATGTGTGGGTAGATGAGAATAAATATTGTCGGTTAGGGTTTAAGGAAATACTTACATAATTAATATAGTTATTTCACATACTGTGCGTCTTGCGTTTGAGCGTGGAATAAGTATTTCTTGTAGTTAAATCTAAAAGTTTTTTTATTAGTGATCCGTCTGAAAGGTGGTGGAATGTTGTTCCAGCATTTGGTAGCACTGTATGTGAAACTGCCTCGAAAAGCTACAGTGCGGTGATGAGGTACTAAAGAGGTGGCACACACGATCTGCAGTTGCGACGAGCAACACGCCAACTCAGCCTGTCATAAAGATAAGAGGGTTTTTTGGATTTAATAACATCAAATAAGAGACAAGCTAGTAACAAATCAAGTCTGCCTTCCATTTTCAGAATACCTGCGTCGTTTAAGAATGGAGTGATGTGCGTGCGCGGTGGAATGTTGAAGCAGAAACGAGCACAGGCATTCTGAACACGCTGAAGGAGACGTTTAGTCTTTTTGAGAAGACATGGCCCGTACACCCCCAGACAGTAAGCTAGCTTGGATAGCACCAGTGAGTCGCATAATTTTACTCTAAGGTTAATACTTAGGTAAGATCGCATCTTATAAAGTACCCGCAGTCTAAAGAAGCAGTTCTTCACTAGTTCTGTTACGTGTGTTTCAAACCGGAGATTTTCATCCAAGACAAGTCCTAGGTTCCTGGATTTAGCCACCCTTTCGATCGCTACAGAATCAACAAGAATAGTAGGATTGCTGTTGATCATACGTTGTGCTTGGACTTTGGAGCCTAGAATCATGAATTTTGACTTCATGGGATTTAAAACAAGACAGTTTTGAGCCGCTCAGGTGACTACACTTTTTAGGTCCTCGTTCATTTTTTCAGCCGAACCGTTACCTGATATGTAAAGTTGTATGTCATCAGCATAAATATGATAATTACAATTTGACATACAACATGCTACATCCGCGCTGTATAAAATAAATAATAAGGGGCCTAGAATAGACCCCTGAGGAACCCCGCGGCTAACTGGATAAAGCTTTGAACTATTAAGTGAGCCATCTGATTTTTTAATATCAATTCGTTGAGATCGACCCTTCAAATAGCTAGCGAACCAGGCAACTGTGGCAGCATCAAACCCATAACATGATAACTTAGCAAACAACAAAGACGTGTTTATACAATCAAATGCGCGAGAAAAATCCAATAACGTCAAAATAGAGGCAGATCCTGCATCCTGGGCTGTGAGGACACTGTCGACAACATCCAGAAGCGCTGTGTTGGTACTGCATCCCCTCCTAAACCCGGACTGCTTCAGAGGCAAGATGTTATTTGCTTCGCAATACGCCATCGTCTGCCGGCGGTGCATTATGCCCGGTGCCTAATGATCCAGCATTAAAAAGGCTAACTGTAAATAGTTTGGATTTCATTTATAGATATTTATTACAAGGTGTATAATTATTGTAGATATTGTATGTGATCGAGTTGTTTTTAAAGGGTTTAAATATGTTATAGCAAAAAGCGCGTTGGCAACAATTAAAACAATAAACATACGAATAGAATTAAATAATAAAAAATGTATGTAGGCATGAAAATGGCAGTGTGAATATGTAATAGCAATAAGCGAATAAGCAATAATTATATTAATTTTAGCGATAATATTAGGAATAAAATTAAATTAATAATGTATATATGCATGAAAATGGCAATGTGAATATGTAATAGCATAAAGCGAGTAAGCAATAAGTATATTAATTTAGCGACAATATTAAGAATAAAGTTAAATAAATACTGTGTAAAATAGGCATGAAAATGTAATAATATATTAGCAAAAAGCGAGTAGGCAATAATTATATTATTTATAGCGATGATATTATGAATAAAATTAAATAGATACTGTAAATAGGCAAGTAAATGGCGGTGTAAATATGTTTTATCAAATAGCGAGTTGGCAGTGATTATATGATTTTGGGTTATATTGTTATGGATAAAATTAAATAAATAATGTATAAAGGCATGAAAATGGCAGATCAAATTGATGATCGAGAAATTTTAAGCCGAGACATAGCCATTCGCACCCACAACACAAAAGCATAGCAAAACACAGCACGAAGCAATAAGATATAGAAATATAGACATGACATTTAAGTTAGAATTAAATATAGTATAGCGACTCAAACAAAGCAACATAGATAAAGAGAAAAATAGTAAAATATAAGCAATAGCATTATGATTTAGTGTCATTTGCGTTACTGCTGGGTTTGGACCGCACTTAAGCCAATAACCCGTTCCACGTCGTCTTCTGACTGCAACCAGTGTGTAGTCGCCCCCTCGCGCTCCTTGGCAAGAACTCTGCCGTCACGGGTCCAGACGAAGCGCCATTTTGCACGACCGCTGGCTTCCCGGGCCTTTCCAAAGATAACCCGATTTACACGCGTTAGCCTCTCGTTCACGTAGATCTTCCTAGGTTCGTGATTGGCTAGACCCATATCTGCAGTCGTAGTACCTCGCCTTACCCTGGCGTTCTTTAAGAACTCATCACGGAGCGCACGTCGACTAAGACGCACTGCAATTGGGCGTGGCCGACGAACACCGGAATCCTCACCCACGCCGCGACGAGGGCCCGCACGGTGAGCGCTGACTATGTCACGTTCATCAATGGCGACACCCATTTTTGCAGCCGTGGCGACTACGATGTGGCCTACCGACTCCCAATCGAACTCGGGAACGTTGGTGATCTCCACATCATTGAGTAGAGACTGCTGCTCACGTTCTTTCAGTTCCGAGCGTAGCTGCTTGATGCAGTTCTCCAACCCCGGACTCTCCGTGGACTGCTTCCTGACTCCTTGGATCTCGGCCCGTAGAGCATCGTTTTCCTTTTCCAGGTTACTAATCCTGCCCTTCATAAAGCCAAGCTCCGTCACCACTTCGTTGAGTCTAGATGAAAGAGAGGTGGTTATAACGAGCAGTTCCTGTTTCATCAGGTCACAAGCCCTCTGGAATCTATCGTCAAGTAGACTGCCAAAGACTTCGGGAGACATCTCGCCTACGGTCACGGCACGGCCAGCAGGAAATGCACCAGCATTAGAGGCGCCAACTGGCGGTGAAGACTCAACAACGATAGAGTGACTCGCCTCGTTGAGATATTCACACGACATGTTCCCCAGCAGATCTGACTCCGGTGGTAGGGGCGCTAGGATATTGCGGACCGGTGTGCTATCCCCTCTCGTGCGGCGGCAAACATTCATGCAGGCAGGACACTGCCAGGATCGTCGCAACGTTGCACTGTTGTCCCGGAATTGAGCAGATGAAATGTTTAGACAGTTATGGTGGTACATCCCCTTACAGAGAATGCATATAAGTGCCTCGTTTTCGGAGGCATCGGTATTGCATGCCAAACATTTCGACACCATCGCAAGTATCGCAACGCTCGGTGGGCGCTAGCTTTACGAGTGTTTATAAACAACCGACGACGGCTTCGACTCCGCTGGCCTTGAACGGGCTGTTTTTTGCGATGCACAATTTAATATTGTAACGAAATTGAATGTTATAACTTCACTTTTTTCAATGTTACCGTATTTTTACCTAAAAAATAAATAGATATTTCTTTAGATAATGAATTAAACTTAATACTGGTTTTTTTATTTGGTCGTTTTACACGTATTTTAACGGCTTAAATAATAAAATTTGAGCAGTGTCACGGATTCGCTGTTAGCTTAATCGTGGTTCGCACGTCACTCGCTCGAAAACGCGCAGGCCAATCTCCAGGCAGCATCTCTCAGTCAAGATTATAAAATAAGGGGAAGTTGACAAAAAAAGGAAGACCGTAACGTAAAGATGGACTTAATTAGCCCTTGTCTTCCATAAAAAGGTCTAACTACTCGATTTGTCAAACAAATTCACGATTTTGACCGGTTTAAGGTGTTAAGGCAACAAAGGCTTCTTGTTCGACTTCGAAACTAGTTCGCCTAAGTATACGAACCTGTGAGCAATGCTGGGCAGCAGGGTGGCCTTGTACCACAGGGGCCCGGGGAAGTCGTGCCGCAGACAGAGCTCGGGCACGAAGGTCTCGGGCCGCGGCGCGCGCTCGCCGCCCGCCAGCCACAGCTGCTTCAGCTGCTTGTCGGAGAGCGCGCGCAGCGTGGCGGCGCGCGGCAGCAGGCAGTTGAACCGAGTTGTTATGTTGCGGACCTGGGGCCGTTGAGGCAAGCAATCAGACGGCGGGCAGAGATAACATATGAACGCCTTATAGCAAAAACGAAAGGACAAAATACTAATACAAACAAGGTAAAATTCCGAAAGAAAAATAAATGACAATTGACGGCCTTATCGCTAAAAGCGATTCTTCCAGACTAACATCACAATAATTATTTTTTTAAGAGGTATATCACAGCTAAAGTAGCGCCACCCGAGAAAAAAATTAATATCTTCTAAACTAAGGCAAATATCAAAAATTTGATACAGTATTTCCCTGCCCAAGTAGCACTGAAGAATTTTGTTTAAATCGCATATATCTTAACAGTGCCTGTATTGTGATTTAACTAAATAAAAAACTATTTCATATAGTCACATATTTCTTAAAGGCTATATAGTATTCCAATACCGCTTTTTGAGAAAATAAAGATTGTACAAATCGTAGTTAAATCATCTTAAACCTATTCAGTATTAATTAAGGTTTCAAATAAACCATAAAACTCTCTTTTCACTCAACTCTCATTATTTGTAAACTGAATTAAATCATTAAGGGATAGTTGTTCGACTTATACAGTCGCACTAATGCAAAAAAGATTTGCTATCCAAACTAAAAGCCATATTAAGACGTTTGTCCTCAAATCAGTTTTTGCTAGGCAAAACACAAATAAATTTTGTATGAATTATTATTTTATAAGTAATAATTGATTTAGAGGGACGGTTTGTACAAGATGGAGAAAAATTAAATTAGCAAAGACGTTGAAAAATTAAAAAAATAACCTTTAACACAGAAATGTCCCTTTCCCATAATTTTCCTTTTACATAATGTCCCTTTCTAAAATTGTATTTTCCCAAAATGACCCTTTCTCAAAATATTTCAACACTAGCTCAAGTTTACATGTACAAAAGGGACACTATAAAAAAAAGTCATTTTGCGAAAGGAACTATAAGCGGAAGTGATGAATACTTACAAAAGCTTGAATTCGAAATTATCCTTTTAAATTCTGCCATATAGACATAGCCAAGTCACGTCACTTCCTACCCGAATCGCCAGCATGCCAGCCACAAACATAGATCATATTAATTCGTTTGAACAACCTTGTAATGCATTCTGATAAACACAATTGTACATAAACATCTAATTTATGTGTCTAATAATATTGCATACGTCTATCACTTTCAACACTTACACTTGGTATTAGAAAAACTAACTCTGTTGCAAAACAAAGAAATCTTGATTTAAGAAATCAAAGTAAAGGATCAATTAATTCAGAAAAGTATTCATGAAATCAATTGGAAGTATCACTTAAATCGTTGAGGATTTACTTAATCAAACTAAAGGATCACTTAATACTGTGAGATAACGTCGGCTCCGTGCTTAAGTGTTCAAACTCCATTTTGGTCGAAAATGACTTTTTGATGCAGGATTGTTAACGATGTAATTTAGGTCCAGAAGGTCAAGTAAAAAAGGCTTTTCCTAGAAAAAATACAATAAATTTCACGTTTTAAATTTTGAAGCCCACATCATCGTAACAAAAATTCCGTGCTTGTTTAGCCAACCTCCACAGCATTACCCAAAGTCCCGCATCGAAATATTTGTTGCGTGCTTGAGTGTTCAAACTCCAGCCGGCCGACCAATCACAGCACAGTACGTCACGCTACCCGGCCATTTTGTTTTTTCTGTGATGAACTTGGTTGCTCCTTTAGTTTGCTTGCAAAAACCTAATAAATTAGTTTTATTGTGTTCAAAACTAAGAAAACTAACTGCGAGTAACGTTAAAAGCTGCAGCAGGATGGCGAGTACCAATTTCAAAACAAGCAAAAGGCGTACTTTGGCGACTTTCGAGCAATAAGTACTTTTTAATAATGTTCATTTCCGAATAGAAACTTAAACGTACTGATACAGGATGTTAATAAATTCACTTTGTAATAAAACGGTTGAGAATTAAGTATATTATTATGTTAATTCTGTTTGATAGTCCTTTTGTCTGTCTTTCACAATGGTTCAACACAACAACCAAATTTTTAACAATAATTAAGTAGGTATATTTTATCATTTCGTTATGTTTATGTTATTATTACTTGAGTCTAAATTTTTTTTTTTTTAATTTCTTGATTTTAATTTCTTATACCTTTTATCATCTAAAAACAAGTTTTTTTACGAAGTAATTTAATCATCCTGTATATGGTATTAGGAGGTTGGACAAACAAGCACGCAACAATTTTAAGGAACACTGTGCTATCTCCATGGCAGGAGTGTTGTATTTCCATGAACGAACATTTTTATTCGCAGTTTTGTTCAACCTCCATTTTAAAAGTATGATAAAATACGTAAAATCACAGCATCGTAAACAAATTTATTGGAAATTCCATATATTAGACTAAAAACTATAAATTTGCATTTATCATTCCTGAAACTAAACATCTCGTTTGATAATAAGTAAAAAAACCTTCTCCTGAACAGTGTACAAATGGAAGTTGAACATTCAAGCACGGAGGCGGCGATAAGAAATCTTGATTTAAGAAATCAAAGTAAGGGATCAAATAAATCAGAATAGTATTCATGAAATCAATCGGAAGTATCACTTAAATCGTTGAGGATTTACTTAATCAAACTAAAGGATCACTTAATACTGTGAGATTTAAATGTTACTTACGTTTGATTTAGTAAAACGATTAAGTATTAAGTGAGATTTGAGGAAATCGTTTTTGAGTAAAACATTTCTAAAATAGCATTATTTCAAATCGAACTTATTAATCTTTGATTTAATTGATACTCAACTACCCTTTTGAATCCTTACTTTTCTAAATTCAGATTTCGTCAAGTAAAACAAGATTATACGCCATTTTGAACTTTTAGAAAACAAAACAACAAAACAAAATCGAGTAAAGTGATATCGTGAAAAAAGTGTTGATTTCAGTTAAATGTGACTAGTGTAATAGTTTTTACTGAAGAAATAAGTGATTAAGTGATGAGAAAAGGTAATATTAATGACATAAATGATAACTTTATTTTTATTCCATATACAATTATTCTTTATTTTATTGTTATTTCAAGCTATTTCGAGGGCCCGTTTGTTTTATGGCTCTTTCTATCGATTTTACACGATAAATGGTCATGCGTTTAAGATTTTTATTGCTTACGACGAAATAAAACGGATTTCTAATTGTCATATTTACTTATAGTTTACAAATTCTTAACACTAAGTAAAGTTCTTGTGTTGTAGCATAAAATGTTCACCATATTTTCTTTATTATGATTACTTAAATTGAAAACGTTTTAAATTTTTCTTCGCTTAGCAAAAATTGCATTAGTGAAATAGATTATAAAACAGTTTTAATTTTGCATTTAAATCTATTTTGCTGCCTTAACTTAAACTTCAAGATATTGCGAAACCTTAGATAAGGAATCTGGAAAACCCTATTAAATCCCAATTGCTTATGTAAGGTTAAAGTATGATTTAGCAGTAGTATTAACTCCCCCTTCGTATTCTCCTAAATACCGTGCCCACTTTTTCTTAACTGACCCTCCAAGCAAGTCTTAGGGATATCTTGAGGGACATAATAGTTTTGGCCAAGGCAATAGCTGGAATTAGCCATGTTGCCTTCAAGAAATCTTCAATACTCAGTTAAATCTATCGGTTGCTACTTGGGTGGATAATGCAGCCTAGTATTTTTAGGGCACTGTTGTATAGCTTTTAGGTTAAAGACTACAGAAAGCTGATTGTTGCTAAAAGTGGCCGTTTTTAGGCTGAATTATTTAGGGGAATACTGTTTCACATCTTTGATATTTGCCTTAGTTTAGAAGATATTTATTTTTTTCTCGGATGGCGCTACTTTAGCTGTTCTATGGCTCTTAATGTGCAAAAAAGAAATCCGGGGTGTGTGGAGCTCGCACGCATTTAAAACTCCCCTATGGCTTACACCGTGGACAATCACACAAGATATAATTAAATTTTCTTCAGAGGAGAAGAAAATTCGCGTGGTTTGGTTTGACTTCTACTACTCGACCCGGCGAACATCTTACCGCGTAACCTTTTACTATTTTGTGCATGTATTATGCTTATAAACCTTCCTCTTGAATCACTCTATCTATTAAAAAAACCGCATCAAAATCCGTTGCATAATTTTAAAGATTAAAGCATATATAGGGCCAGACGCGGGAAGCGACTTTGTTTTCTACTAAGTATGTATATTGAGTCTGGCGCAGGAGCGTGGTGCATGGCGTGCGAGAGAAGTGGCCTATGTCCAGCAGTGGGCTCTTACAGGCTGATGATGATGATGATTTGTATATTGATGGGTACTAACTTCAAGAAGCGGTTGATCCTTCGGCCCAACAATCTGCAAGTTGTACTTGTCCGCGTAGTATTCCTCGTACGAGCCAAACTCGTCTGTGTCGAACTGTGACTGTGGTGTCATGTATTCTAACACATTTGTTACTAGGTACCTAGAATATAAAATACACTAATATGAGAAATATTTGTATTAAAATGCTCTTGCTTAGGCGCCCTCTTTGCTAAAATTTATTTATTCGAGGCAACCCTAGAGCAATAGAGATTTTCAACTGGTGTTGTCCGATTAAAAAAAAACTGTTTTAAGATTTCATTTTCAATGTAAACCTTATGAATAAATTAGCTTTCAAGGAATTACCTGTCAGGATAAGTATTATTTCTGTACCACGGGGTAACGACGCAGTTTTTATACGATTCTGGGGTCACTCGTATTGCTTTTCTTTCCTGTAACAGAAAAGATAAAGGTATTTACACATAAGGCAAATACCTGATAGCGTACAAAGAAGGGACGGGTATGTAGTCTATGTTATCGAATATTATTAATAGTAAAGATTTTATTGTTTATTGGTTTTCTAGAATCAAATAGGCTTCAAAACGAATAGAATGGTTTAAGAATTATTTCACCATTAGATTACAATTATACCTTTTATTGTTAGGCGGGGAAACTCCTAACGAGTACTCTGCAGCCCCGGGGGGAGCCGCAGGGTTATGTGGGGTTCGCACCCACTAAAACCCCGCCGGTGTCCTCCTCGGCTGTTAGCAAGGGGGTCACGGTTGATCTTTCGATCGTTATGTTCAACTCCGCGACCTCCTCCAGCATCGGCTGTGAAGCCTCTTCGCGGGGGGACAGGTGGTGATAGTCCCCCCTGAGCGCGGATGGCTCCTCCTACGCTCGACGACGGAACGGGACACCTCGTTCCGTCATCCTTCTCGGGGCCGTTATATAACTACACGAGGCCCCCGCCTCGTGCACCCAACGACCCCGGGGTCCTGCAGCGGCGCTGCAGGGCGGATCGGGGCCTTTCGGCCCCGCCACGGTGTCTGTGATCCACCATAGTGGGACCATTGAGGCCCCGCCCGCACTCCTCCTCGACCGCCAGTCGGCAGTCGAGCAGGAGCAGGGCTTGTCACTCCCCCCACGGCGGTTACCTTACACCGTTGTGGCAGTTGCAAGTCCCCGCTCCTTCCTCCTCGAACGCCAGGTGCTACAGCCGTTCCACCTTGGCAGCAGCACCCAGCGATCGTGCGTGGCAGAGTCCTGGACACTGCCACCCTCTCCTAAAGGGCTTGTGAGCGCCCCATCGGCACGCCCATTGCGGCAGCGACGGCGACATCAAACCGACCGCAAAGCGTGGAGAAGTGACAGCCCGGCATCTACTCCCCTGCGTCTTCAGATCAGCCGGGTGGATCTGTGATCCCAACGGTCGGCGACGTAGTCATCAAGCCGACCGAGGGCAGGCCATTCCCGGCATTTACTAGCGCAGAGTTTCTCATCAGCCGAGCCATCAATCTCCACGTGGGCGCGCCACTGGAAAGCTCCTAAGTCCCGCACTCCACCTCGTCGCCATCCCAACAATCTCCATCTCTGTTCCTCTCTTCTTCCTCCCCTCTTCTTCCTCGTTCAGCAGGGCTTGTTAGTCCTTCCACGGCGTGCCTTTAAAACGCCGTGGTGGGAGTCTCAAGCCCCGCTCTCCTCCTCGACTCACACTATGCTCTCTGATAGGGCAGAGAGCATGTGGAGCGCCACTGTGATCGTCCGCTGTTGCCCAGGGTGCACCGCGTGGAGGTTCTCTGGCCAGCACCCCCATTACAATTATACCTTATTCCTGATGGCATACATAGGCTTTAAAATAGAAAATAAAGAAAAAAGTGTCATGGGACACGCGATAGGAACGGGCCGACAGACAGTCAACCAAGCCACTGCCCGTAGGGACGGGAGCGAGTACTGCGAGCGAGCGAGTGAGAAAGAGAGAGAGATATAGTTTTCGTTCTCTTTCATTCTCTCCTTCGCTGTAAAGCTTTTGTGTCTCACTTAAGCCGTAACGTTGCACTTTTTCTTGGCTGGTCACTACAGCAACCCGAGATAAGGAACTTCGTTAAAAAAAACAGAATAACTCAAAAGCGAGAATAATAATAAGTCAGACAAACCTCATAGGAAGGCACTGCCACGGGCGCGATGACAGTGTGTGACGTCACAGTCATCAGATCGCGATCGATCCCGAACTGCCCGTCCGCACTCTTCACCGGCACCACCCACAGACAGTTCGCGGCTCCGTCGAATGAGACGAATTTCTTTGCTATTCCCAACACTTGGTCGAACACGAACAAATGGAATCTGTGGAAAAGGAAAACGGAACTTTGTTTAAAAAAAAAAAAAAAAAAGTGTATTTGTTTTGTGTGCGCCCTGCGAATTCGCCAGCGCAATTCCCCTTCAAAAAACAAGAACCAAATTCCATTCCCGTAGGATTTTCGGGATAAAAAGTATCCATGTCAGTAAAGTAGTTTAGGCGTTGGGTACATACACAGACAGACAAACTTTCGCATTTTTAATATAAAGTATAGGTATAATAGTATATTAATAGGCGCTTTTAAAAATACATTTTTACAGATATTAAACATCTCAAAGTTCTGTTTTTCGGACGGTGCGGTTGGGACCTAGCCAAGAAAAATTTCAACGTTACCGCTGAAGTGAGACACAAAAGCGTTACAGCGTAAAAGAGGCCGAGAACTATATATTTCTCTCTATCTCGCTCGCTCGCTCGCGGTACTCGCTCCCTTCTCCACGGGCAGTGGCTTAGTCGACTGTCAGTCGGCCTTCGTTCCTATCTCTCTCTCTCTTTTTTTTATAAATTGAAAAGTATTGAATCTACACGCATACTTACTTTTTTACCATTTCAAACGAATCTTTATCTAATCTGAGCTTCTTATGATTGGTAAGAACCGTCGTGGTGACCTCACCAATAACTAGGTACATCGGAAAGTCGCATAAGTTAGGCAAAGGTTTCGACGTAAGAAACCCGTAGCCGTTTGGATCTTGCAAAATATTGTACAGAGCGAGCTCTCGAGATTCTTTCGGTTTTTCGAAGGCTGTTTTGAATTTCAGTATGTGAAGATAGAATGTTTGTTGGCCGTAATGCCAGTTGTCCGGTCCATCCAGGCAGGCTGGGAACTGAAAATTAAGTCATGCATTAAATTTGATCCAGTTTAGTACTGTAATGTAAGCAATTAATCAATCAATCAATTTGATTTATTTATTTCAGATAAAAATATCCATATTATTATAACATAATAAGTCACACACCAAAAATAAAATGACAACAAAAATAGAAATTAAAAATTTAACGTAATTATATAAATTAAAATTGTATAGTGTAACATCGTAGGAGACAATTCATACCCAACATTTTTTTAGTCATATAGGCTACATATAGGGCTCTTCTGATTTAAGAGCATCTCGTTGTCACGACTGGCTTACCTATAAGATACGATCTTTGATGTTAGCGTTATAAAAATAAAAACCATATGAAAAAAGGCATAGAACAGTAAAAAACTAACTTGTTTATTGTGCTTCCTCATCCGTTTCTTAGAACCAGACTTTGGCATATCCTCCTTCCCATCCTCGATCCAGTTAGGAAAACATTCCTTCACATTATCCAAATCATAGTCGACCGCCCCGTACTCCTTCGGCAGCATTGTGACGGCGTCCAGCTCGCCGCACTGGTGTAGTTGAATGCACGCATTTAACGCAGCGGAACGTTTGGCCGTTTTTAACTCCGTAAAGGGCATGCCGCTAATCGGTTCCTTGATAGGTGCTGATATGGGGAGGATTATCGTGACGACTTTCTTGTTGTCGATTTTTTTGAGGATCCATGTGGGCGTTATGAAGGTGAACTGATCGCGCGGCAACACAGCGCAGTAGCGGTTGAGGAGGCTCGGCGCTTGCACCGCCGACAGACGACCTGGGAGACAATGGTTTTTGACCGACTTCAAAAAACGAGGTATGTATGTTTGTATGTATGTATGTTCTTCCGCGATTATCTCGCGTTTAGCTGAACCGATTTTGATGCTGTTTTCAGATAGGTATTTTTTACATTCAGGAGATGGTTTTAGTACCTATTTTATTTAACCGAATTAGAAAAAGAGGAAGTGCTCAGTTGATTTATGTGTCAGTTTATTGAAGGCGGGTTCCTTTATTGTAAAAAAAGAAATGATCTAATGTTGTCATTGTCATCGAATTTATTATTTGACTAAGCTACTTAGCCCTCTGAAATAACTGAAACTATCACATCATCATCTCAGCCGATGGACGATCACTATTGGACATAGTGATAGTCCACCAAATCACATGGTGAAAACAATTTTTTTTTTTTTTTTTGGTACTTCGGAGCCTCCTTGACAGAACTTTTGCCGTTAGTAATAGTCAAATAAGATATAACTCAAATGCATGTAACAAGTTTACCGTTTTTCGTATCTAATTGTTTGTAAGAAAATCTTATTACAGTAAAGTGATAATGCACATAGAAATCTGCGTCTCTATTTGACTACGGTCGTATTCCCGAGCATCGAAAGACGATATGTTCCTAAGGTGGTAAGTGCATTTTCTTTATGTGTTATTTACTAGAATTGTGTTTTTTTGATTCGGGTATTGTAAAAACGACAATAAGGCAAGATCTGCATGCGCATTATTAATTTAGAAGTACTGTACATAGCTTTAACCAGTTTTGAACCTACCACCTCCATACTTGTTGACGTATGGTTCTATTTCCTCGTCTTCATATAATTGCTCCTGAATAACTTCCTCGGAGGGCTTGACCCGATTTTCTGAATTTCCAACCAGCATCTGCAATAGTTGAAAGTTATAAAAACTTCTGTTACTTATCTACACCTCTTTAGTGGATTCGGTAGACCACATTATAAAAAGTAATTATAGTAGAATCCATACATAACGACTTACTGGTTAAATAAATAAATAATGGTTCTGGCAGAATCATCAGCGTTGCATCAATGCTATTGCATTGCTTGCAACATAAGCTGAGTCAGGGCCATTTTGCGCCCACAACACTTACAATACATTTGTTAATTTTATTTCATTATTTGTTCTTTTTGTCTTTTTAAACTAGTGTGTAACTTATTATAGTTTTGTGTGCGCAAATAAATATCTGTCTATGTCTACTTACCGTTTTAGCGACGATAATTATTGCTTTGGTGTCAGGTTCTTTATGTAAGTATTAGTAAGAAAATATTGTTGCCGTTATCTGCGTCATCCGGTTAGTACGTTATAGTATAGCCTTACTTTTAAAGAAAAATCTAATGTAGCCTATGTCACTCGGGGATAGTGTAGCTTCCCAACAGTGAAATAATTTTTGAAATCGTTTCAGTATTTCCGGAGCCTATTCGATGCAAACAAACAAACAATCAAATCTTTCCTCTTTATTTTTGGTAAAGATAATGTAACTCACGTTTTGTATGTAGTCTTCAATTGTGCCAAAACTTCTATATAGGTTCTGAAATTTCGGTCTGTTTTCTTCTTTTACTAACATTACGAATCTGGACTCTGAGCTTCGAGCGCGTCCTGCAATCATACTGATTTTATAATTTACGAGCAGTCCCGGCTAACTTCGTTACGCCATAGAATATAAGATGCTACTTCTTGGCTCTATAGACTTTGTTCCTTCGACTCCCCAGAATAGGCGAATAAAGAAACAAACAACAACAACAAACCACCTGTCAAAATATGTAAACACTAGGAAAAAATTGCACCATGGGTTACTTTAGTTGAGTTTAAGTAATGATCCCTAATTTTTTTGAAAATCTAATATAGCCTATGTCACTCGGGGATATTGTAGCTTTCCAACAGTGAAATAATTTTTTAAATCGGTTCAGTATTTCCGGAACCTATTCGATGCAAACAAATAAACATACAAACAATCAAATCTTTCCTCTTTATACCAATAGTATGGAAGACAAACTGAGATTTCATACAGTGGCGGTCTAGGACGGCGTAACAGATTTGTCTTTAATCACGTGTGCTCTAGACTGTAATACCAAAGAACAAGAGCTATTTTGCAATATACACAAAAACCGGAAGTGTTACGCCGTCCTTGACCGCCACAGTTCACTAAGATATTATACCGTCAGGTTGATGGCCTATTATGAACCGGCAAGGCAAGCATAGATTAAAACTTATTTAGGTACTCTAATAGTACTCAAACACAATAAAAAGAATATGATACCAGTAGGGTTCAAGTATTGGATGAGGTACCTTTGCTCTGCATATACGATCTATACTCCATGGGCTGGTCGAACCGCACGACGAGGCCGCACTGCGGGATGTCGATGCCTTCTTCAATAACGCTCGTTGATATCAACAGGTTCAGATTTCTGTAATAATATTTAGCCTTGAACTGGGACTGGGGGGTAAAGGTTGAAATCCGTTGACAACTGTCGACAGTCACTGTAGTGATAAACATAGTAGAACGCTGCACTCGCGGTCTCATTTAGCCTCTATGGTCTCGTACGCACTAGACTGTAATACAAGAGAACAAGAACTATTTTGCAATATATAGAAAAACCAGAAGTGTTACCCTGAACGACTCCGAGACTGTTACCGACTACTTTGAAGTTTCATTAAATGAATCGTGCATTATACTTACTTATTTCCAAACTTCAAGAGCGCCTGATGAGCCTTCTTTTTTGTATAATATTGCTCTCTGGTACATTTCATCGGATTCAACGTAAATCCCACAATAAAATCATGCTTAAGGAATCCAAAGGTTTCGGGATTTTCTCTAATAACCTCTTTCAGCAGGTTGTAAATTATTTTACTTGTAAATCTTTGCTGTGTGAATATTATTGCTGATAACGTCTTTCGAGATCTGTTAATTTTTAGTTGCGCTGTAACATTGAAATTATTATATTACATGCAATATGCACAACGTACAAATTGATTGTCAAAATTAATAGGAACAAGGATTTTGCACAGAGAATGTCTAACATAAAAATGTAGCCCACCATTTTTTTATTTTAACGGGAGAATGGCTAAACCGATTTCATTCATTCTTTTTTTTTTGTTAAATTCCATAACTTTGTATAGTGTTCGTTCAAACAAAAGAAAAATTTTGAAAGGTTAACAAAAAGTCAGAAATAAACGCGTATAAATAACATACCGTTAGGATTGCTGAAGACTTTTGGATTGTACTCTCTCAATATATCCAAAAGCATGAGCACATGCTCGGAGGAGTGTTTAACTATTTTATTAAAACCGTGATCATTCGCCATGCATTCCTCAAGTATGACACTAGCTCTGAAAGTAAACAATCAGCCAATGTAAAGAAGCCAGCACATCAAACTACCCAACATGCCACTAAAACGCGCTCTTTGACTTTGACTTGAAATTCACACAATATCATAATTAATTATCCTGTTTTCTATTCTATCTAATGCTCAATCAATAATACTATGAGGTTTTATCAAACTCCGCTCAGTGCTTTCGCATTCAAATTTTTTGTAGAAATCGCTGTTAGCGATAAGGCCGCCCATTGCATGCAAATTTAATAATGTACTCTTTTATCTTACTTTGTAGCAATAAAGTGTATTCTAATATATGATTATTGATTGTACGTAAGTACAAGAGAAATGCGTACGTTTGAACGTACTATTAAATTAAGAAAGCTATAAAAATTGAATACCTATCACAAAAATATTAATTAGAAGTGTTCAGATATTGTTATATTGAATTTTGATGTTATTTCAACAAACATACATTAAAACGTCCTAAATCATAGAAGTACCAATACACACGATTTACAAAAAAAATGGGTACTGTATCAAGGTTGTTGTTGTATCGGAAATTGGATGTAATTGAGTTTATTAAACGCATAAAGTGAAAAAAATAATATACTTACGAGTTACAATAGTAAATGACGCAATTGAAAAAGATCTCCTCTTCACTTGAGATGGATATTTTTCTTAACCTCTCCAGTAAAATGATATAAGCCACTATACTGAGCGCTCCGCCATAAACACCCAAGTCGGTTATGAACGAGATCATTGCCAGAAGCATATTCTTTACCGCTTTTATGACCTGTGAATTGATATGAAGATTAAAAAAAGTAGGTATTTCACTAAATAAGAAAAGAAAAAAATCGACTAAATTTACTCAAATTCGCACGGAAGCGACAAAAAAGTAAGTCCAGTCCCGTAAGAAAATATAGAAAGAATGTTGTAACTCTAAAATATGCAGTTAGCAAGTATTGCACACTGATCTGAACCTAGGTACTTACTATAATTAAATTTTTTACTGTAACATACTCGCTGTTTAATTTATTTTCCGTATAGACGCGAGTTCTAAATACCCTGTGCTTATTTTGTATGCGTTTAAGGGTAGGTGTACATTCGACGGGAAATAAAAAAATGATTAGTTTTACCTTTAAAGGATCTGACGAGATATCAATTTCGTTTCTTTTCAGTTTGAGTCCAGGATCGCCCTTGACCGGAGGCAGCCGAGTGTCCATTACTATATCTATCGCCTCGTCAAGCACTTTTATGGCTTTCTCCGCCGCAGAAGGTAAGATGGCCGGCCTGATGATTTATAACAAAGGGATTTACTGTATTAAATCAATTAAGTATTATATTATTGGACTACTGTTGACGGAATAAATTTAATCATAATTTATACAATATAGTGTAGAAGAAATAAACATAGAATAAATCGAAACCAGGAAGGATTCGAACTTGCGTAAACGTGCCAGGAGAAGGTACTTACCGCTATGCCACTGCCCTAACTGCGGTATTGTTACGAACTTATTCATTGTTTATTTCCAAAGAAGGATAACTTAGCAGATGCCTGCTAACGCAATATACTTACCTGATACTTACCTGAATTTAGGATGTTGACTTAGAACTTAAGATGAGACTATTTAAAATTTGGTTATAAAACGAGCAACACAACAATATAAAACAATCTAACCTGTAATACTGAACAATTTCGTTCGGATTAGTTGAATAGTGCATTACTTCTCCCATATCATTGACCGTGGCTATGGTTGCGTGAAAGGTAGTTTCCAGATCACGCAATATGTCTTGAACTTTGGGCAAACTGTTTGCGTTTGAATTCAGTAGTGTCGCAGTCAGCCCTAGAACCCTCGGCTGATGTTCCGGAGGGCAGTTTTCAAATTGCTTCATAATTAAGCGCATCGGGTGATCTTCAACTGCGTGATGGCATTCGTCGAATATGAGAACGTTTATGTCTTCCACTCTTATGTACTGATGGGTCAACATGTCGGTTAAGATTTGAGACGTCATTACTATCACCTAGAAATAAATTCGTAACTTGAGATACCAGAAGGCCTAATATGTGTTTGATTGAGCGTTCGAATTTTAGTATGGAAACAGTTCCTTCTTCAGGTTTCTATATAAAAAATTGCGTAGCATGCGTAAACTCGTCAGCAAACCCATACTTAGGCCTCTCTCATCAAAATTGCAACCGATAGAGGTCCTCTAGTGGACATGACCTCCCCTGCTCAAGGACAAACATTGTGGAGGGACTTTGCCGTATCGCCACGCTTGGCAGGCGGGTTGGCGATCGCAGTGTGGCTCTTCAAGTATTTCAACGACGCTGCTACCCGTCCGTCGGCTGTTCGCTTAGTCGCCTTTTACGATACCCATGGGAGATGGGGTGATGGTATTAAATGCCGCCGCCACAGGGCGAAAACGACTAATATAGTATAGAACTATAATACTGTAAGCACCGAAATGAGAAAATGGAGAATTCTTTTTGACAAACACCCATAATCAATCAATGGACACAACACACAACGTTGTACTAAATTACAACTTGACTTGAACATGATCAGAATACCAAGAATACCTGATGTTTTGACAGTTCCAGGTCCCATTTGCTTTTGTCCCAGTGGTCGACGCCATCTTCGCCACTGAAGGCGCCCACGCTGTCGACTGGGCACCGTTTTTCTATTACACTTTTCTGAAATTACACATATTACAAATGAATTGATTATTTTAAGTGTTTAGTTAAAAATCATATTACATTTAATTGTCTTAGTCGAAAGTAAAACGTAGTGATTCTATACTATTTGGCCGAAAGTAATTTACTGCTGCACACACCCTACAGAACACCATAGGACCGGTCTTGCGCTTCTCTCATCTCCAATCTCTCAGACCTTGTTTAAATTATACAATATCATATTTAGTTACTTATTCAAATTCGAAATTCGTTTATTCAATATTGCCTATACTATTATGATACAAGGTATAATTTATTGCCTGTCTCGTAAACAAGAGTACCTTAATTAAAAACATACTTAGTAAGTATCCTATACTGCAAGAGGCGAGATGAAGGCGATTGTGGTGGAACTCCGCGAGATAAGGTTTTGTTGTTCTAACGTTTGGCCCAAATTTGTAAAAAAAAACGTTTTTAATCTAATTCTTTTTATAATATAAAGTACCAAATAAGTACTATAAACCACAGTTTTAGTATGAAATCTTGCCTTTCCCTAAAAAAAAACAGAGAATAAACTACAATGTAAAAGGTATATTGCGTAAGTTGTTGAAACTTAAAGCAGTCACAAACTATGAAACATTTGCGTGCCATATTTATCAAACACCTTCTCAGAAATTTGTAATGTATTGGCTTGCCTGCCGCCAGCAACAACCAACAACAATGACTCATAACCGTATCGTACGAAAGCATAAGAGCCAGTTTAGAGCGATGCTAGCGCCATTTTCGAAAAAAAAAAAAATATTTTAAACTAACTAAGGCAAATATCAAAAATGTGGCACTGTATGACATTAGATAATCTTGCTAAGTATTTTTTAAACACAGGTAAGTAGTCGTAAGGAAAGAGAACAAATAATCCACAGATTGTTGCCAAAAGTGGCTACTTTTAGCAAAACTTTGTAGCTTTCTTTGGTTTTTAACCTAAAAGCTATACAAGAGTGCCCTTTAAAATACTAGGCTACATTATCTTGTGTCATAGTTTCCACATTTTTGATATTTGCCTTAGTTTATAAGTTTTTTTTTCGCTAATGGCGCTAGCATCGCTGTAAACTGGCACTTAAACTATAAACATGTACAGACCAGTCCAGTTGTTACCTACTTCTTCTTACTGTTTATTTTGTTCTCTTATCAAAATACATATCATAATTATTGTCAATGACATAACTTACATAAGTGTATTTTACTTATGGTTGGTTGGACTACACCACAGGGTGATGTCATTATCATTATCTCTCAGTTGGCAGCTATGTAGACTTCCCCGCGGGGCGAACATTGATGTTAAGATGAATATCGATGTTTGTTTCCCGTCTGGGTGTACCTAATGTATATGTTTTGGCATTGGCACCCTAGATACAGGTATATTATTAGGTATGCATTAAATTACAGTTTAACGCACATAACGACTATATGAACCAAGTAAACCTGCATATACAAAATACATAACAAATGCAATAATTTAAATTATTTTTATACCATCCGCTCGAAAAGTGGACTTTTTGGAAAAAACCTAACCTACCTAATTCTGCTGTGCTGACCTTATCAGCTAAGGTCAGCAGAATTAGGTAGGTTAGGTTTTTTATATGTGAATTTTCTCGTCGTATGGAATAAAATGCAGAATATACAACTTGGGGGTAAAGTTATTGTGCTTCAGGTGAGGTTAAAACCCTCATACATAATACATCACTTTACCCCTGTGCTGTATAAATAACTATTACTTTTCTAGTTGAACTAGTCTAGTCTAGTTGAAGTTGAAACTCATAGGCTGTGTAAAGTCAATATAAGAGGTTCGAAAAAGTTCGTAATTACCTGTTGCATGACTAATGGCACATTGTTGACCAGAAAGAAGGTCCGCTTGCCACCTTCACCCCAGGGCTTTTGCAGTGCCGCCTTAAACCTTTTTATAAGATCAATTGCTATGTAAGTTTTCCCTGATCCTGCAGACATAAAAGTAAATTTTTACATGCATTTAGTGCACTCCTAAACAATACTGTATTTAGCATTGGGAATGGGATTCTACTATGTAAATAAATTATAAACAAACATAATTAATGGGTGACTTGTACTTACTTTGTTATTAAATTTCTTAGCAGGTTATGATAAACTAAGTAAGACTTAATTTCTGATGGGGAGGGTTTGAGAGCTGAATTACAAAGATTTAACTAGAATTTGTTCATGGACAGGGATACCACCATGTTAATACCTACCTACCTAAAAGTAATTATGGGCCACTGTACCCAGGTTGGAAACTATGATAATATATGACATGAAATATATGACATTTACATTAAGAAAAAATACTCAACCAGATCAAAATTTTAACTTAATTGCACATGCTTGTGAAAACCCCATTAATAATAATAATAGCTGCACTTGTATACAATTAGAAAATACTAAAGAAATCAAATATCTCGGCGTAACTTTAGACAATAACCTCAAATTTAATAAGCATATAAGCAATCTTTGTTCAAAAGTAAGAAAGTTAATTTATATTTTTAAAATTTTGCGAAACGTAGCTGAACCAAAACTACTCAAACAGATTTATCAATCCTTATGCGAGTCTTTATTAAGGTACTGCATCTCTAGTTGGGGTGGGGCTGATAAAACACTGATGTTAAGCCTAGAACGAGCTCAACGAGCTGTCTTAAAGGTGGCAACGTTTAAGCCATTTTTTTATGATACAGCCAATCTTTTCTATTTCTGTGAGGTCTTGACGGTCAGGCAACTTTTTATACAAAGTATAATTCTTAGACAACATGCATCAATTGTTTATGATCCCGTCAATAATATTAAAAGAAGGAAAGATATAGTATGCCCAACAAGTAACACTCGCACTAAATTTATTACAAAATTTCAACATTTTCTTGGTCCTTATATTTATAATAAACTTAATAAAACTTTAAATTTATACTCAAAAACTTATTATGAATGCAAAAAGGAAGTAAATAATTGGTTACTAAAACAAACCTATGATCAAACAGAAAGTATCTTATTAATTGTTTCCTAACATGTCTATTAATAAATTATCATATCTCATGTGAAATCTTCAAAATTTACTTAGCATGCAATAATTATTTTTTTAAGATTTTATTGTTTAGTTTTTTATTTTAATTTTTATTCTCTTCTTTGCATGTTTCGCTTTAACATTTACTTTGTTACGGGAGGAGCATCTACTCAACCTAAGCTACAGGTTTTCCTACTTTAGGGAGTAGAACTCAACCCATGAAATGTTATAAAAAGATGTACACTCTACAGCTTTTTATTGAAATAAATATATTTTTATTTTATTTTTATTTTTTTTTTTTATGATGGCCCTGATAGGACTTTTTTTTAACCGACTTCAAAAATAGAGGTTATCAGTTTTACCTGTATGTATGTATTGTATGTTTGTCCGCGATTATCTTGAGTTTGGCTGAACTGATTTTGATGCGGTTTTCACTAAAATATTTTTTACATTCAGGAGAAGGTTTTGGTAGGTACCGATTTTAACCAACTTTAGAAAAGAGGAATTTCTCAGTTTTATGTATATGTGTCAGTTTATTATTCTATTACCCTTATATCGGAGAACATTACCAGTCCTTGTTATGATTTTTTTTTCTTTTTTTAGTGTAATATGTTGTTCAGTAACAGTTAGGATAATGATATTGTATTTCAGAATCATTTAAGAAGAGGAGGGCTTGTTTGGGGGCTTCTCCAGGCAACTATTGTCGTAAGGCAAGGCAAACATTTGTTTACCTGAGCCAATTGGTGGGCACCCTGAACTACCTCGCCTCTCACAGTATAGGATAATTTACCAAATAAGGTATCAATAGCAATTAGATTAGATGTAGTCTAATTGACTTTCAATAAGTGATATCTTGTATCCTATATTGAATAAAGAATTATTTGATTTTGATATTTCAAATAACGGGCTTCTCACCAGTGGGAAGATGTATAATGGTGTTGCGAGTCATGGCCAACTCCTCCAACTCAACCTGGTAGGGCCGCGCTATCATCTCCTCCTGATCATCCATTCTGAAGCAACTATAATGTTTTTTTTAGAATACAATCTTGGTTTTTATTTTTTACAGCACATAGGTATATTGAATATATTCAACTTAGTACATATTATACATAGATGCTATTCAATATACAAAATACAGTACTTTATGCTATTTAATTGAGTAGCAGTCTTTAGGATTACCCTGTAAACCTATTTGGTATATTAACTGCAGTCAGCCAATATAAATTGCATTATAATCAAATAGACCCACCAACCTAAATCTTGTATACTGGGCCAGGTTCGCTGGGCCATAAAATATTACAAATTCCCTACTTTATATAGTGAAGTAGATTACTAAACTAATTTAGCCATCGCAACTTCATAAATTTTAAAAGTGCAGCCCCCGCAGCATGACGGACTATTTGTCGAATCTAACTATCACTTTTAATCGCTTTTGACATTTCAATGCGGGAAAATGTAAGGAGATGATCGACAAAAGTGACAGATAGATACGACAAATTCGAAAAAAATTCCGTCATGCTAGGTACCGGAAGCCTTTTTTTAGCACTTGAATTCATTGGGTCGGTGGGTCGTTTTAGTGAACTTTATAAATGTACTTACCTTGGGTTGCACGGAACACTGCGACCACAATACACTAAAAAAACTTAGAGACTGGAGCGTGCGATTCACCGAACACTCCTAGGCCAAGACAAGAATCGGCAACCCAAAACAAAACAGGGAATGGATTGGAAAGGGAAGGAAAAACAACCTGAGACTGACAGCCGTGCGTGCTGGCTTTTGATTGGTCGGCTCCGAAAAAAATTGAATGATGCAACGAGAATGCAACAAAACGAAATTTCCCGGTACTTACCCGGCCAGAGACTATGCCGTGGCCGAACCGCAAATAAGTAAAGTAAGCAAAGTAAGCAAGTAAAACAAAAGAAGAAAGAAAGAAGCAAGCAAAACAAACTATGGCAAACTGTAAATCCTATTTTGTTATTTTGTCATCTTGGATTGGTTAGATGGAATTTGTTTTTATAATTTTTTTGTTTTTTTTTCTCAGCATTTATTTAAAGAGCTAAGGAGGAAAATTTATATCCACAGACCAAATAGAGATACCTACTATGTATTATGTAAGGTCAAGGTCAACCGGGGCTTATGCGTCACGTCACCCACCATACTTTTAATAAAATATTTGTTTGATTATAGCAAACATAATATACGCCTTTATAATCTACAATGTACATACATTATAGGAAATTTTATGCAATTTTATATTTTAATACTGTTTCATGGAATTTTGAATAAATACTATGTACCTATAAATGGCATTTCTCCAAAAGCTGGGAATTTTAGACACAATAGCCCGAGGTGGGAATAGCTAATGCGTCTTTCTCTAGTATTATGTGATCGGAAGAGCTATTAACAATTTAAATAAAGGTAATTTATAGAAGCACTAGTAATGTAGCGAATCATTATTTTGTAAACCAAATTCCGCGCAACATTTAGGATAATTCGTTGAGCAAAATTTTACGGGGCTAAAGCGTCTAATTTTTTCCTAGACGCATTCGCCCCATCCATTATAACAGGTGTGTATAACATTTTTTAAATTGTTTTGGGTTGTTTAATCATTTAAATTTTAAATGAAATTCCATTTATTAGAATAAGAGTCTGACAGAATTTCGCACTTACAATTTGTCGGAGACATAAAACTTTCTTTTAACTTATTTTAAGCTTGGCGCCAAACATATTTAAGTTTTTCTAATCTAAGTTGTCAATAATTTTGTAACTTTATTGTAATTGAGGGTAATTTTGTAACTCTCTCTCTCTTCCAACCCAGTCGCCTGCGAGCGTACAAGTGTGATCTCACCTAAAATTCATTATAATATATAGATACAGTCCACTACAAGCTCCTGGTTTATCATTTCCACCTAGATAGACCTAAGACCTACCAAGTCTCGTACACAATTAATTATATATAGTCAGTTTAATAAAAAGTAATACAGAGTTACATAAACGTGCTAGTGATCTTTTGATAATTTTGATTTTAAGCATATCATGTGTAACAAATTATTTTTCTAGTCAATTAGCTTTTCTTGTTCGTTTTATTTTGCCAGTTCGTACGACTTCCTCTACAGCCTTTTTTATAGTTTCAAGATCATAATCTGTAGTTGTTGTTTTTCTTTTTTAGTGCCGAACCATGCAGGACATTCTAATAAAATAATTTAATAAATTAAACTTTAAAATTATAAACGATAAACAATAATAGTGTTAAAATTAGATACATATAACTATATACCACTGTACTGTAACCCTACAAAAAATGATTAAAAACTCTGAACTGGGGCTATTGCGTTACAATTACAATTGACGCAATAACCCCGTTACCGACGTCACAATAGCCCCAAAGTAAAAAAAATAATCTAAAAAACTTTACTTGCACATTGACTCTAAATCTTAAGTTATATTAATGAAATAATCAAAAAAATGAGTAAAGAAATACAATAATAATAGAATTTACCGTTAAGAAAATGGATTCTCTAAGAGGAACTGACATTTTAAACGATTCAAAATCAAGTGTTTGCCACCAGGAGAGTGACAGATTAAAGATGGCCGATTATTTAATAGAACTGGGCTCTGCTATGACATCTATTGGTGCTGTCTTGAAGTTTTAATGCTAAAGATAGAAAGTAGATGGCACACATAGTTTTAAAGTACGCTATTCGTAAGATAATTGGATTAGACGACTTAGCCCCGTAGACGCAATAGCCCCGGTTGACCTTACTTTCTATATATGATTTGTTGTTTATAAATTCGCCCATTTTGGGCAGGCAAAGGAACTTAGTCCTTACAGCCAAGTCTTCAGTAGTTTATTTCTTAGTAATCAAGTCTTCTGTAGTATAATTCTTTGTTTTTCCTAACCTAGGTTCCTAACCTAACTCATTGAAATGCGAGGGTGGTCTCACATTTCAATGTTTACACGGACTTTTTCGTAGGACATCGATCAATAATTGTTCGGGAGCGCCCTTTATTTCTCACTTCACTAGTCAGTTCTCCATAAAGGGCAGATTATAACACTAATTCGACCACACTAGCACAATAATAGCCACGGAAAACTAATTATTAAACTGAGAAACAAAAGCCCAACTTCTTCCTCACGCTTCCCGCGAAAAAGTCCTATCTATATGGATATGGATGCTCCAATTCGTAAAATCACTACCTAAGTCACAGTTAGTGATTTTTTCAACTAGCTACACCATTGAAAAGAGCTCATTTTTATCTATGTTTCTGTAGAGATGGGCGATTGTTGAAAAAATCAACAATCGAATTATTCAAATGTTCCAATATAGAGAATTCGAATGAATTTTCGAATGAATGAAATTTCGGCATTCGAATGGGTTTTTCCGAACGATAATTCGAATAAATTTTTAGTATAGTTCTTTTTTATTACAGTTTGAAGTATACACAAATGTATTACTACTATTTTCATGTTACTGGTATGTACTTAATGTACAATTTCTTCCTTTTTCGCAAAAAAAAAAAAGATAATTCTGATTTTCGTATAATATCTTATTTATGGAATAAATATGTCATGCACATGCAAACAATACCTACTTAATAATGGCATTCCTGACCAATTCAAATGAAAAAAAGCATTCGAATTAAATTAAAACTAAAAGATTTTGGAATATAAAAAAATTTTCGTGGTCAAAAAATAATTACTAAAAAAGTTTTTTTGCAAGCATTTCAGGTTTGAACCTTAGGTATTTATTTTTTCAGTCATATGGAGGTGTGTGGAATACTCAATGAATCGTGTGACTCATCAGAAAAGAAAATAATACATATAAACACAGCTGATTTACTATCAGTGACAAATTATTTTGGTTTAAGTAGAGAAAATGTTCATTAAAATTCTATTTTTTTATGAACTCATTATAAAAACTACAATAAAAAAATAATTGTTATGCAGAAAAATCCTAAAACATGTGTTTTTTGCCTTATTGCTATGATACTTGTATTTGGCTTTATTATTATATTTTTGTTTAGAAAAACTTTTTGTATCGTCGATTTCGGATACACATAGTGACATAAATTATATTGGTATCATGCTTATTTGGTCTGAAAACTAAAAAGTACCGAAAATTTTGTGTTTTTTTATCAATAAAAAGCACGTGTTTTTTCATAGTAAAAGTACTGAATACTATTAAAAACTAACTAAGTCCATAATCTGATAGTCCACAAAACTGCTAAGAAACCTCTAAGTCCTAGAATTTGAACTAAGTCCAGAAACTTTCATGAATTTTAATAAATTTGTTTACAAATATTACAGTTTTGTGATCTTAGCAAAACATAGTTTCGGATATTTGCCATATATTTCAGTGGTTATTTATTTTTTAAACTCATAGGGAAAGTTTCACGAGTTTCTTATAACTTAAAAGTGCCCGTATCTCAAAACGCGAAAACCGGACTTAGTGATTTTACGAATGGGGAAGAAAACTGCCAATTGCTCACTATAGGCGGCGCCACTGTTGAGTGATCCTTTTGACCTGTCACTTTCAATAGTAATCAGATAAACAAACCCCATAAATTCGCGTGGATAAGCCTAAAATGACTGTGAAATGAAATGAATGAATTATAACTTAAAAGTGCCCGTGATGCATCCCTAAATGATTTGACCATTCTGGGCAGGCAAAGGAACTTCGTCCATACAGCCTAGTCGTCAGTAGTTTATTTCTTAGTATTCAAGTCTTCTGTAATTTAATTCTTTGTTTTCTAAAGCTAGGTTCCTAACTTACAGAAAACAAAGAATTAAACTACAGAAGACTTGAATACTAAGAAATAAACTACTGGTGACTAGGCTGTATGGACGAAGTTCCTTTGCCTGCCCAGAATGGGCGAATTCAACAACAACATTAGGATTTAAGAGTATTGTCTATCAATCAATCAATCATCATTTATTATTCTTGCGATGTGATGTTTTTAATTAAAATATATATATTATTGAAATAAATTGGCTAGTCATAGTCCTCTCTCATACACCAAAACCAAGTAAAATTATGTCTGGCTTTGTGTATTTATGGAATTTTTCTCTTTCCGCTTTGCCACTTAATTTATTCATTTTAATTCAGATTGCCATACGTGGTGCTTCATCGGGTGGTAAGATTATCCTCTTTTCAAATACCTAGGTACCTACCTAGATATTGAATTTATTTTGAACGACCCACCGACCTAACGAACTACCTATAAGTACCTCCGTTATTAACCTCGCCCCTCTATGTTTGTTTGTCTGCCCGAGTTTCAAGTATTCTTTAACAGATCTCTAAGTTACATTTAAAAATTAAATTTTCTGAATTACCTAAGTGATGCCTTAAGAGGCATAGCACAGCTAAAGTAGCGCCACCCGAGAAAAAAATAAATATCTTCTAAACTAAGGCAAATATCAAAAATGTGAAACAGCATTCCCCTAGATAATTCAGCCTAGTATTTTTAGGGCATTGTTGTATAGCTTTTAGGTTAAAGACCACAGAAAGAAACTGATTGTTGCTAAAAACGGCCACTTTTGGCAACAATCATTTCTGTGGTCTTTTGATTTAGCTGTGCTATGGCTCATAAACAGCCATGCACTTCGTAATAACTATTTGACTAATGGGTTATAATAACACATATTTAAGTTGCAACTGGTGTACATTGCTAGTCCGAGAGATTCCACACAGCAGCAGAGTAGTAATTTAAGCGCTTTTCAGTTGGAGCTTTATGCTATTGTGAAAAACCAATATTGTGATAGGTATTTAATACAAAATGTAAATAGGACAGCATTGTTACAGCAAATGACCTGCATTTTCATGATGGTGCTTCAAACGCAGATATTATTGCTGGTGATGTCTTCTTTGAGATTATTGATCCTCCCGAGCTAAGATACTCATATAGGGTGAGGCCAGCTAAGGATTTTGGTGCACACTTTGTAAGTTCATCTAATCAAAAAGCGTTATTTTTAATCCCTACTTCCCTTGGTCATGGCATGGCATTATGCATCAACTGCAGGTTTAATTTTACCATTATTTGTTTTTGTTTATTTATGGTTCTTTCTTATAAAATTTATAAATATGTTTCATAAAATTCAAAACTGCCATATTCTATTCATGCATAATTCTTAGGTACCTAAAGACTAAAATGGTATTTAATTATTTATTTTTAGGGACAACAACAATCTTACATTAAATTCTGACAATAATTAAAATAACTACTTAATTAATTTGTTTGTTACAGAATGAATCAGTTCATTTTCAAAATGCTCGTCTGGTACCAACTGTACCTATACATGGCTGCTCAGATTTAATCAATTTTGATGATATTTCGGGCCATATAGCTTTGACAGAAAGAGGGTATGTTGTAATCTAGCCATCATGTAATCAAATTATCTACATCAGCCATAATTTTAACTCCCAAACTTGTACTTTTTTTAATTATTCTACGTGGCATTCAACAGTATTGTATGTAATTCCTGATTTCCAATTTAAGTTGTTGCCAGAATTAAAAAAATCGCTAGTAGCAATATTGTCGCCTTTGTCAGTATCATGTGGCGTGTGTGCAATCAATGGTTCTTGCAGGAAAAAATAGGGACAATTGCTGCCAAATTGCAGATACTCCCTTTAACGAAATTGAACTAAAGGGTGCTTTCCATATTTTGTAAATGTTTAAATTCATCATATTTTGTAAATCAATATATATAAAACTCTTCCGTTACTGACTGACTGACTGACAGACAACGCAGAGCCGAAACTACTGGGCGTAGCGGGCTGAAATTTTGCATGTAGGTTCCTACGGGAGTGTAGGTGAGCACTAAGAAGGGATTTCCCGAAATTCCCACGGGAACGGGAAAAAACTGGAATTTTGTGTTTATGAGAAATCTGCGCGGGAAAAACCGCGGGGCAGCCTCTAGTGTTTTATAAGTACTCAACTAAACAACAACTAAAAACTCAGTTTCTTAATTGGCAGCCAGGACAGGCATAAAAATAGAATGATAGCAATAACTTATTAATTTATTAAAGGAGAGCGGTCATCGCCCATACAAAAAAAACCCAGGCCCGACAGTAAAATGTATTTTATTTTTTATGCAGTAGAAAAAATATATTTTTGTATTCAATTGCCTTGAGTGTGCTTTTATCAAGGTTTTACATTGAAAAAAATATAATGCCTATTTTAAAATACACGTAAACGATAATACAATAGCTATGGGATGTATCCAGGTGACTTTATGGCTTTTATATTCAAAATCTATGGCTAACACCAAAAATTGCCTTGTGCTTTTATTAAGGCGTTACATTGAAAAATATATATATAATGCCTATTCTAACGTTAACATATGTGAGTAAATGATGATACAATAGCTATGGTATGTATCCAGGTGACTTTATGGCTTGGATTTATATATATTTTTCAATGTAACACCTTAATAAAAGCACATGGCAATATTTTGGTGTTAGCCATCTATTTTGAATATAAAAATATTTTATTTCTACCATATAAAAAATAACAAAAAATATGAGATATGTCCCGTTGCCGTCGGGCCTGGGTTTTTTTGACCATTCTCCTTTGCTTATCCGATAAATGTGACCTATGACCTAACCCCTTATGTTTCGTATTTTCAGTGAGTGCTCATTCGTGTACAAAGCTGCAATAGCGCAAGAGGCTGGAGCCAGAGCTATAATTATAACAGAGTCTATAGACAAGTGGGACGAGGCTCTAGACAACCTCATTGAAATGGTGGATGACAAGTAGGTCCCTATCATAATCATTCAAATAATATGTTTACTAGCTACTATTTTTGACTAGGTCTGTCTTCAACATTCAAAATATGTATATGTCGTAGGAAGATTTGATAATTAGGGTTTTTTTCAAAAAAACTAGGAATTTTGCGAAAACCCGGATAATTTGATATAAGGATTATGTTTTTTCCAATCATCCTGACTATATGCAGTTTTTTTTTTGCAAAAAAACTAGTATAATTGTTAAATTTAAAACCTGTCAGAATGCACTGTTCCGCGGTATGCTGCCGATCTGGGTATCTATTGCCGTTCAGAATTAAAATGAGTATGTGAATCATTATGACACGTGAAAAGTATACATTGCGGGTACTTATATAAGAGAATCATTTTGTCGATACAAGAGATTCAGCTATAAACCCGCAATGTATACTTATCACATGTCAAAAAGTTCCTCATCCTTATTTTCATTGTGAACGGCAATAGCCTAACAGATCTATCCAGAAAGCCAAATTTATACTTATTCTTTATATTCCAGATCAGCCATAGAAGTGAACATACCAGCGGCGTTTCTCCTCGGTAAGAGCGGCGCCACGATCCTGCGAACCCTGCGGAAGGTGAACCGGAAGTACGCCGTCATCAACCTGCCGGTCAACATGACTTACGTGTCACTCTCCAAAATGAACCAGCCGCCTTGGATTTCATGGTAGCAGTTTTTTACCTCATTGTTATACTACTCAGTAGTATTGTATAGTAAGAACCTAGGCCATATTTTACCTTTGTTAAATTTGTTTTGTACAGTGGCAGACACGTCGGCGTAACACTTCCGGTTTTTCTGCATTGCAAAATAGCTCTTGTTCTTTGGTAATACAGTCTAGGGCTGACGAAACCATAGACAAATCTGTTACGGCCTCCTAGTCCGCCACTGTACCAGGTATGTTAGTACAGTGGCGGTCTAGGAGGGTGTAACAGATTTGTCTATGGTCTCGTGCGCCCTAGACTGTATTACCATAGAACAAGAGCTATTTTTTAATTAAAGAAAAACCGGATGTGTTACGCCGTCCTAGTTCGCCACTGTACACTAAGCGTGTTTCCTCAAAGAGGCGATATCGGTCGTGCTCGTGCGATATGGGTTCGACAGCCAATCAGGCAGGCTTCGTGGATGTACGAGCGATTTCTATTGGCTGTCGAGACCCTATCGCACGACATCGCCTCTTGAGGTAACACGCGAAGGGTGCTTAAATAAGAGAAGCCGGTTTCCAACGCGGACGAATCGGTGCGGGTCGGCGGTGCCCCGATTGGTAAGGGTATAATATTTCCACGTTTTCCAAGCGTTCCTTACTTACAAAAAAAAACAGGTTTAAAGTTTTAAGTTTGAAATAATATTTCCGCGCCGCCTGGAACCCATCTGATTAGCGCCGGAAAACTGCTCTATTATGTAGGCACCCCAAATCTACATAGTATAATTTTGAAAATTCTATTGACATTTATAAATACAGACTCTGTATATGGTTGCAAACACGGGATACTGCAAGTTTTAAATACTGTAATACTCAAAGAGTATTGAGAAACCCCATTTAACTGGTAAAAACTATTGCTATACTATAAAAAATTCAGTACCTAGAGACGATATTGCGAGCAATTTATTTATCCGCGATAGTATAAGAATAGTACAGTGGCGGACACGATCGGCGTAACACTTCCATTTTTTCTGTATTGCAAAATAGCTCTTGTTCTATAGTAATACAGTCTAGGGCTGACGAAACCATAGACAAATCTGTTACGGCCTCCTAGTCCGTGACTGTACAACCATTTTATAATTATATATATTATTAAGTTTTTTTTTAACATTCTGAATAAAAAGAAAAAGGCACTGAATCATAAGAGTTTAAATGTGTTTATGTTTAAAGTTGCTTATTTATTTTATTTATTTATTAGAAAGGCTGTGGTTTTGTTTAATTTATATTCTACCTTAAGAAATTGTGTATTTAGGTAAGGAATTGCAATAGTACTGCGGTACCTATTAATTTTAATATTACTATTCGTAACGTAACTGCCAGTAGTAATAATTACCTATTAGATTATATATTAAAAAAAAAGTCAGAAATTGAATATGGCTAAATTATGAGATTTCTTTTGAGACTCAATTTAATAATGCTAGCGACATAATTTTATAATAGCTTGTTCACTATCAATATACTTAACATATTTTTTTATAAAATAACTCGTAAGTTGCAATAAAAAATGGTTGCAGTAACTAAATAATTTCAACTGTTAATTTGTATTATGAGTACCTACTTTAAAAACAGTATATACTTACTCACTTAAGTAACTCAAGTCACTTTTTATTTCTCATATAGGCAATTAGTATATCGTAGGTAGTATTAAAACCTATTTAGATGAATTTACCAATAATTTGATTAAAAATAGCAGCGTTACCGTAGATTGCTAGAACATTTAATTATGTAGAGTTTTAAAGTAAAAACTATTGTATAACGAGTAAAAACCCCTCAGTGATTCTTTTTATATTTATTGTATTTGTCGTAGGAAGATTTGATACCTAATTAGTTTTATTGCAAAAATAAATAAGGATTTTGCGAAAAAACTGATTATTTGATACAAGAATTTTTTTTCAACCATCCTCAGAAAAAGCAGTTTTTTTGTATAAAAACACTAGTTTTATTGTTTTATTTTTTCGCAAAATCCATAGTTTTTTTTTTGCAACAAAACTAAATAACGAATCTTCCTACGACATATTCACTAGTGTGCCACTTATAATTATAAGTAGTAAAAAATGTACAATTTATTGTTTTATTTGCTTTGAAATGTAAATAAATTAAATTATAAACAGTGACTGAAATAAATTTTATTTTATTTGCAATAAATATACATAGGTAGGTACGTTAGTGTTAAATGATCTTTTCGCATTTTTATCAACTCCGAAGAAAAGTTCTTCCAAGTTCCAACCGCGATAGGTACAGTGGCGGACTAGGAGGCCGTAACAGATTTGTCTATGGTTTCGTCAGCCCTAGACTGTATTACCAAAGAACAAGAGCTATTTTGCAGTACAGAAAAACCGGAAGTGATACGCCGACCGTGTCCGCCACTGTACAGTCACGGACTAGGAGGCCGTAACAGATTTGTCTATGGTTTCGGCAGCCCTAGACTGTATTACCAAAGAACAAGAGTTATTTTGCAATACAGAAAAACCGGAAGTGTTACGCCGATCGTGTCCGCCACTGTACTAGCGCCACTTTCTAAAAAAAAAATATCTGCTAAACCATGGCCAAAATAAAAAATGAGCGTCATACGGTTATACTAAAGTGTCCACTTTAGCTTTAGGCAATAAACAGTATATCCTTTGATTTTCAACCTGAAAACTACTCAACTGACAGTAGGTATACAATTCGATGCGAAATTATCTAGTGAATTATTGACGCATACTTTTGATTACGGCCATGGCCTTTTATCTTCTGAACTTTAAAAGCTATAAATTTTATTCGACATTTGCGCTAGTATCATTGCGTAAGATAATGATTTTTAACCCCCGAACGAAAAATTTCAGAGAGGGGTGTTATAATTTTAACGTGTGTATCTGTCTGTCTGTCTGTCTGTGTATCTGTCTGTGGCATCGTAGAGCCCAAACGGCTGAACCGATTTTCGTTTAGTTTTTTTTCTAGCCGCCTCCGTAGCTCAGTGGCGTAGCGCGTCGCGCCTTTGATTAGGGCACGGAAGGTTGTGGGTTCGATCCCCGCAGAAAAACACCACATATTGATTTCTCACAAAAATCACGTTGTGGTTGTTTTCGGTTGGATAGGACATTGCAGGCTTGAATCACCTGATTGTCCGAAAAGTAAGATGATTCCGTGCTTCGGAAGGCACGTTAAGCCGTTGGTCCCGGCCGCAGTAGTGGTCGTTATAACCGCGGCGACAAGCTGGCCCCTTGTCACGTTGGTAATAAAAAAAGCATAAACTTGGCTAAACGTGGGTCTGGCTCTTGAGCCAGTACTTCTGCCTAACCCTTCGGGGAATAAAAGGCGTGAGATTATGTTTTTTTTCTATCATAGATAATTTCAGGCCGAGTGTTCTTAGCCATGTCTGATGAAGATCTGATCAGCGGTTTGAAGATGATCAGCTCTTGAATAATGGATGAGAGGATCTAACTAGCTTCCTTATGTCCGATCGAGTTAAAATTTGGTACCATGTTACATCTATGATATTGAAAGTATTTGGTAAGGTAACCATGACCTGATCTGCCGTTTGAAGATGATCAGCTCTTGAATAATGGATGAGAGGATCTAACTAGCTTCCTTATGTCCGATCGATTTGAAATTTGGTACCATATTACATTTATGTTATAGAAAGTATTTGTTAAGGTAACCATGACCTGATCTGCCGTTTGAAGATGATCAGCTCTTGAATAATGGATGAGAGGATCTAACTAGCTTCCTTATGTCCGATCGAGTTGAAATTGGTACCATGTTACATCTATGATATAGAAAGTATTTGGTAAGGTAACCATGACCTGATCTGCCGTTTGAAGATGATCAGCTCTTGAATAATGGATAAGAGGATCTAACTAGCTTCCTTATGTCCGATCGAGTAGAAATTTGGTACCATGTTACATCTATGATATAGAAAGTATTTAGTAAGGTAACCATGATCTGATCTGCCGTTAAAAGATGATCAGCTCTTGAATAATGGATGAGAGGATCTAACTAGCTTCCATAGGTCCGATCGAGTTGAAATTTGGTACCATGTTACATCTATGATATAGAAAGTATATGGTAAGGTAACCATGACCTGATCTGCCGTTTGAAGATGATCAGCTCTTGAATAATGGATGAGAGGATCTTACTAGCTTCCTTATGTCCGATCGATTTGAAATTTGGTAGCATGTTACATCTATGTTATAGAAAGTATTCGGTAAGGTAACCATGACCTGATCTGCCGTTTGAAGATGATCAGCTCTTGAATAATGGATGAGTGGATCTAACTAGCTTCCTTATGTCTGATCGATTTGAAATTTGATACCATGTTATATCTATGATATAGAAAGTAAGTATATGGTTAGGTTACCATTACCTGATCAGCCGTTTGAAGGTGATCAGCTCTTGAATAATGGATGAGAGGATCTAACTAGCTTCCATTTGTCCTATCAATTAAAAATTTGGTACAGTGTTACTTCAATAATATTGAAAGTATATGTTAAGGTAACCATGATATTTTTAAGATGCTTAGCTTCTAGTTCTACTTGAGTTGATGAGAGGTCTGACTGGGTCGGGGGTTTTTAAATTTTTAAATTTGAGTTATTCTGTTCTCAAAGCAGGCAGATATACGTAATCTAATACACAAAACAAAACTAAACATGTAGTTGTGCGTAGTTCCATGAGTTCCGTACACTCACAAGGAAGCGCTTGGATGCAGTTGACATTTGACTGAAGTAAAGCAGTGATAATATAAAATTTCAGCAAATGCTGAGTAGGGGCATTTTTCAAAAAATATGACAGAGAGAAGTTAAATCACTAAAATATGAGTTTTTTTTGGGAATTTTTGTTTTTGCATCCTTTTATTCTTTCCTTTATTATTTTATTGTTAATTAAACTTAGTTTTGCTAGTTTTGTGAAAAACAAGATCGTGTGCCATAGTTGATGTAAATATTTATTTCTTAGTAAGATACCTAGTTAGGTTGTGTCCGTCTTACTAATCGTAAACTCTCTGGAGACTATCTGTGTCCGTCTTTCCAATAATATGCACCTCCATTAAAAAAGCAAAAGTTTCATAGAAGCAACGTCCCAGTATTTAATAGTTAAAGCATTTCTCGTGTACGTCGCGTGTTGCGAAGCCATGTGGGGCTGTTATAACGAAATTAACTTTGTTTAGCCGTCATTCCTTTGCCATTGTTGGATTTGAAAAAAATGCGCTGTAGCGCTCTAAAGAAATTGTTACTATTTTTTCAATGCTTCGATAAAAATAAATGTATTCTCATTGTATTAGGTATACTTACCTTTTATAATATGGTAAATAACTTATGGTATACTTATAGCGAAAGCAGAAGGTAGGAATATCAATGCATGATCGATAGTGGAAATTTCCTCTGCCTACACCGCTGGAAAATAGGCGTGATGTTATGTAGGAAACAGACTTAAAGTTATTAGTGTTGTAAGGTACCTTCCTAAGTAAATAATCTGTACCTACCAGCTTCCATATTATACTATGTGCTTCCATACTACTGACGTCTTCACCGCTAGATAGCGGCCGCTACACTATGTGTCGGCAACTCGGCACCGTCATCCTTCATGAAGGAACCAGAAAAAAAAACCTAGTAGGAACCTAACCTAAGTAAGAACATACAATTCATATTACATATCAACCTATTATTAAAAAAAAAAAGGTTCGTGTCAGATTTGGTTGCGTGTTTTAAATCTGAAAAAGGAGCAGAGTGGAAAGTATTGTTTGTAACCTTATCAAACTGGAACAAACAGCGCACGTTACCGTTAGCTGTTAGCTTTTTTATTTGGTACTTACCTAGGTTCCTAGAAATAGAAAATTAAACCTATGATCGCGATTAGGAAAATGGAATGCGTAGGTAAGTTAGGTAGGTAGATTATGTAATAGCTAAGCTTGTTACAAAGAAAATTCCTTCAAGAAAAGTGTGCATGTTAAAAAATTGCATTGAAATTTGCTTTCGTGCAAACCTGCCGCTCAAGTTTCTTTTTATTTTTTATCTGCCCTTTAAGCCAAGGTTTCGTCCGAATTCTTGACCTATGCTTTATACAGAGTGCTGACAGAGTGAGTTACATAATAGCAGAGTATAATCAGACATTAATCACTATTTTGCCTTTACTTTATGCTTTATGAAAGATTTTTATTGTATTTTTATTACCCACTATGTAGGGAGAGAGTCTAAAATCTATTTTAAACGTCTTTCAGTCTCCTTTTAAAATGCAAAAAATAAAAGATCATACCTAAATTATTAATAACGATAAAACCTTCTAATAATGTACTTTTAGGTATAAATCATTTAATCAAAGTATGTATGTACCGATCGCAGTTGGCTAGTGATTGTTTCATTCTTGTGGGAAAACTAGCATGTGGTGATACTCGTGTCTAGCTAGGTGATTAATAAATTAACTGAAAAGCGCCAGCCCAGCCTGTATTTGTAGGTCATTTGGCCTATTATTTTGTTAGCAAATAGATCTGCCACTCATTCAATTATAGGGAAAGTTTTTAAAGTAGGCCGTCATGATAGTTATATAATATTAAAGAACTTGCAGTTAATCGAGTTTAAAAAGATACAGATACATAGGTACCTTCATTTATGTATTTTAATTTTATGTACCTACCTACTCTACCTAGAGTTAATTTCTCCATAAATTCTGTTTAGCATTATACACTCCTAGGCTCCCCAGAAATAATAAGAAAGGTTAAGAACAAGCCACGATAGAATTCAGGTTGCTATATTGGCTTGCTCAGCTGACTGCCTAGGCTAAGCTGCTCCAGCATCCTGGCTTCATTATGCAGTTGGCTGCATGTGCTGAAATGGCTTCAATAGCTTAGAGAACAATATTTTTTTGAAAATTATATCACACCTCTGATTTTTCGTCAGGGGTTAACAAAACCCTACCTACGTACTTGGCTTTTTAAATCAAATAAGTTCCTACCAAAGGTACTTAGTAGCAATTTGCCCTGTAAAGTCGTTTTAATAACAATAGGTGCGGTCACGCTGACGATTTCTCTATTGCGAACAATGTTTATTGTTCACCAGGCTAGGCTTTATTACAGTATTTAGAAGTTGGTAACACGCTAATATATAAAACCAACGAAGACTGTCATAGATGAAGATGATTATATGGTTCACGGTGTAAGTACCACAGTAGCCAGTACATAAAGCTTACCCTACCCACCCTAAGCCACATGACTCATTTGGCTGTTTGATCAGAAGTGGCGCCTGTGCCTTGCCTTTTTCTGTTTGCTAAGCCCCTTTTGCAATGTAATAGCAAATTTATAAGAAGAATGAAATGTAGACTTTTTCTTCTAGCTTTCGTGTAACCCAGCTAAATATATCGCTCTGCCAAAAAGCAGCCACGCTTTATCGCTATTAGTGGCAAGGCGCATGTCCCAGGTTCAGGAGGAGCATTGGATGTTTTGAGGAAGGTACTGGCATGGGGATCGTACACCCATTTGTTCTAAGGCGGTTAGCACGACAGAATCGTGGTCCCCCTGCGTTGCACCCCCCAGACTTGCACTTGACCGTCCGATCCATGAGGTATGTAATTGGCTACTTATTAGTTTGGTAGTTTTAAAGAAAAAAGTACAGGCAGATCTCGTTTTGGTAGGAGTAAGTAGGTGGTGTTCTTGTTCTACTGTTTATGGAAATAACGGGAAGTTCCCGGTACTGTAAAAACTGTATCTGGCAGGATTCGAGGGACAAACGTTTATGAACTTTCAAGACACAACCCTTCATAAAGTATTTCGATGTAAAAAATGTAATATCGTAATTGAAAACTACATTGTTACGAAACAATTACGTGTGATTATAATGGTATAATGAACATTTAATGAACCTATACCTTGTTGGACCTCTGTACGAATGATTCCCAAGTTACTTTATTATTCTGTGCTGTATATAGTTAAAAATACTTTTTGGTCTATTAGCCAAGCGTGTCGGACACGGCGTGTGCGCCGTGCGTTATGCGCCATCTTGAATGCGCAGATTGGGTTGCGCGTGTGCACTATAACGTGATACCCTTTTAAGTTTTTGCTCTAGATAAATGGGTTTAATGTTAAAATGAAGCTGCTAGCAAGTAGGATGGGGTGATAAAATATTAACTTAGATGATAGAGTTGGGCATGTTAATGTTATGCAAGGCCCCGAGAAAAAATAAGAGGATTCGAAAATGTGATGTTGATAATGAAGAGAATGAGATGATAAGCAAGAAAAACAGTTTAACCAGCAAAGATTTCATAGTAAAGTAAGTAAGTAATAATAGGACCTACCAATGTGGGCATTTTTAATCATTATCCAAGTTAAGAGCCAGATTGATCATTTGAAAATTAACCAATTTAACTGACGTGACATTGCCGTGCCCAATTTAAAAAGGTAGATAAATAATGTAACAATACAAAGTTATTATTTCGTCACTTTTAAGTTACGGTTGTGCAATATGATTCACGCTGTCGCTCAAATTGTCGCGAGCTCGGGCTGCAGGCGCAAAAGAATTTCGCAAACCGTTGTTACTTCTGTTTATATTCATGTTCATAATTCTTATAATTATACTAATTAAAATACGTTATTATTTTACATCACGAACACACAGCGCACCTAGCAGTCACGCAGATATTTTAAAACTGTTAGAAACGAATCTGAAAAAAACTGTATACGGCGCATAACACAAATATCTGATAATGAATTACGCTACCTAAATGATTGTAGGTAGCGGGTCCACCAAAATTCAAATATATCTAGGTACTGCATAGTTGCATTATGCTTATTGATATACAAAAAGGCCTTTAGAGACTATATACTTACTTAATTTCTAAAGCTGATCATGTCTATTTAATACTTTGTATTGTACCAATTTTTTATTATTTTTTTTGTATTTGGCTAGACAACCTGCACCTTATCTACAGATTTTTATCTGGTGGCAAAATTAACGTCGTTCATCTCATTACTTTGCGGTAATCCCTGTAAAATATGTGATCAGGGTTCCGGGCGCCCCAAGTAGCGCTGGGCGGATGCGGATTGATGACGGGAGTACGTTTAATAACATCATGGACATGCTCGTTCTTAAATATTAAATAAATGTAAATTGAGCGGGGAATTTGGGCGCATCTGTAAATCATACATACATTATGTACGGTGGGCGCATCATACATACGTAATGCAGGTACACACACCCGAACTTTACTGTTTTATCTCGAATTTATTTAAATACTAGTTGACCCGGCTAATTTCGTAACGCATTATACATATAAATAAACCATTCTCTTGAATTATTCTATCTATTAAAAAAAAACGCATCAAATCCGTTGCGGACAAACAGACATATAGCAGGAAGATACTTAAAAAAAAAAAAACTCTGTCTGCATAATATAAAATCACCGAATATTTGGTCTAGGGAAAAATTTCATACCCACGCATATGGCAAAAAACGCCTGAAAAGCGTTGAAAAGTAACTACTTTTAGGGTGAGTAGGTACCTATATTAAATTACCTACGTAGTTAATTTAGCACTCGCTTACAGTATGAAGCAATCCGTATATTATAGTAAACGAACGCGACAGTATAATGTTACGTTCCGCAGAGTTCCGCTCCAATCGGCCCGCACAAAGAAATCAATGTAAGTAATATTACCTAGTTACATCACGGACTATATTGAAATGTTCATGTATTGGATTGGGATCAATAAAATTATATGTATGAAATAAAATTATGCCTCTTTTATAATTTATAGCCTGCATAGTTGGTACTCATTTTCTTGTTGCTGAATCTTACGACGTTTTGTGGCCAACGTATCTATTACCTAATTTTTTTGTGTCGTATAGTAAACGCTACTTTCATTCAAGCAGGAAGCATTCTTTTGGGAGACGTACAAATGGCATTTCGAGAGTTTATTTATTATTGCTTAATCATTAAAAAAAACTTAGTACTTAAATTACCTGGATGATTTTTAATACCTAAGTATAAAGTTTGATACACTATAGCAAGTTGATATAAGTAGCTAATGAATGAAGTTGAAGGTATATAAGTAAGTACCAACTAACTTCCTCTTGGAGGCATCAACACCACAACGAATTAGGTATCATAATATTAAAATAAGTTCGTTCAATACTCTGAACCTAAAGTGGTTTTTCTTCAAAAGGCTATAATGATCGCGTGATCGTAACTTGATTAGTTACATTTTTTATCAGCTTCGTTTGAACGTTTTCGTGTGAAACTGAAATTCAGTCCATGCCTTACAACCTACATCGGGTACTGAATATAAGTATTGCTTATTAATTGCGCTGTTTGGTATATACGAATTATTGTTTATTAACAACTCAGTAACTTTTATAAATTGATTATACTTGTATTGTTTTTTTAAATCTTATTGGTAAGTATTTATTTTCTTACATTATAAAATCAGACTGTAGAAAAATATGTCTCTGTACGTCTATACATTAGATATTTTCTAATAACAGTTTTTGAATAGGTGATAAAGGAAGTCTAGCTGAGCTGAACCCAATAATAAATTTTCTTGAAAATCTAATCTTTCAGTATTTATGTACTGAGAAGATACTGACCTTGTACACGCTACTCTGGAAAATTTTAGCTATATTTGTCTCAAAATTTTAGCTATATTTGGCCAAAACCCTGATTTACGTGAACAATCAGAGCGCAGGTAACTATATGCATTTCAAAAAGAAAAAGACAAGTTATAGACCTATCCACATATTGTCAACTTTCATTAATCCATTAACAGCCTGACAGCCTAATATTTTTAAATCTTAGTACATCTATCTATTAGGGGGCAAGCGGGTGCGATACTAGCGCAACTTTGATAAATAATTGATATCTTCTAAATCATAGCCGAAATCAAAAATATGCGTCAATGACGCCTTAGATATCTTGCTTAAAATTTTTAAGGCTATTTTGTTTGTTAAACTAAACGTTGCCACTTTAGATAAACAAACGAAAATTCAAGATTATCTAGGAAGTCATTGAATATCTAGGAAGTCGTTTAAGCCTGTGCTACTATTGCGGTTGACAATGGATATGATAAAAGTATCGAAAATAAAAGATGGCGCTTGACACGTTATAGAGCGCTGTCTCTTATTTCAATAGCCATAATCATATCCATTACATTACAAACCGCAATAGACTCCCTGATTTAAGGCTACAAAGAAAACATGATGAAAACACCTTACTTCCATGTGAAAACATGATGAAAACCTACATAATTTTTCTGCTTTATCGACGTGAAGCACTTTCAGGCAACCTGTCAAAAATATTAGCCTTTGCGCATGTGCGGGGGCCCACCTGACAACATAACATCCAGCGTCAGACACGTAACCTACGAGGCAATACAAAATAAATACTTACAGAAATCCTTAATATTAAGCACCTAAGTGTCCAGTTTTATTAAACCTAACAATTTTCTACGTACCTAGTTGTGAGGAGAATGAAACTTTAGAAGTTCTAAGCATATCAAATCTAAACGCTAAAAGACGCCATAGGGCAATAACTTTAAACAACATAAAAAAATGTAAAAAACTGTGTGTTTTAGTGGAATGAATGACTTAAAAAGTGCCAACTGACAATGACTATCCGTGCTTTTCGTGGTAAAACTTGCGCGTTAAAAAACAAAACAGCTTCTAACAGGTTGTGTCTTAGACTGCAATGAAAAACATCCTGTCAATTAAATAGTAAATTAGCTAATGGGTTAACTAACTCCCTTAATCAAAACAAACGAATACATATCATTATTGTGCCTAGAGTTATATCTTAACCTTTAATAATTAATATAATATTATACAAACATTTTTGGAACCTTATTTTCTAACCAGTTTTATTATATTCACGTAATAATTATTATACGGGTGTATTATACAAAACACAGAACTAAACAGTGTCTTCGTGTTTTCGGAAATGCGGGGTGAGTTTTTTTGAATAATAATAAAAATAAATATAATTCTTTTGACGATATATATAGAAAAACACCGGTTACAACAACTAAAAAATATTATAAATTGATTCGTATCTTTATAAAGGTAAAAACAAATATTAAATTATTACTGAATTTTCGAAAAAATATTGCGATGAGCATTTTAACGAAACTGTTATTTCAGTTCAGTTCATAATTCTACATATTATTGCTACAGTTTTGTAGAGTTAGGCGGGCGGCGCGGCGGGCGCACTGATATAGAGTTTAGGGCGGGCGGCTGGCTATGACGGGTTACAGTAGCCGACCATCAGATGGCGCTAAATGTATTCATTGCGTTTATATTTCCTTAAAAATTTCTTTGTGTTGTGTTTCAAATGTATTTAGGTACTTATATTGTTTTTTTATTTATAGGTAAGAATTCAACACAATTCCCTTTAAGCATGTTTCACATGTTGATTCGTTAATGGTACAACATTTTTTCTGATATTAATTTGAGTAATTATTTACCTACCCAGGTATTCTTTTCCTTGTGAAATTGTTATCAAAAATAGGTGTTTTAAAATATTAAAGATAAAGATAAAAAAACGCTTTATTGCCAAATATCAAACCAGTAAGTACATAAAGAGACAAAATAATACAAACACAAATAATAATAAAAAAATAGGTTTTACATACCTAATAGTTTACTCATTAAGACTTTACTCGTGAAATCTGATTTAGTGTGAAGAGAGATAGATTAGTTCTTAGATGGGCTGAGGTAGCGTATGCAGCTAAGTCTCATACGTGATGCCTGAACGCTTTGTTGGATTACCTAAGCTTGCACTAGCGGTGTTTGTATGTGATCTAACTTCTGATGCACGCCAAACCAGACCTATTGATTTGAGATTTGAGGACTAAGCCATTTGAGACTTTGTCTTGGGGTGAGGTCGACTGTATTGGGGTCTTAGTTCAGTCAGTTAATTTAAAAAGGGGCTCGTTTACACCAAATCCATGATTCCTAATCCTGTATAATATAATTTATATTTAATAAAGGATCGGACAACCGAGCCAGAACATGAAGAATAGAATAGGGGGAGAGATGCTGCATGCTGCTCTCCAACAAATAATAGAAAACCATACTAATATGCGAAAGTAACTCTGTCTGTGTCGCTTTTATGCCAAAACTACCGATTTAAATGAATTTTGGTACATAGTATACAGTAGTATAGCTAGATAGCCTGAGAAAAAATACCTACCTATTAACCCAAAATCCCACATGAATGGAAAATTTTATTTTTTCGGTTTCAAGGGTAATTGCGCTGGCGGAGCCGCGGAACGCACGCTAGTACAGTATATTTTCGATGTAATAATACTATAGTTTATTTAATAAAGTAGCTTCAGGATAATAGAGGTGCCTACATTTGGCAACAACGGATGCCTAGCCTACTGGCTCGACACGCATCATAGACCGTCCTAATAGTTTGATTGTGATTTCAAATCCGGCGCGCACGCAGCACCGCGTGACGAATGCCGATCGGTTTCTTTTTGATTTACCTGACGTATGTGTTATAAGCATATGAAAATAAATTTTAGAAAAAGTTAGGCGGTCAGAGAAAAGATAAAAAAGGTTTATTGTTCATAAATACAATACAGTATCATTTTGAATAGGAAGGAAATTGTATTCGAAGTCGAAGTGGATAGCGTTAGAGAGTGAGAATTTAAATTCGATATGAACTTGTCCACAATATCTTAGTTTATTTAAAGGATAAAAAAATAATAGGTATATTCTAAATTGACGATAATAAAAAAATATGTGGATATAATTTTTTTTCGCGGGTGGCGCTACTTTAGCTCTGTACTTTGCTGAGGTACTTTGCCTCTTAACCAACGTAGGTCTCTGTCGTATTTTATATGGCTGACTGAAAAGTAAACAGCTGGTTTTACAGGTTGTTTGCATTATTTTTGCTCTAAATAATGCCTTTCGCATGGAGTCCAATCTAACTGTAATTGTCATTGTAAAAAACTGCACGTATAATTCAATAGGTGCTTTAAACTAATGCTGGATCACATCACAATAGTTTAATAATAAAGTGATCCGGCCGCGATTTCATTTCCTGCGAGCGCACGCGCCGACCCGTGCTCCTACTTCCGGTAACATTTAAGTAACTAGCGCTACATAATTGTACAAAGATTATGCTCATTCGTGGTTACTGCTCACGCTTATGTATGTAAGTATGTTAGTTCGTATATTTATATAGGTAGTATATCGTTTTAAAAATTATTTATTTACTCACAGATAATTCCGTGCTTTGAAAGGCACGTTAAGCCGTTGGCCCCGGCCTCAGTAGTGGTCGTTATAACTGAGGCGACAAGCTGACCCCTTGTCACGTTGGTATAAAAACTTAAACTCGTCTAAATGTTGGTCCTGCTCTGATAAGTTAGTGCCTCTGCCTAAACCTTCGGGAATAATAGGCGTGAAATTAAATTTATTTTACTTAATAATAAAAATATTATAAATCAACGTTACAAAGCGTATCTGAAATCTTAGTATTAACGCAAAATAGTTTCAATAAGAAATTCCTACCAAGGGCCAAGGGTTAGCCTTTAGCCTTTAGCCTTTGTATACGAGTCTACCTATATAAACTTGAACCTTACTAGGTAAACCAGCATATATTGACGCTTCTCTTTTAGTTTTATATAGGGAATAATAACTAAGTAAATCCCTTCCAACATTGAAGTATTTTTTTTTGAGAAATACATGTAGAGGTTACGTAAAAGTAAATTAAAAATAAGAAATAAGGAACCAAGTACTTTTGTCTTTGCATCGCCGATTTCGTGCCGCCTCATGAAATATTTCCAGTGCCCTGAAAGTAACAATTACAGGTTGTTTTAGCAGCGTAGCGTCTATATTTACTTCGCAACTCTTATTAATAATTTGAAAAGCACTCGGGCGTGCGTGCGGGCCAGGTCGCACGCAACGCGCGTTTGTTAAAATAATGGCGGTCATAAGGCAAAGTCTGCGTCTAGGGGTCTATTCAGCCAATTACCCAGTATAAGGGTCTTTCTTTGTACAAGCTACCGTGAGCTTTTAAAAAAATTGTGATTATATATCGCACTACACTCAGAGCACCTATTTAGGTAGAGCCTGAGTCTAGGGTGCCATAAAAAATACCAGGACCCAGGAAAAGAACGTAGATTTCCATAAAAACGACGTTTGCACCCTTAAGGAATTCAAACCGGACTTCCCGAAGTCATAGTCAACTTCAATGTCAACTTTACTGAACCACAGACGAAGGCTTTGCATTACGATAAAATGTGTAGGTTCACCTAATCATTTCTTCGCCAGATCCCTCTGCGTAAGTACAAAAAAAGTAGCATCGTTTTATTATTCCACAATATATTTTCCTATATCAAGGGCATTGTTAAGTTAATGGACTCTTCTTAAAATAAAACATAAATTTTATACACTCTTAAGAGTTTGTGTTTTGTAAGTTATAGAAAGCGCTATTTAATAAATCGATATTTTTGGTTGTTAACTTACAGGATACAGATTCAATACTGATATGGGTACCTTGGTTAACTATAGACACTTTATAGCAATCTTACAACTTATTAGCTATATTTGTAGCAAAAACTAATGCACCCAAATTTACCCCAATAATATTACCCCTGAAAGTTAAAAGTGCTTATTATAAAAATAACTTTAATAAATTGTTGTAGTTTGGCCTTGCGTCAAGGTGTCCTAGGAAAATGGGTTCCTAGTAGAAACCTATCAGCTGCGAGAAGATAAAATCAAAAAACATATTAAATTTCAGTAACAGTACTGTCGGCATCATAATTGTATACCTATTTTGTTTGAAAGTAATTATATGTACAATTGCTTAAAAACTTGTGCTTGTGTATATTTAATGTACTTTTTATTTAAACTACAACTATATTTAATTTTGTAGACTATGAATTGGTTGTCGGTAGGTACGTATTATTTAACTGTAAAATCTAAAATTAAATATTTGTGGTAAAACAATACTTGCACTCACTAGCTTTTCTTTTAAATTTAAAACAATTGTATTTTTGCAAGCTCTATAGAAGAAACCAATGTAAACGTAAAGGCTAAACCTACATAAAAATCATAGGAAAATGTAGATTTTTGAGCCAGTTTTTTTTTTCAGGTTTAGGTATTAACTCGCACTTGACCATTTTTTTTTAGATTGCACGCTATCTTGGCTCGTGTTTACACTTGAAATTACATACCTTTTGAAAACTCGTCGTTGCATGCATGGAATATTAAATTTATTTACTTAATAAACATAGGTAAGTATATTATGGGATTCTCATTGAAATGATGGAGCCACGTAAAGCTGTGCTGCATTTGTGATTGATAAGTTTTGAAGTGTATGAGCACTAAGAAATAAATAAAAAAATACTCGAAATATAAAAACTAAAATGTATTTACTTACTTTAAAAATTTTAATTGCGCAGGCATAACTGCAAGGGGAGATCAAGTGCCCTGGAAAAATTTATAGATTTAAAACCAAATTACTAATGTACATCACATAAATGATTTTTACGTAAAAACTTTCAATAAGTTTTATAAAATATCAATAATTTATCACCCTAAGCTTGTACCTTTCTTATCCTATCTATGCATGTATGAAATAAGTAGAGCTGTGCATAGCATACATGGGGCGCCAAGGTGGCGTGTTGTAGCGCGGTCGCCATGGCAACGACCTCCGCGCCCGCACCCAGTTTCAGCTGACCCGCCGAACCCACTGACGAGCCGTATAAGTATAAACCCTGTCAATAGTTCTTTCTAGGCATGGGAAATAAATAAACTAAAATGGTAGTTCATCTTTTGGGCAGATTTTTTTGTATTGTTATAACTTTAAAACAGAGAGGATAAGGCTTGAATAAAAATGACCTACTAAAACAAAGTTACGCAATTTTGAAGTATCATAATAAACGGTTTTCTTGAAATTGAAAACATATTAATACTTTATGTAAGCACTTCTCTATATATCCGTTTACATCTATTTGGTTTTATACGAACTTAATTTTGAAAATGAAAGAAAATGCTTCGTTAAAATTTCCAGCACTAGTGTCTAGTTTCCAAGTGCTTCCAGTACTCGACTTTATGAATACGACTCTTTGGTCTTTAAGTTGCTTGTTACAGTGCCATAAGCTTAGTTGTTTGGTCGCATAAATAATTATAAAAATCTATGTGTTCTGACGACGATACGTTTAAAACTTACCGATTACTTTTTGTTTGTTTGGATGTTTTGTTTTGAGTAGTATTTAAAAGTATAGCGCTCGATCTCAGGTATAACTCAGTAATCCATAGAACCGTAGCTATTTTGCAATTATGTATACTGCTATCTTTTAAAATCGATAACATTGCTTATCGTTCTAAAAATTTAAGTTCCGTCAGGCTCTCACGTGTTCTCGTCCTATTAGCAGACAATTTCTGCGGTTTCCCTAGTATTTGATTGTGTTTCTAGTCACATTTTCATTGATTATCAAAGTAGCTCTGTATTTTAAGCCCAAAACTGTAGGAAAAAAAAAATAAAAATACCATGAATTAGACATGGCTCATCTAGTCTTTTGTGAGCAACGTGAAAAAATTTGAACGTTTGTATTTCTGATATAACTATAATAATAATAAAATTCATATATATTAAGTTTTCCTAGTTAGTTTAGAAGTTATTATTTTCTTAAACAGTATCTACTTTAGCGGCTACAAGCCCGCTCCTCAAAGGGGTGATTAAAGTAATGAGAGCACGACTTTTACCTGACTATATAGTCTATAGGGTGCTTGGGTGCGGTGCGGCGCATTGTGCCTATTAGGTTTACCTTACTACTACGTGGTTGACACATATCATTGCCTAGGTATATTTGGTTATTGCAAATAATGTTTAAGATAGATTTTCGCAAAAAAAAAAACTAAGTTCCTAGTTGCAAATTATTTCACCTTTGCTGGACCACAAGTATCGCAAGGTTAAAGGTTAAGGGGTATTTATCATCTAGTTATCATCAATCAATATCATCTATACATAGTATACAGCACAGAACAAGAGAATACAATAGAAATAGCATCATGAGATTTTAGTACTAAAACCAGTGTGTCCAAACTCACACATATAAACCAAACGCTTACTATGAAATCCAAGGTACCATTGGTGATTAACGACAAAGCCGAAAAGATCTACATCACAAAACTTTGAAGTAGACTATGAACCTTTTTGACAAATAAACAAAGATCAAAATCAAATAACAATTATGAGAGTCATTTTCAAAAAAGTTGTACGTAACGAAACTGATATAACTAAACCGTCATAACGAAACTGTAACTTGTAACGAAACTTTTACTGTAGGGCTATATGTACACACTATAAATTTTAATATTAAAAATTCATAATAAGCTAAAACATTAAAAATTTACCACTATTATCCACTTTTCACTCATTTTTGCTTTGGTGAAAACTTATAAGAGCTACGCTGCGATCGCCAACCCTTTTTCCAAGCGTGGCAATTATGTAAATACCCCCTTAGAATGTTTGTTCCTGTGGAAATCTGTAGGGGATACCCTATGTCGAACAATGGACTTCTTTCTGTTGAATTAAGTTGATTAAATTAATTGAATTAGGTAGCTGTATCTAGTTCGTTTGAACTGTAATGTACACATGGCTTTATGTGTAACGAACCCGTAAATTCTAATAATTCGTAACGAAATGCAACGAAACTGTAACTTTTTCAACAAAATGTAACTAAACTGTGAGAGAAAAATAACCTAAATTGTGTAATATGACTTCACAAAAACGTTATTTTTAGGTAAATGTGTATATAAAAAGGATTAGTACATTCAAATACACAACATATTTTATTATCACTTATGTACCCGTGCTAGTTTCTGTAAAAAATGTCCATGACGTTGCAGTAACGAAACCGTAAACACAGGATCCGCCAACAACGACCGGCGAAAAAATTATAATTGAGAGGCTAAGACGGTTTTCTAGCAGCCGATCAGAAGCGCGAATGTTTCGGCATTGGTAATTATTAGGAACGCGTTCAGAAAATTCAAAAATTCTTAGTGAGTTCTTGTTTTGAAACTGTCTGTTACGAAACTGTAATTTTTTGCGACATGTTAATTATGCATTATTACTTTATATTTTTGTATTAGATTATGCTTATTTTCATAATTTCTATACAATTTGAACATTACTTAATGAGATAAAAATTTAATGAGTGCTCTAAATAAACAAAAAAATATAATTTTAGGCGAAAGAAAAAAAAAAAGACCAGTGCGACACTTGCAATTTGTATGGGGAGAAAAAAATACGTTTTCAGAAATTGGAATATTTCACCATAAATAAATGCACATTATCATAGATAATGATTATGTTCGTATGCAGAATAAGATTTCCACGATCCACGAAAATACGATCATAAAATTGGGATTTATGTGGGATCAAACTTTTGCGACACGTTTTTTTTTATGCCATGTACAATTTTTTTGAAAATGAGTCATGAAATACTTAAGATAATGATGACATACATATGTTAAAAGAATGAAATTAGGTTTTTCCAAAGACATGGTAGAAAGCTATACATCCTCTTTGCTTTAAAATCCTCACGCATTGTTCCTAGTTTTACTATTCGACGCTAGATGGAACTACAGCTTTTGTACTACCGCTACTAAACACTAGGTGGCTACGTCGAAAAATGAAAAACTAAGCTAGGGATGTATATTGCGGGAGAAAGTTTGTCGATGAGAAAAACCTATCGATATACAACTTTCTTTCATATGGCTACAGGTAACAATTACTTTTTTTTTACGAAAATCTATGTGTATTCTACGCAAACGGCCTTCTTGGTGATTGGCGATGTATTGGTATTATCATATGAAAAAACCAGTCGCTCATAGAACAAAGTTTATTTTAGTGTAAAGTTTAATTTTTATTTATTTCCAATGTCATTTTTTATTCAACAGTTATGCTTCGCATAAATAAAGATTCAGAAATAAAAATGTGTTTAGTTATAAAATTGTATATACCTACAGTACTGCAAAAGTTATAATGCGCATAGAAATCTTCGTCATTGTTCGACAACGGTCGTATTCCCAAGCGACGTAAGACGATATGTATTTAAGGAGGTTAAGTGCATTTTCTGCATGCGTAATTTAGTAGAATTATGATTTTTGATTGAGGTGTTTCCGTGAAATCGACAATTAGCGAATCTGCATGCGCATTATTAATTTTGGAGTAAGTACTGTACTTTAAATGAAGCTTTATTTTAACCAAAGTAAACAATTTAGGTGGATGGGTAGATAGACCAATAAAACAAGATGGGTTTTATATTTATATTATTTTATCTTATTTAATATCGAAGTACTTGCTTGTTTATTACTTGCCTTAAACTCTTAACTAATCTTGGTTTTTTTAATACATAATATTTAGCATTTTTTCTTCTCTAGGTATTGTTTATTGAAACTCCTCTAAGCTTAAGAAGCTTTCATGATGGCTCCATCTTCAAGTTTATGCTTAAGTGTATTAGGTTCTGAGCTTGGCCCAAGGTGATCCAGTAACACAGGCTGTAAATAAATGAAAAGAAAAATAAAATATAGTCGACCCGGCAAACTTCGTACCGCCTAACCTATTATTAGAACGTGCATATTTTATACTTATAAACCTTCCTCTTGAATCACTCTATCTATTAAAAAAATCCGCATTAAAATCCGCTGTATTTTTAAAGATTAAAACATACCTAAGGACTGATGCGGAAAGCGACTTTATTTTTTACATATTACAACATTATTGTAATATGATGATGATGCTAATATAATTTCATTCATACGCAAGAGTCTAAGTTGAAAGATTCATATAATTTCATTCGTATTCAAGAAATTAACTTTAAAGTAAATCACATTTTAAACCGAAAAAAAGGTAGAGGTTTTCAAGTAGAAGCGAATACCTATTTTTTTTTTCACTGAAAATTATTATTATCGATAGATTTTTATCATAGAAAATTATCGATAGATTTTCATCATGTTGAGCAATCTCTAACTGATTTCCATTAAACTGTTGTCAAAATGTTCTAGAAAAAGTCATGAGTCTAATACCATAGATAAAGAAGAACGCTAAGAAGGTACAGTCACAGTCACAGGACTCACAGGCTTCAATGAAAATTCAATTTTACTGCTCGGTAATTAGGGTGTTTTCATTTTCTCACTTATGGTTTTGTTTTCTTGTTCATGTATAATTTCAAATTTATTTAAAAATACAGTGAAATATTACTTACCGATGTAATGATACGGCATAATTAGTACTTTTAAGTCCCCGACTTTAATTTTTGCATTCCAACACAGCACAATATGGCATTTTAGTGGGTTTTTTTTCATATTTTTCCTGGTGGTTTGTTTACAAGAAGCTTAAAGCAACTGAGCTTATCAAATCTGTCAAAAACTACGAATAGGCACTGCAGAGCTAATGATAGGCACGCGGGCTCCGCCTACTCGCGATTTCTATTTAGAGAGAGAGAGCATCTTCCTTGTTCTGTGGTATACAGTCTGTCCCTATGTATGCTTATATATTTAAAACTTTGAAACGGATTTTATGCATTTTTTTCAAAGATAGAGTGATTCAAGAAACGAAACGAAACGAAAAAAGAAACATGAAATTTTAATTTTCTTTGTAAAACTTAAAGCTCAATTTAATCATGGTTATTTCTCTGAATTACGTTGAACACATGAAAAATAGAATAATTTGCCAAAACTCACAGACGTTCGTCCATTTAATACTTCAACAACAACAAGTCTAGGAGTACGTCACGTAGATACGCAGCGCAGCGTTTTCAGCCGTTTTCCCGAGTTGCGTGGTGTCCTGCAATGCGGACCTCATTTTTGACATTTATCATTTTGGCGGTTTTCCTCCGCGCGACTTTAATAAGCCTTTTGGAACATTACCAGGTTCAGCCGGTAAAGTTTCAGTTTGAGCTCGCATTTTGGCTGAAATACGGATTGCATCAAAAATGGTACTCTAAAGATCCAAGTTATACTAGTCAAGCTCATCAATCAACTAAGTTCTTGTATAGGTACTCTGATTTACTAAAAGTTTTAGAATAAACATAAATAAAATAATGAGCTATAGTTTTTATTTAACGTTTGCGTGACTAGGTTAATTTTAGGGGTTTCCTGTTTAGTTATTTATTTATTTATTTAAGCACACATAACAGGAAAGAATCCAAAATGCTGTAAACATAAAATTAAACATATTTTGCTCTTGATTCATGCCTAAAACATGCTTGCATAACAATTACAATCAAACACGAAATTCTAAAACATAAAATATGTTTTAGAATTTCGTGTTTAAAAAACATAATATATAGTTATATGTAGTTTAAATATTTCTGGAATTATCAATACGTTGGGAGATCAATTTCATAGTTATTCATGCATGTCTACAATCATAAAGGTTTGTTGTAGAAATCATTTACAAAATGTGATATTCTTGCCTCTGTATTACGGACGGCCGCAATGCGGTCCAACTATAGTGTTACAACAGCATAATTGGCGTATATCTGTCATTTTTCCGATTATATATCGTAGGTTGTTGGAACATTACCAAGCTCGCCGTAACAGATGCTGCGAGCGCTATTTAAACAATTACGTTCACCAAAAATGTATACTTAACTTTATATACCTAACTAGAGGCTGCCGCGCACCCACCTACGCAGATTTCTCATAAACACCAAAATCCAGTTAATTTTCCGTTCCCATGGGAATTTCGGGAATTTATTTCTTAGTGCTCTCTTACACTCCCCAAGGATCTTACATGCAAAATTTCAGCCCGCTACGCCCAGTAGTTTCGGCTCTGCGTTGTCTGTCAGCCAGTCAGTCAGTAACGGAAGAGATTTATATATATTGTTTGATTGATTGATATACCAACTGGGGTGATTAATGTTTCTCGGATATTAAATTATATATTTTTTATAGGTATCATACCCGCCGTATTCGGACAAAGCGTACGACTGGGATCGTAGCAAGAACTACATAATTAGAGAGTGAATGATATTCTTTCATGTGACTAATTGCAGTAAATGTATTCAAAGCAATACATTTAACATAAGGCAGTTGATTTTAATAAATACATACCATTGCTTTATTATAAAAAAAATATGCAAACTGCATTAAACCTACAATCCCGCTGCTTTAACAAATCCAATATTAAATTTATATGCTATAAAGACAGTGCTCAAGGCTTCAGTGAGTCGCCTTTGACTCGCAAATCTTGTTAATTTAATAATGAAGCAATAGCGCGAATGAAACGCGTTTAAGTAGCTCAATCTTTCACGAAGAAAAGTGCAATCCTCAAAGTGGGCATGTCTTAGTCCGCGACTCCGGGTAATGTTTCACGGACATTAATAAGGAAACATTAATAAAATTCTTTACTAAGAACGGAAGTCTTAGCATTTTTGTCGGCTTTCTCTTGTAAGTAAATACAAGGAGAATTTAATAAAAAGCATAACTGAAAGACGCTCATTTTCTTTTGCGCCTTTTTGTTTTGTAAAATTAAGAAAGTTTTATGTCTACATACTAAACGTTTTGAGATAGATATACGACGATTTTATAGAGCTTTGTTAATCCTATGTCATTTTTATTGAGAAATAGTCGACCCGGCGAACTTCGTATCGCCTAACCTTTTACTAATTCGTGTATGTATTATACTTATAAACCTTCCTATTGAATCACTCTATATATTCAAAAAAACCGCATCAAAATACGTTGCATAGTTTTAAAGAATTAAGCATACTTACATAGGGACAGACGCGGAAAGCGACTTTGTTTTATACTATGTAATTGATATTGATATGCCAAAAATAATAATTTTGAATGAACAGTGGGTATTTCAACATAGGTATTTCTCTTCTCCGACTTCTTTCGACTGCTCCGTAGCTCAGTTGGCAGTGATGTGGACTGAGAAGCGAGTGCACCCGGGTTCGATTCCCGGGCGGGGCGAATATTGATATGATGAATATCGATGTTTGTTTCCGGTCTGGGTGTGATGTTCGTCTCTGTATGTGTTTCGGGCACCCTAGATACAGGTTCTTCCTAGTTAGGGGCTCTGAGTGTGATGTGTTATTATTATTATTGTGTTATTATCTTCTCCCTAAATCCTGTCCGACCCATGTGTTGAGTCGTTATGGAAATAAAATCAGAGTAAAATATATAGAGGTACATTTCACCCTTTTGACGACACATTACTAACGTTTGTAGGACGTTACGACACGGGCCCAACTCACAATTTCCATTAGAGTATGTCGAAACAGATGAAGCCTACGTTTTAAAGCCTACATGCAAATATCAGCTTTAGTTTAAAAGCTAAGAGTCGAAATTTCCTTCTTATTTAATCTTTTTTGTGTCTAAAATAAAGGGTTTCACACACCCGGTAACGTATACCGTATTAGCAAGGACGCTGTCTTATTGCAATTAGCTTTATCATTTCAGGTGTGGGTGCGAATCGGACGATTTGTTGCGAGATTTGTATTTTAGTACAGGGTTGGTAAAAGCCATTGTTTTTTCAGAGTTGGCTAAAATATACAATTTATTTACTTTCATATGAAAACTTAAGCAAATAACTAGAAGGTAAGTTCAGAAACAACCACAAAAATCATAAAACATATTCCACTTTTTTTCTGAAATAAAGAAACTTTGTTTCTGAAGTAAACAAGCTATCTGCAACGTTTTCCGCTTACAAAGGCATAAAACATAACACAAGTGTTTTTTTTTAGTTTTCTATTAAAACTCAACCCTTCTTCAGACAAAAGAAGCAGAGTTTATTTATCTGAAACATTAAAGCTTTTCTTTAGTTTTCAACACTATAAACTTTAATTAATTCACAAGTTTCTGAAAGAAATAGCTATGAAAAAATAAACAACATACGGGCCGTAATCTCTTAGTGAAGTATATAACGTTAACAACCAGCATAGAATAAAAACTTAACTTCAGTACAGAAGTTTTACTTCTAAAGTGCCTATAGTCCTAAAGTAATGTTACACAACTGACAATCGCTGATTGAATTTGACTTGAGCTTTAGGTAGCAGCTAAAATAATAGAAGAAAGTTACTTTTTATACATATTGTATCTTAGTTTACGTCAGAATAAAATAGCTAAAATATCGCTTTGAAAAGTAAATCATAGTATATTTACACCATACAAAAAAAAAATACTATGATAGACATTGCAACTTAAAAGATTAACAGATTTGGATTTTCGTTTTTTAATTTTAATTTATGATATCTGCTAGTTTTATGCTGCTATCAATGTAAAAAATACAATAATAGTAGGCGTTATTCATATTTAAGGTGAATATGGAGTAAGTTAGAAAAAGCGGAAAGTAAAGTGAAAGCCCGTAAATAAGAGAATGAAAACCCGAGTTCATACGATAAGAGTTTTTAATATATTTAAGTGAAAGGAAATGTTGCATTACGTGATTATTTTCACAATAAATGTAATGTACTTAATTCTAGTAAGTAAGTACCTACTGTATTCTAAATTTTAATATTTCTTTGACAAAGGTCTAGAAATTTTGGAAATAGATAAGTACTTAGTAGGTTTTTAATTCGATAAACTTGACTCTACTTCAAACCCTTTTTTTTCTCTTTTACAAAAAATTCTGGAGCCTAGGTTAATCGCACAAATATAGTGAATAAAAAATCACTCATATAAATATTTTAAAACAATCATCCCAATGACAATATTAGTGTTGTAATCAAAAATACGTACGCGTATGTACCTATAGAAAGCTGAAGTAGCAGGCCCATCAATCAATTCAAATATACGTATGAAAATCTACATTGTTTTCTCGCTACGTTTTCAGAAAATGAAATAAGTTCCTACGTACGCTAAACAGATTTAAAGATACTGCATTGCTTCAGCTCCGCAGCATACATTGTTTCAACCGTAAAGTATTTCCATAAAACCAATTAGCTGAAGTGAATTGCTGAATCTCGGTACAGTTTTGTAATGTCAGTACATTACATTAATTATACGTTGAAAGCCTTGCATTAATTCGGAAGTTTTACGATGCCATAGTATTACTTATCGATATGTTTTTTCTTTTATAGTTTTGTATAGGAGACGCTTGTTAAATTAAAAGTTTTAATTAAAAAAAAATCAATGTAAAGTAGATGCATAGCATAGAAAGCATGGAAAACAAATAAATATAGGTAACTAGTTGACCCGGATAATTTCTTATTATTTGTAACCTATTACTATGTTGTTCTCCCGGTAATTATTAGAATTTTTCTCGCCGTATAAACTATCCTTGGGCTTCAACGAACATTACAAAAAAAGGATTGTCCAGGCGTTGTTGAGTTATGCGCTTACCAGCTTTACTTAAACTTAACAAATAAACATGCATAGGTATTTTATTTTACCTATCATTGTCAAATTGATCGATATTGGGATTAATGAAAACTTTCTTATTAAAATATCGACATATTTATAACTGAACAACACTATTTGAGCCTAGTTTCGAACAAGCCGTAAAATAGTGGTTCTCTAGCCATTCATAATGTAACTCTGCGACCGCAAAGTGCTGGCTTGCATCTGTGCAACAAAATAGGTACTATTACGACAACAATAGGTTTATAACTATTTTTGCCCCCCACCTAATACTTTTAATTAATAACATTACGAATTCACCTAAAACGAACAAAATACAAAATCTGATTAAAATTTGTATACAATCTACATTGTTAAGTCGCAACAAACAAATTTCTTCAAAAGTTAATGCGGTGGTTATTATTAAATTAGGTTGTGTGCGTAAAAACGTATATTACAAGTAAAATAGAAAACTCTCAACTCGGAACAGATCTGCTCTAGTGCTCAGAATGAAGTTCCATACTACCCTCCGAAAAAGGGTGGTATGGACTTAATACTGACCACTCCACAAGATCCTAAATTATTTAGGATTTCGTGTCCCACTATAATTACACTCATTTTTTATACGATTTTTTTTTAGCTATAAGTGAGACAAAGATCTACGATTAACTAATCCTAACTATTTAATGTATAATCTAATAGTTGATTAAATAGCAAGAGCAAGTGACTAAAGATATAATGCATAGCACACATATTATTTTAATCTGCTAAATCTCCATCTTAGTTTCTGGTGAAATATAAACGCAAATTAGAAGCGGTGCAGCAAAACAGTGGTACTGCAAGTTATAATTCTCTGCTAGTGAATGAATGAATGATATCTTTATTGCACAAAAAACTCAAAAGCAAGAACATTATTAGTACAGTAAGTTGACAAAAGGCGACCTTATTGCTTTAAGCGATTTCTTCCAGGTAACCTGTTTTTTTTTTATACATAAGGAAAAAGAAGACAATTATTTGCTAGTTTGATATTCATACGTTTTATTGGGCGAGAATACGGCTGCGGTGTTTAGTAACAAAATTTTATACTGTACTGTGAATATCTGAACTAAATTAACGCTAAACACGCAAATCTGAAGGTGATCTGCTGAAATACAAAATCTTACTCCTATAAGCTTTTGAATTTATTGATTGACCTATTAGCTCTACCGTAATGTTATTTTTAGTTAGTAACGACAAATATGGCTTCGCATGGTGAACAGTGTTAAATGTATGATGAAATTTAGGTATACTTGTAAGTTTTAGTATGCGATTTCATAAACCTTAGTTTATAACTCTGAATTTCTTATTATTATCCACCTCACTTCTGAAAAATATTTGAACAGTCAATTCGTACCTCTCGCTACCTTACCGTTTTTTTTATTTTTTTTATTTAGCCTAGTTAATGTCCCACTGCTGGGCAAAGGCCTCCCCCCCATTTCGCCAAGCCTTCCGATCTTGTGCCAACTCCGGCCAGTTCTCGAGGTGAGAGTCGAGATCGTCCCGCCATCTCCTCCTTGGTCTTCCACGTTTGCGTCTGCCACTAGGAACCCACTCGGTTGCGATTCTCGCCCACCGGTCCGGGTCCAAGCGGCGACCTGACGACCTTATCGTTTAAAACTTTTTATTTTGAAATGTTTGTTTTGTATACATACGGGTATACGTAAAGATGACCTATACCTAGCCTAGGGGCTTGCACAACATAGCACATCACACTCAGAGCCCCTAACTAGGAAGAACCTGTATCTAGAAAATCCGAAACACACACAGAGACGAACATTACACCTAGACCGGAAACAAACATCGATATTCATCATATCAATATTCGCCCCGCCCGGGAATCGAAACCAGGTGCACACGCTTTCTCAGTCCACATCACTGCCAACTGAGCCACGGAGCAGTCGATCATACAAACACATGATTAGTTTTTGTTCTAAGTAGGTACATGTCCCTACATTCCTTTGGATGTCTGTCCTAGTTGTAGGTGCAGGCTGGCATCTACCTATGCATGTTTTTGTTTTTACAACTGCCAGCTGTAAGCAGATGTTTTTTTTTTTGCCTGCAATAATTTACATGTCTTTGATAGTTTTAGTTTAATTCGCTTATTGTGTGAATCAAACGATCATCATCGATTATACTATTTAACATAACCATGTTTTTTGAGTAAATTAAGTATTAAGTAATATTGGTATTACGAAATGGATATATGTAAATTAAAACAGTTTAGTCTGAGAGATAAGTGCTTACAAAGTCGTAAAATAAAATATTCTTTTAGAAAGAAAAATCGCTCTACATTCTAATAAAGACAGGGACAGAGAAAACTAAAAGGTAAATAGCAGAAAACTCTTATTATGACATTAGTAACATTAGTCGGAAACTCGCTTTTATATTTTAGCTGATAAAAAAGGCATCTCAAGTAACGCGGGCGGGGATGTCGACTTGGAAGAGCTTAATTTATTACATTACGGGGCATTAAGTTACTGGCCGCCTTACGTCTACTCCTTGAGTGGAAACTTGCTGAAAAGTGCACCTATTTTAAGTGTTATGTGCAAATATGTCTATTTTAAGTATGAACTTATCTGAATTTTCAATTTTTAATAATTAATAATCATTTTTAAATTCTTGAGAATGGATTTTTTTTCTAATGACACCCCTGATCATTTCATTAAGGTTAGCATTCAGTTATTAAAGCTCTATATTTTCTTTATAAATGTCTTTTTTTTTACAAAAAAGGAACCCGCCTTCAATAAACTTACACATACATCAACTGAGCACTTTCTCTTTTTCGAAATAGGTTAAAATAGGCACTAAAACCTTCTCCTAAATGTAACAAATACTTATCTGAAAACCTCATCAAAATCGGTTTAGCCAAACGCGAGATAATCGCGGACAAACATACATACATACAGGTGAAACTGATTACCTCCTATTTTGAAGGCGGTTAAAAATTACCTAACGACAATTAATATTTTCCTTATAAATGATCCTAAGGACTTATAATTCTGCATGGTTCAGTTGCTATCACTAACAGTTTGGGCGGGCGGCGCGGCGCGGCGCCGGCGCGGCCGGCCTAGCCTAGGTAAACTCGTAAAATGCAAATCTTTGCCAAAATGCATATTTTCATAAATAATAGTCTGTTAACAAAATACGAGTATGTCCCTATCACATAAGCGCATTTTCATGGAAATTCTTTTCGTCGCGCCTACTCTACATCTAATTAATTACGCTACATTTTTATCATAAATCGTGCAGGCATTAGGTTTGCTCTAAATACGGTAATTTTTATTGAATGCTACAGATATGTAGCCAAAATGCTTTTAAAATATCATGCATATAGCTTAGCTTTACATTTTTACGGTATTTTTTTACATAACATGAGCATTGTACTTATTGTTCTTATAAACGTATATAGAAATATTGAGAATTATAATTTATTGTTAAAGAAAATAGGTACAAATGTTTATGACATGACGGACAGTATATATATGTCCATGTATATAGGTACTAATCCTCCAGCAAAGGCGTTTAAAAAACGTCGCGTGATAGCCATATTTTCTACAAAAATATCGATTTTTCCACAAAGCCGCGTCACCGCAATCAATATACCTTTCCGCCTAATTACGCCCGCCTTCATAGCACAAAACACCCGTTATCACTCATGCCACCCTGCTGCCTTCAGTGCCGCCAACCGCGAACCTCCCTGAAAATAGAGCAATGTACATATTTCATTGAAAGCGCACCGGAAAACGCTTTATTGTAAACATTTTACTTAATTTTCCCTCCATTTACTTTTATATAATTTTTGCCGGGCCTAAAAAGCGATCCACCGCCGCAGGAAGCGCACAGACACGTAAAGTCCGGCGAATCGGGACGCACACAAGGATAGGAACACCTGTCTCCGGGAACGAAAGGTGTGCTCGAGCACGTAAAAAAGAGATGTCTCTACATAGAGTCGGCAGGAGCAAGCGAGACACGCGGTGCGCGCGCAGGCTGTTTGCACGCCCCCCGCGCGCCCCGGCTGCTACGAGTCGCGTCGCCGACCGACGACGGCGGCGGTGAGACGGCCGTCAGTCTATCGCGTGTAGAGGCAGCGTATGTTCGTGCCGCCCTTGCTTTTCCGCGACCGACGCAGTGCCGGTAACACGGTGTTCGGAAAATTGTGCATGTGCGTTTTCCGACTAGAGCATTGTGTGTGCTTGTGAGATGTGCATTGTTTTCTAGGTAAAAGATCCCATTGTTTGGGTTCAGTTGAAAAAGGCTGTCGGAAGCTTTAAATTATTCGTTGCTCTTACCATTGATGCATTTTGATTTTCCCATAAAGACCAGCAATTGATAAATATGTTTACGAAGTCAAGAAGAAGTTTAATCTAAACACTAACTCTTAATAGTGGTTAGGTTTTATTTGCAGTTAATTGAGAACTGTGCGATTTTTGATAAGGCTAACAAACCAACTTGAGCGGCTGTTAGTTAAGTGAGTTTAATTTCTAGTAACGTCGCTTTACAAAGAAAGTAATTGATGCCCTGATAAAATAATTGGCTACACAATTGGTACTTAGCTTCGTTAAAAACTTTTGGGAAACTTGAGGGAAACACCAACGTAAACTTTTCCTCTAATAACAGCCAAGATGGACACTTTAGTTAGAACAAAGTATTTTTAGTACCTATTTGACATTTCCCAATCTCCCACGGCAAACATAAAGTAAGAATGAAAATGGAAACTCCGCGCACTCATGTTATTCACATGTTACACAAAAGACGCTCAACAATGGGAACATAGAAATTACTGCTAAGGCCCGACTGCATGGTGCCACCTTCAAAAGCCTTCGGACAATAGAACATGTCCAATAAGTGCACTATTTTATTTAACTGTCGAGTGAGTTTCTAAGAGCGATGTCCTACAATAATTAAGAAAGTGCTCAAAATTCGGCGTACGTAACTGTTATCAAGCAATTGAAACAAAAACATAGTTTACCTTACTTATTTAGTAGTAGTAATCCTGCTAATGGTAAATTTATCTAACAATAACTGAAGCACAATGAGAACCAATGAAGTCTCGTTGAACATACCGAATGTGAAGAAGAATCCAATGTTGAATCGTAAAAAGCAACAATTGAAAAATACATAAACAATTAACTTGACAGTAAAGTGAAAGCATAAGTTAACTCAACAATTTTCATGTTCTCTGTACCAAGATATCAATATAATATTATGCGTGATCATCAGAAGCAAAGTAGTAACATGCAAGAATGCAGAGTGGAGTTGTATAAATTATACATATATAATGCAGCACTGTGCAATCATATATTATCGTGTATTACTGCTGTTATTATTAAAATTAGAAACTCCGAACAACGCAACTAAAATAGTTTTCAGCTAGTTCTGCTTAGAATTTAAACTCACGGCAAAACTAAGCTAGTTCTGAATGACTGAACAGTGCAATAAGCAAACTGTCAAACTTAAATAATAAGTAATTAGAAATATGGATATTTTACATACTTATTTGGAAAAGAAAACTGTTTTTCTTTAGACGACAAAGTAAATGAAAACAATGAGTGTAGTAAAAGTATAGTAACAAAAATATTTAGAACTAAAAGACTTTAAAGGCATCGACGTAACGTAGCAGATCTAGTTGCGCTCCTATTCCCAGTGAGATCCAATATCAGCGCTTATATTTATGCAACTAGGCTCAGATGTGAATGACACTTTCGCTTTTGCGAAATCCATGAATGGACTTGCAAATATAGCACGTGTCAAACAAAAGGAACAAGGTGGAGACTATATATAAACCCACCATTCATTTATGTAATTTACTTGATCATGACAATGGGTTGCCTGGAAGAAATCGCTTTAAGTGATAAGGCCGCCCATTGCAATCAATGTAGTAATTATAAATTGTAATCACCTATATTAAGTCTATTGATTGCAATAAAGAGTATTTCTATTCTATTCTATTCTATAATAATTTTCAGCTGTTTGAAAATATTTTTTGTCGTCTAATTACAATATAATAATATCGACAAAGGATCATCTAAATGCTTCAATTCAAAGGTCAAAAAAATAGTTTTCATTAACCTATGTTATATATTGAGAAAGTCTCAGACAATCAAGAAATGACCCGTCATCTATTTAGCTCATGATAAATTCACATCAGGAAGGGAAGCCAAAGAAACACACAAGTTAGATTGACCACAGAAAACAACGGGCCCTTTGAACTAATGAAGGAAGTTGATCTTTAAATAGAATTGACCCAAATGGCAGCTTCTAATGAAAATGACCCTCTGGTTACCCTGACATTAGTCTTAGGCGCGTTTTTAACTCGATTAAATTAAGTATGAATGGGTATGACTCGTTAAATAGAAATTCTGACACAGAATAATATTAGTGCTTATAATATAAAAATATATATTTAGTACTGTTATCAAGTTCGCCAACAAAAATTACTTATCTTTATACCTAATCGATTTTTGAAAAGTAAAATCTACCTACATTATATTTTATAGTTTTTATTATTAAAGCATTAGCTTTCTATGAAAATGTAATGCAACCCGTAGAGATATGCCTATAAAATTGTTTTATAGAGAAAAATGAAATAAAACATCAGATTATCCTTCTTATCGCAGTCAATGTTCGCTCGGTACGTTGCATTTAATAGCCACTGCAGGGGCCTATTATAATGAATAATAACGTGGCAATCGAAACAATAGTCGCTATTGTTTCTTTATGGACTCAAAGTTTTTGTAAAGTGCATTATTTGGTCGATTACTGCAATGGACGGAATAAAAACAATATTGTGATCTCATGTATAAATGTTTTCACTCATCTAATACTGATTTTGTATTCCCTATTGTTTTGATACTCCTTCTCACTAGGAAAAGTTAATTTAAAAAAAATTATTCAGTAATGTTATAGAAAAATTTAACATAGAAATAAGTATAATTTCATCTCGGTTCTCAGCTTAGCCCATTAGTAATGGTATCTGGGCTGGCACTGCTGGCACTGATCACTCCGACGATTTGAATCCAACTGAGTATTACGGCTTTGAAATTACGAACCTTCGCCTTACATACGCTGTATGTAGTTAGGCCGAGTTAGATTGTAGATCTCTGGCTCTCCCATCCTACATTTGCTAACGGTAACAAAGTTAATTGCACTTTAGTGTTACGTTACGGCCTCTTTTATAAGTCACGATGATGTTCATAAGTTCGATTCATTTTGAGTTTTTCTTGCACAATATTAAGTCCATTCAAGTTTAAAATCTATTGAAAAAAATCGAGTCTAGTTTTATCAATGAAATTTGAATTCAAAGATACCGAATAAATTATTTCCTAAAACAAAATAGACCATAAAAACCGTGTAACCTGTCTTCTTGTAAATTCGTGAGGTACTTGAAGGTTCGTGTCTTGTCGAATTCTCACAGCTTCGTCTATCTCGCCCTCCGTGCACGTTCCGCTGCCATCATTATTACAGTTTTTTGTTGTCAATCCGTTCTTAGTGTAATTACCAAGCGAGTCCGTCGTACAGAATAGTTACTCATACCAAGGTCTACCATTGTACTCAGTTGCGTCACGACCACGATCTCGGTAGTGATTTAATAAATCGTTGCTTGTAATTACGCTGCGACTTTAGTTTGGAAGTTTCGAGGTTGCCATAGAAATTTCTAATCGGATTTGGGTATTTGTATTTTCTGATTGTTAACTGTGCTCTCGTTTGCCTTGGCAACATATTTGTAAATATACGATAATAGTTGTACAAGTGTATTATAAAAAACTAAAATTGAGGGAGAACTTTGCAATCACGAGTAGAATCCCGGGTTAACTTTTTTTTATGTATAGGTCCCGAACCCCCTAATTTTTTTGTACTAAGTTACATTATTTCAGAGCGAAACTGTGTTAAAATCAGCGTTTATATTATATTAGAACATATCATAGAAAAAATAAATGCTAAACTATGAAAATGTCTTTATGAAAATATTATGATTATTATCTTATTATCTTCTAGAATATTTTTTATTTCTTTTCGTATATTTGTTTCTTAAAAATGATTGAGCGTTTTGTAGGTAATTATTGATTAAAAGGTATTTTGAAATGTTTTTAGTAAAAGCAACTTTATCAGTATGAACAGTGGAAAAGTCAATTTCGTAACATGATTCATCATAAATTTAAGGTAATTTTATTTTATTTCTATGCAAACTAGGTGAGACTAGCAGGTGAGAAAGGATTTGCTCGGATTTTCTGTATATTTTTTTTTGCCCTGGTACGTAGCGTAGGTCGAATAAACCTGATCGAATTACATTTATTTGCAACAAAATGAAACAAAACTTTGTCACGTTTTTTTTAACGTGTCTATTATAGGTAATAGTTTCTATTTAGTATCGGTTTAAAATGTGAGTACCTATGTACTAGAGTAGAAAAAATTAAAACCTAATAGATTAGTTTAACAAAAGAAATAAATGTTATAATTTAAAGCTACAAAATAAAAAATTTATTGCATACATTTGTAGTATGTAGAGATTTGGTTAAACGTAGGGCCACGATGTAAAACGCAGCGCAAAGCGAACTCTGCACGTTTTTTCAGGGAATGTACGTAAATATTTGCTGTAATAAAATCTATTTGGGTGATTAATTAAATGTAACATGACGCCATGTTTTCGCCGCCGCATGCCTCGTTGTAAAAATATCGCTCTTTCTGTTTGATTAATGGCTTAGGTATTGTTGCTATTTACATTAACCATTTCCCCAAAACATTTAAATAAAATCACAATAAACAGTTTTCGGTATTTTGTGATTATGAAATATTTTGTTAGTTTTCAGGTTGTGTAAATACACGTAGTCCAAAACATTTGAGACGTTCCTTTAATCCAATAAAACTGATCGCTACACTCGCGGCAGATGTCAATGCCTGCTCTAATTAGTGACTAATCTTCAAATCCCCCGCATCAGCTTCAACTAGAGCATAAACTCCTCGTTCCGAGATCCAGGTCAAATTCATCAAGTATTAAGAAGGTAAAATATGCTTTATTAATGCATCTATGATCCTTATTAAATAGGAGAGACTATGCAATAAATGTGATATGACATATCGTTACTCTCTTTTATATCATAAACCATGACGATTTTTCTTTAACCAATTCTGTAAAAATCTGGAGACTGTGTACAAAAATTATGTATTACTAATAATTTTATTCGTTATACTCTTCTGTAAATATTCAAAAACTGCTACTCTGCTCGTAACAACCTAAAAGTAATAATTTCGAAATCTAAAATTCATCAAGGAACAGAACAAAGTACAAAATAATTCGAAGTACATTCATCATCACAGAAAGACTTCTGTGTTAACCATCACTTCATCCTGATCACAAATACTAATATGACGTCATAAAAAACAACTGCGCATCGGAAGTTTTACTGATGTCACCACTTCTGGAAGAATTTCAGCACACGAGCAGGTGGCTAAATAGGAAGGAATATTTCACACCTTACAAGCACCTCGGAGTGGATCAAATCACGTTTTTGGCAGATTGTATTATCGAATTTATTTACTACTGCTTGTTTTCAAACCACAACTTTAAGCCAATTGAATACTGCAGAATTTAGTTATGGATTTAATTTCATTATTTTTATTCTTAGCAACCTACTTTGTTCGCCCGAAGCGCTTCGTCATTTATAAAGTAACTGTAGGCGTTAACTCCAGAATGGGCAAATAGGCGCAATTTAGACCTACATCCAACGCATTCGGTCTGGATTCAACACTTCGTTGTGGCAATTAGATTCAATTTGTGGCTTCCAATGTTCGCTCTACATTCACACGCGGATGTGTTTAAAAGATCCGATAGTTCCGCTCCGGTAATATGGTGACTCTTCATTAACCTCAAAAGAAAAAACATGAGATAAGATTAGATACCTGGATTGGATACCAGGAAAATCTAATTTTAACGTTCCACGTTGTAGTTGGCAAAGGCAAAGGAAGATTTCAGTGATGTCTCGAAAACACTTTTAATTTTATGCCTTGTGTGTCTGTTTATACTTGTTATCAATTAATTGTCATACTTAGATACTTTAGAATGAAAAAAAAAAAAAAACTAAAATCTTCTTTGCAGAATGGAAGAAGATCGACACCCTCTGCTTCTTACTTTCTTGACACAAATTTGCGCACATAACCTTACAAAAATAAGTTACACACCAAGAATATAAAACACCTAAACCTAGAAGAAAGAAAAAGTCTAGTTGCCATACATGCCAGTAAATAAATGTGCATCCATAGTTATAAAGAGCCAGCAACGAGCGGTTAAGCAACAAGAGTTCCTTTTACTAGGAATGAGGTTAGAGTTTTGAGGTGGAAGTAGCACGTTAGGGCGTTAATTATGTGAATTACACTCTCTCTATTTAATGAAAAGAAAGGCTATGACGTGTCCGTTAGTTAAAGGAGAAATAAATGAAATTCTATGTGCACTGAAAAATCAAACAATACAAAACCATTCTATGATCAATCAAAGTAACCGAGACGGAGACACTTGCCTTTCACGCTCGTTTGCTCACTAAGTAAGTTTTTCACACTTAATTGGGTACCTACAACAAACATAAAACTAAAAACACAAACAGTTGCCGTGCTACCCCCGTTTATCCTTTAGAAGATTGCAACAAATATTTCACTTGCCCACTCGGTACATTGTTTCGACTGAAATTTCATTAGGCAAATGCCTCCATCGGTCGTCCGTCTGACGTAGTTAATTGAATGGGTCTGTTTTGTTATTCGTTACCGCACGAAATGGGAATCGGCTTCTGACTATCCACTTGTGTGGATTGTGTGCTGTAGGTTTTTTTTGTTCATTCCTTTTCACCGAGTTCGACTAATCGAAAGTCAAGCTTTATGTTCAACTGAATTGAACTTTTAAAGTTGATTCCAAAATTATGACCAGACTTTGCTACTATTGTATGTACATGCTTAGATATAATATCATAAAAGAAATTATTAAAATACTTATTCAAAATAACTGTTTAAAATTTTAACTATAACTCTTGCCTGTATCTTAACAGTAAGGAGAAGGCGGTAGGTGCCAAGCATTTCCAAATTGCGCCGTTTCCTACGTTGCACGCCAGTGAATAAGCTCGAGGCCCCAAAAGGGGAGGTCAGGAGAAACCTGTCAACTATTTCTTTGTGCCCGACCTTGTAGTTTTCGATTTAATTTAAACTTAGATAGCGACACATCTATAACATTATAAACCCTTTCAGATGTTATTGGATTCTTGTTTACTGTAATAGATAATAAAAATATTTTTTTACTTGATGCGAAACAAAAATTACTTACAAGTAGCTTTTTATTATTAGATACTAGTCGACCCGGCGAACTTTGTACCGCCTAACCTATTACTATTTTGTGTATTTATTATACTTATAAAACTTCCTCTTGAATCACTCGATCTATTAAAAAAACCGCATCAAAATCCTTTGCGTAGTTTTAAAGATTTAAGCATACATAGGGACGGACGCGGGAAGCGACTTTGTTTTATACTATGTATTGATTAGCATTTCCCTTCACTTCATCTAAGTTCGGGTTTAGAGCAAGCGTTAATTCAAATATAGCTCCACATAATAGTTACTTAGCTCATTACGGCACTAAGTTTCATACAGTCTAGGGAATCCAAACTTGGTCAGTATTTAGGGAGCAAACGGTGGCAAGTTTACCCGGGACATATTTACTGTTCGTTCGCCGAATGAATACACCAAGGAATTAAAGTATTCAGCTGCTAGAGTAAAGAAGAGATGGGTTTAGTTTTCGCTCGTTTTACGAGTTGTGTGCACGTGAGGTTTTTAGTACATAATCATGTTTTTGAAAATATCTGATCGTTTAGAAAACATAATATTTAAATAATATTTTTTGTATCGTATGTTCTATGTATAATACAGTGGGCTGTTGACTGTTGAGGGGCTGAACTTTAAAAAAAATTGTACGAACAAATATTATCACTGCCTTATTGCATATCTTTATACTTTTGAAGTAAAATAACAGACGTCGACTTTTAATTTACTTTATCGTCATCACAGGTCATTTTTTTTCTTGTGAGCTAAGTCGTGTTGAATTTTATTCCCTTATCCATTCGGAATCTTTCAAAAATTATATTCCATGTGTCATGCATGGATCAACTTGTCCAAATTGTCATTGTTGGCGTCGTTCTCGCTTTGTTATTGTTATTTGTTATTCTTTTTGTTTTGTTTTTTATTTTTACAGTAATTGCTTTGCTACAATGTCGACTTGTCAGTCAATGTGTTGACTTCTACAAATCCGGCTATTGTGACTGGTTTATTTAAAATTGCTCTGTGCGCTGTAAAAACTGTAACATATAAATAAATTATTGCCTTAAATACACTTTTTTTTAAAAGGAACAGAAGTTAGCTAAATAACCTACCTTTTATAAAAATTATTGAAATGAAGCAAAAATAGCCAACCACAGCACAGTATTTATAAAGGTAAATTTGCGCGCTAAATATTATGCAAATACTAAAAAAATATATATGATCATCAATGCCATCACATTGCACTTGCTAGCTACTTTCCATAATAAATGTATCTATAATTGATAAGTACCTCTACTTTATATTTGAAACCTGCCTTTTGTATTTGTACTTATCTTACTATCTGACGTGCGTGGGTGCCTTCAATCTGCGTTGAATTAATACATTGTTTTATCATTATACGGAACTTATCACGTTAACCCATTGAATGTAGGCGAATGCATTATAATAATTCTCTCAACAACTTGGGTTGTATATAACGTATCATCTAGAGACAAGAAAGATCTGATACAAAGCAGAAGGATTTATATTATCTTTAGGATATTTCAAACTGTTTCGACAATAACGCAACCGACACTAAGAATACTGTTCAATAAATCTTTTTTTATACCCATTGAAAAAGTTACATTTATTCTGTGATACAGATTAAGTCTTAATAAACGAAAAAAGCCCTCAAATAAAGATAGTTCTGTCTGCGTTTATATTAAAAGACAGAATTACCTACTATGACTGAACACTATCCTTGCTAGAAGCGATTTCCAGTCAACTATTCCATGCTAGATGAAGGATCCATCTTTTATAAACTAACTTAAAATCATACTAATCGGTAATGAATGAGAATAATACATACCTAATAAAAAAAAATGTGAAAATCAATAGAAGAAAGTATTTTGAGATCGGAGAAAACTTTGATGTCATAGTCGAACTATGTTTTATATAAACAAATACCAAATCTGTCGAATGTTGGCGCAATACGGCCACGCTTGCTTCTATTATTAGTTTTCCCCGCATCGGCGGTACTTCCAGATTTAACGTTATTTTAGGTAAAAAAAGCTAAGTAGTTTTGTCCTAAATGGATTTTCTGATACCACCTTATTAAAAATAATTCAAAAATATATTTTTCAAACTAAGAACATCTCTTACCGGCCTAAAAGTCTGCCTCAAAAATTTGCCTAATTTTAAAGTTATTAAACTATCATGTTTGTGTCTGAAAATTAAAAACAGTCTTTATAATATCGGCTTGATTATGTTTAAAAACATACGAACGTAGCGAGGGTAGCTAATACCACGGTAAAATACAAAATAAAACCAAGGATTCTAATACAGTTTTCTACTCAGTCAGTTTAGTAGCTAAATTCTATGATATTATTGTACGAAGTAAACATACTTACCTTTTCAAGGGCGTAACAAAATACCCAGCGACGACGTTGCTTTCAACCAGAAAGCATAAAACATAAGGCTTCGCGTCACAGTTCGCACCTCCTTTGTCGAAAATGGGAAAATTAATGTTTGTCGGGGATTTTACTTGTGGGCTCTCAGAAAAATATTTGCCTCAATTTTCCTCACTAGGCTTTCGAGCGATTTTTCTTTTGTATCAATCAAATTTTTTTCTTTTTATTCAGGGAATAAGTTTTTTGAGCATCCGCCAGCCTTACAAAGGAAACTAACTACAAGGATTTTTAAAGGCCTTTAGAAGTCTAAAGGTCCTCTTTTTACCTTCTAACGCCATGTTTTGTTTTTTTCAGGAATGTTTCATATCAAGATTCAAGCACGCATTTAAGAGTTGTGCGTGCATCAACAGCCTATCGACGACGCCAACAAAACAACACCAGCGTAGGCGCGCTTTACAATTTCAATCGATAAGTCAATTAGTAGAGGTTAGGCACGCGAGGCGCTAGTGTTGCGCCGCCGCCGTCGGTACCGCGCGTGTGTTGTAACCAGTCGGTGCTTGCCAGAGTCACGTGACTCGGCCGGCACGCCCCGCCACAGCCGTGGATAACCTCGGCCAGAGCCCCCTCCCGGTCAAGCGGCTGCACGAAGCGTTGCAGAGCGCGCAGGTGAAGCGCCAGCGGCTGTCCCCTCCCTACGCCGCGCCCCCCGCCCAACTGCACCCGATCCATCAGTTGGCTGTTCAACAGCACATCAAAGCGCAGCAGAACCTAGTGCAGCAGCACCAGCTGAGCCTGGCGCACAGCCTGCAGGCGGCGCAAAACTACCAGGCGGGGCTGCAGGCGCAGAGCCCGGGGAACACGGGGGGCGCGGCGCAGCAGGCGGGGGCCACGAGCGCGCTGGTGCCGCCGCAGCAGCCTTCGCCGCGGGCCGACGACCGCGACCACCACAAAAACATGGAGCTCGCGCTGTGCCAGAGCATGGACTCCGTCAACACCGCCACCACTGAGGAAGAGGTCAGTCAACGTTTCCTTTATTATTTTTAACCTACTTCAAAAAAGGCGTTTTCCAGTTTGGATATTTGACTGAACCCATATTGATGTGGTTTTCACATCAATATTTGTTACATTCATCAGAAGGTTTTAGGACCTATTTCAAACGACTTCAGAAAAGAGAAATTTATTAAAGTCTCTTTAAAAAAAAAAAATATTTACTCAGAATTCACTCTACCTTGGTTTGGTTTTGTTTCTTATTAACCATATCTAATGATTATAAGGTTCAGTGGAAATTCTTAAATTATTTAGTTCTTGTTACTTTTGAGTTATTTACAATATGAACATTTAAATAAATTTGGCATCTTGTAATTCTCAATAATCTCGTAAGTGTTTTAACATCACTATAGACAGTGAAAGCGAAAACTAGAGCGAACCGCTACATGACAAAACGGTGAGAACATGAGTATTAAAAGAAGTATGCGATGCACTAGAAAACATCAACCAACATTGCCATTGATATCGAGCTCTCTCTCTTAAAAACAAGTTTGTATTAGCGTTGTTATAAATTCATGGATGCCATATTAGTAGATAACAATAATAATTGAATGCTGCGAATAAACAAAAAGCAAACAAGATCTTTCGATATTGAGCCCGACGAACTTTACTTTTCGCTTCCTCAAAGCTTACAGTCTTTTTCAATAATCATTAGACTTTAAATTCTTTGTGATCAGCCCCACATCAACGTTGTTCTAATTTAGATAAAAAACTTCTAGTATTTAATGTAGTTATACAAGACCAGTTATCAGCTCGAAATAGGTATGAAATTTCTAAAATATTATACGCATCTACTGCCTCAAAAACAATAGGTAACAAAATAATTAAACGTCGAAACGGCATAAAAGGCTGGTTTTTTAAACAACCTTTTAAAGAGATAGAAATACACATTCGGCTGGCAAATAAGCACAATGGAAAGCTACTCTCACAGTTATAGTTTTCCCTATTTGTCCCAGTTCTGGGCGTCTGTTATCCCGCGGGAGCGCTGGCAACATTATCGGTATTGGCTAAAGTTAGGCGAACTACGACAATACCCGTGGGTTGCCGAGTAATACTTTCATAAAATTACCCAGTCATATGCAGCTGGATTTTTAAGGAAGTTTTAAAGTTTAGCTCGTTAGCAGTTAGTATATTGTTAACTTTTAATTAATGGTTCATAAATATTATATAAAATAAACATTTTTAAGTTAGTAATTAACAACATAAAGTTCTTCAAAAATCTTTAGTGTCGAATTTGTATAATTAACAAATTTTTCTTGTGTTATTTATTATTGAACGTTATGATAGCAATACTATCAGACACACCTTGTTCCTGAACGGCAATGAACTAGAAGTATCTTGGTAAAACTCGCGTTCGAAGTCTTTTTTCAGAAGAATAGCGTAGGAAGAAGCTTGTTCATTCAGTCATGTACATCGGCGAACGTAGACAGGCGTCGCTGTGTCTATGCCGTGGATGTCTATTTTTGTTTGAAAACAACGTCTTATTCTTATTATATAGCTTGTGCAGTTAACTACTTTCATGTTTACATTCCGTTGTTGTTATTCGCCGGGTAACATTCATCTCAGTTCTATGAAATGTTCATATTTATAAGCCAGAACATGCTGAGTGCTGAGCCTAATAGAGTAACCTATTATTGTAATTCATGAAAGATCACAATTTACTTTTAGATATCAGCTCAATCTTTAGTATCTATTCGTTCACCTTTTTTGAGTAAAAGAACAACATAAGATTAACTAATATCTATTTTTCTATACCTACATCAATCATTACAAACATATGGTACCTACCTATATTTGTAAGAAGCGATAAAACAGATAATTAAGGTGATACAGTTCATTTAAAACATATAATTAGCTAATGAATCTCTCTGCATCGGTTCGTTCAGTAGCGCATGTCGGATGGGTAGTTTATCTTATGTTAGGTGCATTACAGTCACCGCCTCGGTGACGCCTCCGTGTCTGAGACCGGCGCCTCTTGTTCTCAACACGAAGTGGAGACATTAGTCATGTTTAATGGATCTATTTGTCGATGTCATTTGTTTTATGTAGGTCTTGCCCGAAAGGCTGGATTTGGCTTACTTTCACAGAGAACGTGACTACTCCTTTTTAGAAGATCCATTGATAAGAGATAATGTTTAATACACGAGCTGCTTGCATTTATTTCAGCTATACATATTGATATATTCTAATACCAGCATAAGAATCGTTTTTTAGTGATTTTAAAATATTTGCTTTTTAACTTGTTCGTCAGTGTCGTAAGGTTAGACGAACTCGCTGCAGACATCACTATTAGGGCTTCTTGAAACTGAAACCAGTAGTTGTAGGGTACAAACAAGCCAGTTCTCGGTTCATTATCTTGCTATTGTAGAGGCTTCTATAGTGCTATGTTTAATTTGAATGTCATGATTGTTAGGTTAAAGTTTTATCTTGACACTATTTTCAAATCCCAGACTACCTATGTTATAGTTAATTCGTGACACAAAATAAGTTAAAAGTTTTCCAACTATAAGGAAACTTAATACATTATTTTCCAACTAAATTATATTAAATGTTTTTGCAAATATAGGAAAGAAGTAACTGCAAAATTGAAAATAAAATCTGAAGATTTTACTTCCCGTGAAATTCTCAAGTATTCTCCTCGACCAATAACACGCAGATCGCGCCGTCGCGCCCGGAATCGAATAGAAAATTATTACCTTACTAAAAGGCTGGAGTGCTGAGACATTCTCTTTGGAACATTTTCAAGTGAAGAGGAATTTCCGCCGCGTGGAATATAGACACCTCGGCCGTTTCAACAGTTTGTCCACCTAATTTGTTCAGCGCCGCTCAACTGTAAAAACAAATAGCCCGCATTTCCCTCTTTCAGGAAGGCAGACAGAGACGGAAGATTCCGGACTCTGGTAGAGACAAAGACAAAACTATATGCGGAGCTACGCGCGCTCCAGCACGAACGATTCACGGTTGCGTCCAACCTTTTGTATACCTAGTTCAGGATCTTGTTTGTTTGATGTAGCTAAGAGATTTCTCTTTTGTCCATTAACACAGTAATAATTATTCGAGCTTTATCCGATGTGGCCTAGCTCGGATTACGCGGGAAAGTTTTAATTGAATTTGTCGGTTGATTTTGGCTTTTTGACAGAGTGTTGCGGATTGAAAGGAACAATTCTGAATTATAAGGTAATGCTGTTAGAAAATTTGAGTTTGGCTTTAGCGGTACTTAAATTATAAAATTAAATTAGGTTTTTTTTATCATTCAATTTAAAATTCAATTCAATTTAAATAGATAAAGGCTCTTCCCACCTACCGTTCCTATCTTATAATTTATGGTCTTGTCATCCAACGTAATTAAATGGATAAACACATTTTCACCGAAATGTTGACTTTGTTAAGTTAATTAATTCGTACCTCGTCCGGAGTGATGTCATCGGCGTAATACCGAAGCCTATAAACACACCCTTGATATGACACCCCCCGCTTTAAAACCGTTTAAATATTACCTATTATATAGGCAAAAAATTCTACGGCAATTTGTATTGATAGGTACTTAGGTTTGTTCAAGTAATCCTGAATCAGCTAATGCAACTCAATGCCACAAATACACCACTCGAAAAGAAGAGACGATGTATTCTTCTTAAGCTGATAATGGCACAAGTAACTAAAGCGACGAAAGCGAGCCGCCGCGCCGCCGCCGCAGCGGACGTGTTACAAGTAATATCGCCACTCAACTTTGCACTCAAGGGTATCGCCGTACGTTCAACTGAGCACTTTTCCAATGCACTAGGTGTATGGTTTACACCAAGGATTATCGCCGATCAGCAAAAAGACATCCTTTTTATGTTTAGAAGCCTGTAAATAAAAATGCGCTCGCTATTTGACGTAAAGGTGAGACGCTTTTATAGCTGTTTTATAATGCAGGGGAAAATTCTATTTTTATTTTAAAATACCGGTTTATTGTTTAGTTGAAGAAAATTGTTTAAGGATATTAACGCTAGAATATTTAATGAAATGTTTATTACGAGAAGAAAATTAAGAAAAACAATTTTCGCCAGGTGCTATGCACGGTTCGTGTTCAGATTCAGATTACGCTAGCAGTATAGGTGATGCGGTTATTCGGTACCTCTGTATTGTGGATGCGTGCGGGCCGTGAGTCAGCAATGCGGCCTGGCCACCCGCCAAGGGTTGCAGGTTATAAGACAACTTCTGCCGCCGCACAGAGCACGCACAAAGACATAATTCAAAGGAACAATCTCATCTGAAAACAATATTGTATTGTAGAATATGTTACTTTGAATTTAGTTGTAAAACTGTTATTTTAGTAAAGTGTTTTCGTGAAAAATTTAGTGAGAGAATATAGAGAGATACGTACGTTTTGACGTAATTCAGTTTACACCAATAGCTGAACTGAATATCGAATTTCACCAAACAGCAAAATAACATTTTCAATAAACAAAATCCGGAAAACCTTCAGTTGAACCGCGATGTTGCAATATCGAGCACGAGAAGAAAATCGTCGGCTTCAATGTGAACGGAAAATCGAGCTCAAATGTCGCGAGATGGAAGGCTCTTTGTGCACAATCAATGGCTCCTCGATTTCTGATAACTTTCTTTGCAATCTTTGTAGCTTAAGTTGCCTGTGCCGTGGCGACCATTCCTTTAGAACCTGCTCAGCCACTAAGAGCTGCTACAACTACTACTTGTTTGCTAAGGCTCTTGTTATAGTGGTCACGCAATCTTGTTTGGCGTAAATTGAAGCTATTGTTCTTAAATGAGTGTTTCTCATTTCGGTTTCTGAAATTCATGTCACGCACGCACCGTATTTACGACACAGTCTGAGTCCGGTTTTCAGACACTAATCTTGAAGTCAAAGTGTGTAATATTTTGGTTAGTTCTGAAATTGCGTAAGTTAATAAGTAGTAACATCGTGAGTTTTTTCTTATTAACTTTTCGGTTTGAGTTATTTAAAAAAGTTATCAATCTTACTTCATTTGCTAGTGTAATAGTGCTAGCCATACATAATATAACTTACCCCTTTTGGTCTCGGCACGCCTCACTAGCCACCCCAGATTAAGCATTTCCCTGCCTGTGCAGTATTTATTGGACATCGGATTAATTCTGTCCGCTAAGTGTTTTTTGTTGTCCGAACGAAGTCTGGCGGCAAACAACTCGTTTCGATTTTATTCCGTTTTGTATTGCTATTAGTTATATTGTTTGGATTTATTAGTACCAATTTTGAATATAATGGTTTAATCTTTGTCCTTATTTTTGTTAAAATCTCCAAAAGTTTTGCGACTTTCATACCAACAACGCAACGTCGTTTTCCAACGAACTGTCTTGCTGTCGAAACTTTGTCGTCGCTCCTTTTCAGACACGTACAAGGCAGCTTGTATGAAGTTGTATAAAATAGTTGCGTTCATATTGCGGGCTCGTTAAGTTCGGAGCATGGTTTTATTACTGGCATACGACTCGGACGCGCACCTAGAATACTAAAGTGGTGCTAGCTAGTGCTCGACTAGGTCATGCATATTGTCCTATATTGTCCCATGCCGTCATAGCGCTCCCTGTTTTAATTTACATCCGATAGTGGCGTCGGCCGCGTCGCGGGCGGTGGGACTTTGAATACAAAATCAGTTGAATGAAATGTATATACCTACTGCCTTTTGACACGTGTGATCCCACGGCTTTATTGATTTAAAAATCGGATTTAATATCAATTAAATAATATTTGTGTTGTATCAGAATTAGTCGTGTTTGTTTAGCTATTAGCATATCACTGATTTGATATGTTTCCATAGTGGTTAGTGACTTATTGATGAACACATTAAAGCGCATTCGTATGCACAATGTGTTTTGATCCTGGCTTCATTAGGATTGTAATGAGGCCACGAGAAGCCCTTTGTTAACGAAGCATAACGCGTTATGTATGTTTGATATTGTTACCCTTTATTGACTTTGTCAACATTTGCTTCCATACGTGCGTGGTCATTGTTTACCTGTGTATTAGGTGGTTCGGCTTCAACGTGTGGAATTTCTTGAATTAAATATATACCTATAATATATTTTTTTCTTGTATAAATTATGTCATCAGTCCGTAAGTATTAAAACCTTACAAAACTAAACAAGTAAAAACTTCTATAGTAACAATATAATATACGTATTAATCCGTTGTTCATAATTCCGCGGATGCAGAGGGTTCAAACGCGACCAAATCCGTACTTGGTATAGCTGCTCACGTTCCGAGAACACAGGATGTCCAGGCCAGTCGGCTACAGTCGCACCGACCTTTTATGGAATTCGGTGACGAAGTTGTCGCTGGAAATGACTTCAAATGCTTGGATTTGATATATTTTAATTATTTAAAATATATAAAATCCGAGATTATTATTAATATTAAGAACTTTAGATATTTTAATTATTTTAAGAAATTACCTTCTGTAATAGAAGTTTTTAATTTGAGTTAATTACAAACAACTTTACTTGGAATAGTGAGTTGAACATCTAACGTCTAGATGCGAGATTTCCGTAGGTTCAATGTAAATCTGTTCTAACTTATACCGATTAATAATGGAAAATTATTGCCATTATATCAAACCCTTTTTAGTTGAGTTATCGCTTCCTTACTTCAAATTCCATGATTAATATTCAGAGTGCGTGCCTCATACCCATACGAGTCTTCCCATAGTCTAGCCTTCTCCACGCCTTGTGGAGTATGAATTTTTAAGAAATATTTTTAAATTACATAATGAATCATATAATTTTAATTTGTGACTATAGAGTGGATACATAATATAGACCCAGTTTTGTAGAAATAAAATTAAATTTTTTTGAAACTTTTTCGATAAGGTTCTAAATAAATAAATAGTCATTAAATTCTGATGAACCGGGTCAATATATCGCCAGTCAGACACCAAAACTTCATAGTTAATTATTTCGGGAGCCTATTAATAATGTGGTGCAGTTCGATCAGTTATTAACGTAACGAGTTTTCAAGTCTGTTGGCTTGCGACCAACGCTGTGTCGCCGCCGCCGCACGAGTTTGCTTTTATTTTACGATTTCATCGAAACCTAGTAATTATTTGAATATATATAATTAATGTTTTCATTGACATTTTAATAATATTTCGAGTTGACATAGATTTATTTAACACAGTTTTTAAAGGAATTTCATTCATTAATTTTGTACAATTACTGACTGAAATTATGCCGATGAAAAAATAATAATGAGTGAGACAAAGAAATAAATAGTTTATACTGATAAGTAGGACTCGTTTGAGAATAAATTAAATAAGAAACATTTTAAATCTATATATTATTGAAGAATAAAAAAAATCCTAACTCATCATGGCTATTTTTTTAACTCAGGGTCACGAAATCTTAGTTTGCGATGACTCCTAACACTTGACCATTTTTTTCGTTAAATCTTGTTTTTGTTAACAGACACAACAAACATCAATACACATACCAGTAGTTGCCAGGCCATTAGTCTCAAACAGAAGAAAAGGTCCCGCCCATTGGATTTGTTGGCTCCAAGTTTGCACTTTTTGCTTCTTCTCGCAAGTTTTTTCTACGTTTCCTGTTACAGTGTGTTTTACGAGTCGCCAAGTTAAAGTTTAATTGTGTCTCTGTTGGTACTTATTTATACTCTCTTCACTGAGCATTCTCTTTGACTGCGACACACAACCGTACACTAAGACAGGGTTTTAAAATTATTTGTTAGCTGCAAGTCATTATTTAAAAGGCGAACGGGTGCGATACTAGAGCTACTTCGATAAATATATTTAATGACCTTTAAACCATGGCCGAAATCAAAAATATGCGTCAATGACGCCCTAGGTAATCTACTTTGAATTTTTAAGGCTCTGTTGCTGTGCATCTTTCAGGATAATAATCTCAGAAATATTCGTCTGTGAAACTCAAAGTGGCCACTTTAGGCAAGGCAGAGCCTTTAAAATCTAAGCAATATTATCTATAGCATCATTGACGCTTTATTTGACTTCGGCCATGGTTTTGAAGATATAATTATTTATCGGTAGTGGTGCTAGTTTCGCTCCGCGTGGCCCGTGAAATAGCTGATATTATTCCTGTTTTTCCGATTCATAATAAATAATATAAAACACACGTTTAATCAGAAAAAAATATGATAGGAAAAATGGTAGAGATATAATAGATTACTTTATGAACTAAACATGTTTTGCCTATGTACATAGATAACTTATATAAATATATATAAACAACGTTCAGTTAACAAAAATTTTTGATTCATCTCGAACATTATCAAACTTAGGAAATATAGATAAAGTATTACTTACATCGGGAATTTCGCTAAAGGAAGATCTTTAGAAAATAAAATACCGTAAAAATGTTCTTGACATGTCTTTGTGATGGATCGAGTAAAATAAATATTTAAGAAGAATATTGGTAGAAAAATATTTTATTCCCTGTGGAATTTACCTAATTCTTAAGACTGAGTACTCGTAATCGTAAGTAGATAAAAGCTTTTATTTAACAAAGATAAAATTGTACTGACATCTAGAAGAATATTTTGCTTAGTAAAGGTACCTAGGTCGAACAAAAACACTAGTCTATTTTAAATTATACCCTCCTCCGCATTTTGCTTGGCATAATTTTTTGGCAATAACTTAAAAAAAATATCTCAAAACACTCAAGTTACAGGGAAAAAATTGTGTCTGTGATAGACTGACAAACAGACGAACCGACGAAGGCAATGTCGCTAGAGTCGTATTATTAAACCTTCTGTAACACTGTGATTATAGGTAACATCATAAAGATCAAATATAATATTATGTAGATTGAGATATTGAGAAAAATGTTACGGCGAGATTCATGTTAAGAACCCTTTTTAATCTTCAGGTTTTCTTGTTTTGAAACACACATTCTAAATTTGTAGTACGTATCTCAAGCGGTAGAGTATGTTCTATGTTTGTGAATTATATGTTTAATTGTTCAAGTCCCTCATTCATAGGTACTTAACAGTATTAATGATTATTTATGTCAAAAATACAACCCATTCCACCTACAAATTCTGTTTTTTTTTTTGTTTCCAAATAATATTGCATCGAAACAGTGTTTCCGACGTGCATTGAGCAATTGTGTTAAATTAATAACGAGTATTGGATCGAGTGAATACCAAACAAAGTTTATTAAACTACATTGCAATATAAAATTTAAAAGTTCAAATACAGATTTTTTTAAACTGTATACGATATTTTTTTCTGCTGTTACAGCCAAGATGTAAGTAAGAAAATACATACAGTGAAATTAGTCAACTTTAAACTTTACTGTCGTTATCTATGCAAAGTACATTACGCTTTCAGCAATAAGATCGCTCATTCCATGCCATCCCATGTTTTCTGTTCTAGTCAAACTGAAAGGGCCATATGCCTATATATTGATAAAAATTAATTTATGATTACATTTATCGCACTTGCAACTTTTTCACGCACGTAACGACTTTATCCGGCATAATTAATAAATTTGCAACGTATTACGTGTACGTTGGACAAGAGCATTATCATTATGAATCTTATAAATTTATTTAAATTTATCTGTTTTATTTATTTATTTTATGGAAAACAAAGAACTTTAATACTACATTTTGTCAATAAATATGGCATGAAATTAAGCCCATCAAACCAGATTTATCTACTATTTTTCATACTAAACTAAATTTAAATATTTAGGTAGGTTAGGTAATTATATATGTAACAAATAAATTGGCATGGTACAATTATGATCAATTAGCTATCCATGTCCCATGGAAGAAGTTTCTCTCAACTAAATCCAACCCGCCAAGTTGAAAATCGCACTTCAAGCTAACGGCCTGCTTTGTGTGAGATAAACACGTCATTTGGCCGCGTCATCCCAGCTGAATAGGGTACTAAATGCCTTACCTAGCCTAGCTCAGCCTTTAGCTAATGTTAGTAGATTCTGCGATCAATTATGTGAAAGATGTGTGCTAATATTTTGTGCTTTAGAATTGTTAATGAAACGAACAAAAAAAAAATCCGAACAGATCTTTGGTAGAGAGGCTGTTTCATTATTATCAGTAGAGATATGGAGCTCTTAACTTTTTTTATTTTGTTTTTAATCTACAGTAAACCTTTAAGTAACAATTATGTAATAACATAGTTTATATTTTAACTTTAGTGTATAGTTCTGCTTCTATATTTTTTACAGGTTTTTTTAAAGATTTGTTATTTCGTTTCAGGTAAGATAAGACAGAGTGCTTTGCGTAATGGTTATTGGTAAGCGAATTACGAATTTACACTACATTTTTTTTTCTCTTCTTTCATTACATTGGGAAAGGCAAAGGCAGAGCCGTCGTACAGCCGCCACACATTATTTTTTATTTAGATCACAGATTAATTTATTTTATGATGAAATGTGTTGAGCAAAGGCAAAGCAACTACCTAGGTACCTACCTAGGTAGTTGCTTTGCCTGTTCAGTTATGTGACATATCCCTAGCTAACCAGAATTAAGATTTTTCTTTTAAAATTTTGTTATATTAGCGAATTCCGTCGAATATGAACAGTATTAATAAAACACACAAATCTACATACCGACACTCGGACGTCTCATTACATTTCGTAACAAAGCAGTTTCAGCAAGTTGCGCAAGACATTGTGAGTCGGAACAATGCACCGGACTCCCAGCTAAGTGATTCCAAGGCAATGCTACATTTACTTAGTTTAATTTACGAATTTGTACCTTCATGCTTTTGAAATAGGAGCGTATGGTTTATATAATTACAGCTTAGTGCAACGTGTGAAAGAGTACTCTATTACGGTTATTTTAGTAGGAATCGTTTACATTTGATTGTTCTTGTTAGACGACATGGTTGGTACTGGTTATTTAAAATGTGCACATGAAATAGCTAGTCATCGTGACCTGTCTACCTATTCCTAACTAATCTACTTATTAATCACATTAATATTTATAAAATCTGATGATTTGAAATAACACAGCATCGCGTAAACACTAAGCTAAGGAATACACCCCTTATGTAAATGAAGATTATTATGATCGCGTGAATTCGCGTGTAGTACAAAACTTTGACTAAGTAACTGAATACATAGTTGCATACACTTCTATGATTCTAAAGTTTTTAACAAGACTATTATGTAAGTTTTAGTGCAATGTGATAATGAATTCATTTTTAAATGAAACCTTTTTGACATGCGATTCGATCATAAATATAGCGTGGTGGTAGAAGGATTATTTGTACAATAAAAAGTTCAATCAGGGATGGAGTTTAATACGAATATGTATAAATTCATATGAAAAATAATTATTTCACTTCTTCAACCAACTATTTTCAGTCCGCAATTTCATTAAATCATTCATCGTATTCCTACTCTATTGCAATGTGAAACTAGACAAAGAGGTATTTTTGTAAATAAATACCTACAATGTTTTCAGAATAAATAATAATCTTCACCTTTCAGAAGCTTATGTTTAGTAATATCCGTTAAATCCCGGTTCGAAGATGCCGACGCAAAGTGAAAAGGACAGTTTTACCGCAGAATGTCAAGTCTATGATACCATTTTTACTTTTATTATTTTGCTTTCTAGACTTACTTTGTTATTCATAAAAAGTTAAAGAGCATTTTAGTTATTTCACGTATGTCAATTTAGACTAAATGTCACGTATTTACCAAACAACAAACCAGAGAAGTAGACCTCCAGTAAAGCCACCCAAAACCTACTGTATCTTTATGATTAAAATTGGTTTGTTTTGTCTCTTTAATGTCTATAAAAATTATGAAGTATGGATAAAAATAATACAGAAATCAATCAAATAACATAAACACCTTTAAAAGTTTTTGTAGACATAGTAAAGAAAATATTTTAATTTTGAGAAAATAATCGGCCATTATCAGAAAGGAGCATTTTGGCGCGTCCGGGCCGTTATTAAATACTTTTTCTTTAAAAACTTTGTCAAAATAGGTTTTCATGTCTTCTACTAATCCATATCAAGGTATTACATAAAAATTCGAAGTTAAATAAAATAGTTTTGGGGTCTAAAAATAACTCAAACCTCTTGTTATCTCACTACCGTTCCGCGTCCGCTATCCGATTTTGTGCAGACACTTGTCTGTAGTTTTTTGTTTTTATCGGTGCAACTGGATTTCATTCTTAGTAAATGCTCGGCAATAATTATATATGTCCGTTATTTTAATACAAATTTTAAAATTTTAAAAATATTCTGAGAAAAGTTATCATGATTTATCTGCTTGTCCGGCCGAATTAAGGGTTTACCGTTATGTTCCTTAATTTTGGATGCCTATCCATACTACTAAATGGCATACAAGATACCAGTGGATTAATGGCTTTGTTATCAGTTATACCACGGATTTGCCATGTGTGGACGAATGTTGAGCTATTATTTTAAATTTTTCAAGTGTATGTGTATAATTGCCGTCACCTTGGATTTCAAATGTTATAATTACCGTTACGATGCCTTAATAAAAAAAACTTATTTGTAAATGATAGTGTTTATTGAAAAACACGCAGAACTATGTCTTTTATTGTCCGTATTAGTAATTTTTTAACCAATTTCTTTGTTTTCAGATTTATGAATATAAACATCTTGTGTTCTAATTACCGTTACGCAAATTACCGTTACATATAACTACCGTTCTATGAAAATTTTGTTTGGGTTTTAAAAATATTTATATTGATTTACAAAATAGCACTTATCATCATATATTTCTAGATTACTACACTACACAGCCCACCACAGTACTTTTTTTTACCCTTCTAACATTACAATTGTTGTCTGTATCCTGTGTTTTTAGTTTTAATTGTTTATTCATATTTATTTGGTTTGGGGCCATTGCAAAAAATCTTTCGCCTCTGTTTGCAATATTTGTGTGTTTTTGTTTGGTTGGTTTTTTGTATTAAATTAGCATTTAAATGCACTTTCGTTCTAAAAATAAAAAGAAATAAAACAATTTTATAAATAAAAAAAATTGGAATACATCTAGAAAAAAAAAACACAGTACACACACAGACATTATAATTATTATCCTCACGCATTTCTCTCAATATCCGGGCTTTGTCCCATAATACCGAATAGCATGAGAAACTTCATAATAATTTTGATATTTCAATAGTAATTTTTTGTCTTAGAAGGCTTTTTGACAAGTTCTTCCTAAGCTTAAGTTGTTGTCTATATTAAATTATATTCATTTAATAATTTTTAGTTACAAATAGTATAAAAACTAAAATTAATTACGTATTTTCTAATCACCGTTACTATACATTTCTTTATTTTTAATTACCGTTACCACGTTATTTTTTAACTTCTTATAAATCGAAAATGGCTGAAGCAATTTGAGTGCCAATAAGACTAATAATTAATTATACATATACTTAACAAATTTCAAGAGTTAATATATCAATAAAATGCAAAATAAAAATGGTAACGGTAATTAGACAGATAATGCTCAATCGTGATAATGACCGTAATACGTAATACGCACTTGGATTTCATTTGCCATGAAAAAAGAAAAACAAAATGATCTGACTTGAAACCTTAGTAACAATTAATGGTCAGTGGCATATAAACTGTAACATCGTCATGGCTATTTAGCTATTCAGAGCTTAATTTATATACCAGCACTAGAGGCTGCCCCGCGGTTTTTCCCGCGCAGATTTCTCATAAACACAAAATTCCCGTTTTTTCCCGTTCCCGTGGGAATTTTGGGAAATCCCTTCTTAGTGCTCACCTACACTCCCTAAGGAACCTACATGCAAAATTTCAGCACGCTATGCCCAGTAGTTTCGGCTCTGCGTTGTCTGTCAGTCAGTCAGTCAGTCAGTCAGTCAGTCAGTCAGTAACGGAAGAGTTTTATATATATTGACTAGAGGCTGCCCCGCGGTTTCACTCGCGCAGATTTCTCATGAACACAAAAATCCCGTTTTTTCCCGTTCCCATGGGAATTTCGGGAAATCCTTTCTTAGTGCTCGCCTACACTCCCTAAGGAACCTACATGCAAAATTTCAGCCCGCAACGCCCAGTAGTTTCGGCTCTGCGTTGTCTGTCAGTCAGTCAGTCAGTCAGTCAGTAACGGAAGAGTTTTATATATATTGATAAGCGATTGACGCACGTGGTAAGTTACTTGCAGTTCCAGGTCAAACCCGACCACCTACGCTAAGCTCACGTAGTCGCCCTAAATAGGGCAAAGCAAGCAGGGTGCGCCGCGGGCCTGTAAAAGCGCGCCCGCACGCGACCTGAACATTAGTCGACCACTGATGAAATCATATTTCATTTTGCTTCATATTATATTTAGTGCCTCGTGTGAAAGAAAAGGTACTTCTGTCTTGGGGGTGATGATAACAAATATTGTCTGTCCTTGTGAGAAATTGCTCTGGCTTTAACGCGCTCTGAAAATGAAAATGTAAAGTTAGAAAAAAATGCGTTTTCATAATACACAATTTTGATTGACAAGGTTTTTTTTATTGCATACCTTTATTTTAGGTACCTAGACCTAGTTATTGTATGTATACTTATTTTAATTAAGTATTCATTCTCATTGAAGTTACCCTATCTGTTTAGTGGATTTTGAATTTAAAATTAGATACCTACCTACCTACTCTTTCAACATCGTTCAAAGGCAAATTTACTTTTATTAGGCTAACCCTCTTACTACCTGATGACAATATAATTCAATATAACGTACGCAAAATAAAACAATTTCACGCAAGTAGCGTGTCTCTTGAAATGATTAATGTTGGTCGCGGGCGCGCGCGGTGCGACCTAATCACGACATCGCGACATTTCGGCATAGGGTGGAGGGTAGGACCTAATAATTAAAATGTCTCATATAAAAATGTCGTGGATTGGTTTACATAAAACATTTTTGTCCTTTAACCTTTCAAGGATCGGATGGTAAACTGCGCAGACGTGACTGAACGCAGCCATTTGCGTTTTAATATGCATTGACCTTAATTGTTAACGGTATGCGTAGGCAGGAACCAGTTTTACCCTATCTAACAACGAACGTATCATTATATTATAACACAATATGTTATCCCAAATTTACCTACACTATAATCCTGAAAAATAAAAGCGCTGAAAGCGCGCGGTCACTGAAATAAATCATAATGATCTATTGATCCGATAGCTTATCAGTACATTTATCAGCCGCCCTCGTCGACGGAGCCGCGGTGCTAGCAGACATATAATAGTAAACGTGACTCATTGCCCTTTTTACACCACTAGGGAATAATTGAAAGAAGGGCGGGCACATTAAAAAACATTATTAGTAACGTTGAATTGTATTATTACATATTATTTTCTACAAATTTTTTCATTCATACGTGTGATTGATACTAATAATACTGACTCATTACATAAATACCTGGTTCTTGGGCTCTGGTCTGGATCGCTTAAAATCAGTGGATTGATGTCAAATTACTGACTTAAATGTTTGTATGTTTTTCTTAAATGTTTTACATCATCACTTTAATCTACTCAATCAAACCCACTTCATAAAAATCTGAATTTCAAAAAGCACAGCCGACGACGAGAAATCTAATAACACCCTGAGTCTGATGCATACTGGCCAGCCGGACTCGTACCGAATGGATTCTATCGTTATACAGACTGTTTAATAGCGCAACTATTCTGCTAAATTCAAGCCTAACTAACTGTATCTTTTGTCTTCTTTTCCCACGCGATTAACAGCCGAACCTTGTTCGGTCAAGTTCAGTATTCGAACAAGCAACCCTTCCTTCGGTGTGTCGCCGTCATATGTGTCAGAAACTATTAAACATTTTGAAGTTATCATCATGATGGTAATTGCTATACAAAAAACAAACCGCCATTCCCACGGGAATAAATAAAATACTAGTGCCATCCTTTATCTGGCTGCGGAACTCTACATAAAGCATGATTCGATTAAGTCGATAATCGATATGCTTCTGATAGCTTTTTCTAATGGGTACATGGTACATGGCTTCGTATGTTTTTGCTGCTACCGCCTTTATAATATTATAGGTATGTGTTTATTGTTTAGATTAAGAATCGTTCCCAATAATATAAAACAGAGCGTATTCCATAAATGTGAAACAGTGCACAATGGGAAGAGGCAAACATTTAGTTTTTTGCCTTTTGTCATCTGCGTGTGCTGCGGTCACTGTTTCGAGCGATATTCGATTAACTTTTCGGGTTTCAGTTAGCTTATTCAATAAACGTTAAAACAAGTGTTTCAGAAACAATCATACCTGAACTTCTATAGAGCTAAAAGCAAGCTAATTTCAGTTAGCTATTGATTCATACATACAATTCTAGTGTTTAATCAACTAAAGCCTTAGGTTATTTGAGGATTGATTAGAAACGTGCCACACACTACTCAGCGTAAAATAATAGGTCGCCCGCTTTACCCTCGATAGACAATCAAGACCTAATCTACATACAGTTAATTCTTCGACGTAAATGTGGGATACCATTTCTCAAATGTCTGTAATCTACGCCAAGTTGGGTTGAAGCGGTTCGCCGCAAGCTGTTGTACGCAGTTAGTTGACGAACTTTTGACAACAGCTTGATTTATCTTTTCTAAGTGCTTGGTGGCTCGTTTTTTGTGCGCGGTTATGGAATTTGGGTAATTAGGCCACAGAACGGACAGTTTTTAACTACTACATGCAGTCAGTATTATTTAAACTTTGTGCGTAAAAGTGTTAAAATAAGTTCCTGATTAAAGTCGTTGTAAAACCTACTTGAGCTGTAGCTATGGTGTAGGTATACTTTCAATCCATCGTCGTCACACTTTGAGTTTCGCAGTCAAGCTTATAGACAACAGTTCCTTTTATCATTTGACTGCTCCGTAGCTCAGTTGGCAGTGATGTGGACTGAGTAAGCGTGAGCACCCGGGTTGATTCCTGGGCGGGGCGAATATTGATATGATGAATATCGATGTTTGTTTCCGGTCTGGGTGTGATGTTCGTCTCTGTGTGTGTTTCGGGCGCCCTAGATACAGGTTCTTCCTAGTTAGGGGCTCTGAGTGTGATGTGTTATGTGTTGTGTTATTATTATTATTATCTCAGCCGAAAAACATCCACTGCTGGACATAGGCAAGTCCACGACAGTTGTGTGTTTATCCGTTTTACAAATCCGTTCTGAATAATCAGTCATATTACAAACCAGCTTAAGGCAACCGGAAGTCGGACAGCACCGGGCCGGAACCGTGCGCAACCGGCTGATGTGTCGAGCTTGCCCGAACCTCGCCGCGTTACTAATTAACGAACCCGGGAGTTCCGGCTGTGACCGGAACACTCGCATGATTTTGGACTCGTGCTGAACAAACCATTTTGGATTTTGGAGTCTGTTGACCGTTACAGCTTACAAATACATACCGCTTTAATTAAATTATTTTCCGACGTGGTGTTTGGCAGAAAGTGTAGTGTCGGTCTAGGTCGGCAAAACACTTCCGGTATTTCTCTATTGCAGCAGTTTTTTTTAAGGTAATATACAGTCTAGGACACACAAGACCATAGACAAATCTGCCGCCCCTGTTCTATTTAGTATGGTGTTAACTCAGAATAAATAGTTCCATGGGTGTTAATTATCTTTTTGCTAAAATGAGAGGTTGTTTAGTTATTTATTTTTTAATTATTCCTTGAAATGTGTTTTGACATTGCATGCAAATTGAAAAAATATTCTCTAAATTATATCTTACTTGTATCATATAAAGTGTTTAACTATCTCGGCTGCCCAAATTCAAAACCTAGTAACTGGTGTTTTTGCAAAAAACCCGTTTTTGACATTTTTCGGCTTACTAGGCGGTATCGATTTGATATGGCCCTTAAAACACCCAGTTTCTTACGTAATTTTAAAAATAAAATTTAGCAAGTCTACCCAATTTGGAAAAGTTATTAAAATTTCCATGAAGTACAAATTCTAAACATAGCATGTCGGATTACAAATAAAAAAACCTAGCAACTCAAGCAACTTACTAGGTTATGAATTTGAAAGCCGACTTACTATGTTTTGAAATTGGCGCCGATTATAAAATCAATCAAATTTTGATGGAATCTAGTAAGTTAAAAAAACAGTAAGTTAAAGAAGGGAAATTTTGCTGAATCAACCACGAGTCGTAACCAAATCGTAACCAAAACTAAATTCTGCCACAAATAAACCATTTGTATAACTTTTAAATGAATCCACTTCAAAAAATAACATTTGTCACTCGAAACGTACAGCCAAAAATATAAAATAGTATAAAAAGTAGAGAATTAACTCTGAGATTGTATTAACTAAGTGTGAAATACTATGTTTTGAAATTGTTTTCATTGTCATATTTGGGTAAATTTCCAAAAAAAAATATAGTGAGATCGATTTAAGTGTAACTATAACTTCTAACACGATTACAAGTACTACAAACTATAGTCAACAATATATTCAAACTTTTGGTCAAACACCCAAATCGCTATTGCGTCTGGTTTCTTCGGGGCAACGAATTAAAGTGGCCGACCCGTTTTTTGGCTCTCCTGAACATTTTAGTTAAAACGAGTTACTAGGTTTTGATTTTAAGCAGCCGACTATCTAGACCTAGAGGTATATATATATATAAAAGTCTCAGTAAACAAAACAAAATTGTGATTTAGGGTAGGAGAATGCTTACGACTAAGAGGGTAAATTATATCGTTATCTAATTTAGCCGAGTAATCAATCAAAGATTCACAAAATTTGGTCATTATGTCTACCGACAGTAGCACCTGATCCCAGATCAATCTTAGTCAATCAAATGGACGTAACGAAATGTAGTTATGTTATTAATTTGCGACAGCTGGGGCTTTAGAAACAAAAGGTGCGTCTGTTGGCAGCACTGGGGTCGTTGGCATTTAGGAAACATTTATAGGGACACCTGCCCTTCCCTGCTTAGTGGTGGGTGTGCAGGGTTGCCAGTACGGTACCTATTTAAATGTTATCGTGTTTGATTATGTTACATAGACTTAAGAGAACCTTTATGGTTTGGTAAATCGAAATATTCAAAGAAATATAATGCATAATTTATCAGAAGCCGTAAAAAACATTTGCTCTACTAAAAAAACTTAAATAAATGACATTTGGATTGAATAAATAAATAAAATTATAAATATACAACGGTATTGTATTTATAGTAAGTATTTATATGAATTTTATAAAATAAATGGGTAACCTAATAAATAGATAAATAAACAATTATTTTTTTCAGGATAATTGAAGTATAGTTCTTACTTTATATTTAAGAGGCAACCCTAGATAGATAGAGACTCCCCTAAAGAAACACTATCAGGTTCGGACATAAAACGTTACTCGTTCGTTATTAGTTTAAGGGGAAAGGGTAGGGGTGTGTGTGGGCTAACGGATATTAGTGCTGTCAAAATATATGTGATTGACATACGCAAACGAACCTTTATGGTTTGGCGATTAGAAAGGATTTTAGTGCTTTACTCAGACTTAATTACCATTTTAATGGGTAAACAGACAACTGACTGCATGTTTTTATGTTTCTGTAACAGTAAAGTAATTACATTAAACCGATACTACTCTGTAAGTGACCAACAGAAATGTTTTTCTTTTTGTCAAAACAAAAGAAAAGCTATCGAACTATTTCGTGTTGCGAAATGGTTACAGCTGCCGGCATTATATCTTTTCCCATTTACTCCATTAAAAGTTCGTTAATTTTTATTTTATCTTTTCTAAAAGTCTTTCTTCTATCTTTATAATCGAACCATTTTTTAATACTTCCGAATAACTTTGTTACTGTAACGTTATAAATTTTTTGTGTACCTACCAGACATGACACTACGGCAACTTACCTACGCGTGTGGCTAACCGGCTAGGCTGTCGGGTAGCAGTAGAGCATAGGGCGTGGTGTTGTGGATAAGATTTTAGTTGGCCGGCTGAGAGACATTACCTTTTTCTTCAACAAGATATTGGGCGCCTTTTAAACTGAATACACAAGTGGTAATGTACAAACAAATTTTCCCTTGTTAGAATTGTAAATAAAATCCGAAAAGTAAAGTTAAATCTTCTTTTAATTCACACACATAAACTACCTTGGTCTACAATCTGTATTTCAGAAAACACACACACGTATGTCTGGGCGGACGCACTTATTCTAACTTAAAACTAGGACTGGCACAAAATATTTACAGTGTCATCAGTAGAACTGGAGTTTCATGACTTGTCCCTTAGTCGGCTTCTACGACATCCGCGGGCAGAGACGGAGTTGGGGTATTCTATACAGCGGCCCAACACGCTGACGGTACAATAAATTCGAAAGGACTTACACATTAACAAAAGGATTGCACGCTGCAATTCCACAATGGTGTGTAGGTGTTTGTGGGTGTCTGTGAAGTGTATCTCTAACCGAGAGTTTCAGTCAACTACACATAAAGAGCGAGATCTGCATTAAGTATACTCAGCTGCCTGTGGCCTGAGCGAGCCCGAAGAAAGGGAGACTTGGCTGGTCTGCAGCACACCAATCAATGTCTGTAGCACCGGACCCTGAAATGGCATACGGCACATTTCAATCACACTATTACACCAGGTCACATATAGAGGCATGGAGCGGGAGGTTATTTTACAATAGATTCTCTTCACTCAAATTAACAAAGACACTCACCGAATAGATCGGGATGACAGGCGACGGGCTGTTGAACTTCTCCAGATGTACTGGCCTTACACTGCGGAACACAGGAAGTGGTTAACGCCAGATGACTAAGGTACAAGGAATGTGCTCCACTTGAGGTTATACTTTGAGGTTATGGTAGAATTAAATCTCTAAATCTTTTCCTCAAGGCAGCGCTATGGCGTGACCAGATCAGTTCAATGGTAAGGGGGACACGAGGGACTCAATCATCCCAGTGGCTACACATGCGGGCCGGATGTAAAGATAACCTCTTAAAATTGGGACCAACCTGAATCCTGGAGATTCGTTGCTCCTGCAGGGGTTGTAGCGATGAGGTAGACGCTCTAGGTCCTACGTTTCATACAAGATCTGTGGAGAAATTCACTGGCTCAGACACGTGTTGACAAAAGGGGATGGTTCCAAGATGGAATGACGAATGACAAACTTCAGTAGCATTAGAACTTGATAAGAATAGCAAACAATTTACGAGAACTTGGTACTAACCTGTGTAAACGGATATGCTCGTCATTGCAGACGCGGGATGGAGACGATGACGTGTCTTCGGTCTGCCAGGAGGACAGTCGGTGTTCACGTCACGAGAGCTCAACCCGGAAAGGATGGAACCAGTATGCACTTTGGGGAGGGGAACGGCTTAAACTAGTCGCAGCGAGAGAAACGCGACTTCGTTGCCTCGACATAATCATAGGAGACTTCAGCGAATTGCTTGCAATAGAGAATGTACAAAGGCCCTTTCAACTTTTTGCAGCAAAGCTGTCTGTCAAATCGCGTCACGCAGTCTATCGTATTGAATGATTGATCGCTCACTGATCAACCAGTCAGTATTCTGTTTATATTTAGGTTAAGGGATTGGGCCTATTGAGCTTACTACAAAAAAAATCATGACAGTACCACTAAAGTTGTCCAAAGAAATATTTTATTTAAAATAATTCAAATTTTAAATAAAATATTTCGCTAAACTGAACGCGCGACCCAGACAAAGTTACATTAATCTAAACAACAAAAATAAACTAATACTAACACAAAAGGATTACACTAACAACAACATTGAATAACTAGACTAAAAGACGTCGACACGCACAACAACGAAGCTGTCCCTTAGGTTATACTCCTGGGAGTACTTTACTTATACCGCCCACTATACTTCACGTTCACGATTTTTTTTCCGTTCAGGTATTGAGTAGGACTTATTCTACAAAACAAAACGACATTAACAAAAAAACAACAACAGACTGCCGATCACCCGAAGGGGTACACAAAGTTCATAAGAATCTACCAAAATGCCTGGAGTCTTATACAAAGTTGTTCAACTCCAGTACATTGACCAAATACAACAACAATAGATTGCCAAAAAACAACAACAGACTGCTGATCGCCCGTATGGGTACACAAAGTTCATAAGAATCTACTAAAATGCCTGGAGTCTTATACAAAGTTGTTCAACTCCAGTACATTGACCAAATACAACAACAATAGATTGCCAAAAAAAAAACAACAACAGACTGCCGATCGCCCGTATGGGTACACAAAGTTCATAAGAATCTACTAAAATGCCTGGAGTCTTATACAAAGTTGTCCAACTCCAGTACATTGACCAAACACAACAACAATAGATTGCCAAAAAAACAACAACAGAATTACACGGAGCTCGAACCGAATTTCCTCGATGACGCTGACCGTGAGAACTCTCTTATCAATCTTTTAGATTTTGTTTTTTTTTTTTTTTTTTTTTTAGTTTAAAACTACTAGCAATAAGATAAACTACATTACAACATTTAGCAAGATCCTATTTACATATTTACACGATTCTTACCTTCAGTAAATTCATTCCAAGATTTCCTTAGCGTCAGTACAGGTGTTCACAATCCTTTCTCTGCTTCGCCTAACTAGGACAAAGACAGGCTTCTCAACAGTACGGACTAATAGAAACTTCAACCGTACACAATTTCAAAACACAAAACAACAAAAATAACAGAAAACAAGAAGACTATCTACACACAACAACAAACAACAACAAACCAAGAATCGACAGCAGGAAAGATATTTACAAGAACTACACAACCAACCACACACTCATTCACTACCGTCCGAACGTTCACTCAATCACCTTCCATATATACAAAAGAAAACTACAACCAGGTATCATCCAGACAGAGAAACGAACCAGGGCACACGCATGAACAACGGCGCCGATGGCGCACTGAGACCTACGAATGTACTGTAACCGTAACAAGGTCAGCACGCAAGCAAGCAACAGCAACACCACCAACTTCGCAGTCCACACGATCGGCAAGGTTGGTCTGAAGATGACGCCCGATTGCAGAAAAGAGAAAAGAACTAGAAGGGGCCAAAAGAGTGTGAAGAGAGCTCTGCATTCATCACTAGAACCAGAGACCATAGTCACCAAAAGCAAAAGGGCCAAAAAGATTCCTACAAGTCGCTAACTGTTCCTCTGCCATTATGGAACCATGGGGGATGTAACCCCATGCAATCCCTTGGCGAGGTCAGGAAGGCGAGTAAGGCTCAGAGAGGAAGGAAAAAGAAGGAATCAAGAAAGGGGTCAGGAAACAGCAGTAAGAAAGTGAAGGGGTTAGTGTGCAGTGACTATATAAATACTTACAAAAGAAAAACTTAACCTAATATCAACAAAAGCAAAGGGAGACATAAATAAAACAACCAGAATCATAAACATCATTAACAACAACACATCAACATCAAAATTTTCAACAGGGTATCAGTAGAACCTATCCACACGAACAACATAATCAATAAAGTCACCAATGAACAGAATCCGAATTGTTCGCTAGCTAAACAAATGCCATTGCCAAAATAAAACAACAACTATCAATAGCAAGATCAACAATAATTTGTAAATACAACGTTTCGAATAAGAGAGCCAAAACAAAACTAAAGACTACCAACAAGGTTGTTAAAAGAACGGTCAACAACAACAACAAAACAAAATATTGCACTAGGTCTAGATTCAAGCGCAGGCAAACGAGTACAAAGAACGAGAAAGAAAAATAAAATAAATCGCGTTGAACACAAATAAGCTATCTCAATAAATATTATCACAGTAAGTTACTTCAGTTCAAAGGTTTAATCAGTCTAAAGGTTAAGTTTCAAAAATTAAAAATTTCGACAACACAATAACAACACTAAGATTACATTACTCATAAATGGTTACAATAGCTACGAGCATAGAAATTAGCGCTTTCCATATCGGCATGCTGCTTTCACTACACTTACCTGATTTAGCATAAGCTCGAGGTCTTGCGCAAGGAGCTTCTGAGGAACTGACGAGGGAACTATGTTATCTCGTCTAGCTAGTTTCAAAACCTGTCTTAACTGCTTCCTAAGACTGTACCTAGATGCATCTGAGCTGCAGGGGAAATTTATAACGCTCAGCTCGTATAGCAATTCGTCCTTATTTAAATATTTAATCGGGAAACCTATCAAAGATACGTCCATGGTGTAGTATTTAGAGTATTTGTGTGTATGGTGAAAATGTGTCAACACTTAATCGTATTTTAATTCTTCCTATTACAAATTTATCAGTTTGTAAACATTTACCGATGCTTATATCTAGCCGCACACAAAAATTTAAAACAACAACAAATTTCCGCAAACGCAAAAAACACAACAACAGAAAAAAAACAACAACAAAATTACATAAAATTTTCACTTATTCTACTTGTCCGCTCAGACGCTGTTACTCCAATAGAGTGGTAAAGTAAGTTACCTACTCAAGTTAGGACATAAGGTTCACAAAAATTTGATTCTAATTTGTTCCAGGAAAAATTCTCAATATAAAATTAATACAAAACAAAATTCAAAATTTGGGAAAATTTTCTCAGCCCCACACGTTGGGCAGCCACTGTGGCAAACCGGCTAGGCTGTCGGGTAGCAGTAGAGCATAGGGCGTGGTGTTGTGGATAAGATTTTAGTTGGCCGGCTGAGAGACATTACCTTTTTCTTCAACAAGATATTGGGCGCCTTTTAAACTGAATACACAAGTGGTAATGTACAAACAAATTTTCCCTTGTTAGAATTGTAAATAAAATCCGAAAAGTAAAGTTAAATCTTCTTTTAATTCACACACATAAACTACCTTGGTCTACAATCTGTATTTCAGAAAACACACACACGTATGTCTGGGCGGACGCACTTATTCTAACTTAAAACTAGGACTGGCACAAAATATTTACAGTGTCATCAGTAGAACTGGAGTTTCATGACTTGTCCCTTAGTCGGCTTCTACGACATCCGCGGGCAGAGACGGAGTTGGGGTATTCTATACAGCGGCCCAACACGCTGACGGTACAATAAATTCGAAAGGAGTTACACATTAACAAAAGGATTGCACGCTGCAATTCCACAATGGTGTGTAGGTGTTTGTGGGTGTCTGTGAAGTGTATCTCTAACCGAGAGTTTCAGTCAACTACACATAAAGAGCGAGATCTGCATTAAGTATACTCAGCTGCCTGTGGCCTGAGCGAGCCCGAAGAAAGGGAGACTTGGCTGGTCTGCAGCACACCAATCAATGTCTGTAGCACCGGACCCTGAAATGGCATACGGCACATTTCAATCACACTATTACACCAGGTCACATATAGAGGCATGGAGCGGGAGGTTATTTTACAATAGATTCTCTTCACTCAAATTAACAAAGACACTCACCGAATAGATCGGGATGACAGGCGACGGGCTGTTGAACTTCTCCAGATGTACTGGCCTTACACTGCGGAACACAGGAAGTGGTTAACGCCAGATGACTAAGGTACAAGGAATGTGCTCCACTTGAGGTTATACTTTGAGGTTATGGTAGAATTAAATCTCTAAATCTTTTCCTCAAGGCAGCGCTATGGCGTGACCAGATCAGTTCAATGGTAAGGGGGACACGAGGGACTCAATCATCCCAGTGGCTACACATGCGGGCCGGATGTAAAGATAACCTCTTAAAATTGGGACCAACCTGAATCCTGGAGATTCGTTGCTCCTGCAGGGGTTGTAGCGATGAGGTAGACGCTCTAGGTCCTACGTTTCATACAAGATCTGTGGAGAAATTCACTGGCTCAGACACGTGTTGACAAAAGGGGATGGTTCCAAGATGGAATGACGAATGACAAACTTCAGTAGCATTAGAACTTGATAAGAATAGCAAACAATTTACGAGAACTTGGTACTAACCTGTGTAAACGGATATGCTCGTCATTGCAGACGCGGGATGGAGACGATGACGTGTCTTCGGTCTGCCAGGAGGACAGTCGGTGTTCACGTCACGAGAGCTCAACCCGGAAAGGATGGAACCAGTATGCACTTTGGGGAGGGGAACGGCTTAAACTAGTCGCAGCGAGAGAAACGCGACTTCGTTGCCTCGACATAATCATAGGAGACTTCAGCGAATTGCTTGCAATAGAGAATGTACAAAGGCCCTTTCAACTTTTTGCAGCAAAGCTGTCTGTCAAATCGCGTCACGCAGTCTATCGTATTGAATGATTGATCGCTCACTGATCAACCAGTCAGTATTCTGTTTATATTTAGGTTAAGGGATTGGGCCTATTGAGCTTACTACAAAAAAAATCATGACACGCGTGACTTCAATTTATGTTAATTTGAGCACTTTTTGTCTGGATAGGTACTTGTTTCATAATCGCCTCTTTGCGACTTGATGATAATTTATACAATGTCAATTGAATAACACATAACTGGTTCTTAGGTAACAAACATTGTAATGCCACATAGAAATTGAGTTACATTCAATAGGCTATTCGCCACCTATTACTTTTTATTCTATAGAGCGCTGTCTCTGAATAATTTCCTCGGCATAGAACCAAATAGAAAATTGACATTTAATATATATTTTTTCACACGTTAGTGATATAATGACATAGGTAGCTATTCCAATTTCAAAACATGAACATTGTTTCGAAACGTTGAACATAACTTCTTTTGAAGTATCACGAAATGCGGTTCAATACAACAAAATTGCTTACCAAACGGAATGTTTATGTTTGTTTCGCATCAAAATAATCTATGTTGTGCTTTGTGGGAATTTGAAGGCATTGTGGGCGGAGTGCTGCGGCGGCGGCGAGCCACCGCAGCCTTGTCGAAGTTATTCGACTTATGAGAGTTCTGCCTTTGAATTTAAAACGATTTCTTAACTTTATTTTTTCAGTTAATAAAATATTCTGTGTAAAATTAAGTTATTAATTACCGCAAAAAAAGGAGACATTACTAAATCGTTAAGAACAATAACGAATTCGATAATGAGGCCTAGTCTTTTGATTTAGTTAGACCATGTCTTACACTTTTTTTGTGGTAGAGCCGATTGGGTTCTGGTCTGTATAATAATAACCTAGGCCGTCTGCTTAAAAATTACGTCCATTAAATTATATATGACTTGTTCAATCCACAATTTGGAGCTTAAGTACGTGGTCATATAACTAATGGACCGTACAAACTTGAACTGAGAAGAGAGCACATACCACAACCTACTATGTTGTAATATCAGGTAATAATCAAGAGTATACACTTGGAGTACTTGCCGTCGAGTGCATCGCGGCTCCAAGGTCGACAACTAGCCGGCATGCCGTGCACGCAATACCTCGTAACCCAGTCAAGTAAGAAATACGCTCGCATCCAACCTAAACCAGCTGAACGAGCCACCAACTCGTTTTACCAGAGTTATCTAACAGGAAACGCTGAACTACACAGTGGATTAGCCAGGCTAAAGCAACCTAGGTCTTCATTACTTTATGATAAAATTCAATTCTTTTTGGCAAGAAACTAATGAGTGAGTGAACGTGACTCAATTTTTATATAGTAAAAAATTATCTTTCGTATGTTGGTACGTAGTTAAAAGAGCTGAAGCGAAAAAATCGACCTTGTAATATTTTTTTGCTACTGTATTTGGACGATTTTCTTTTTAATGTGTGATTCTGAGTCACTCAGGCTGGTTGTGTAATGAAGGTGAATGACTATGGCTCATATTCAATGAACGCAATGCTTAATACAAAACTGCCGCATTTAAATTTAAATTTTAAAATAGTTGTGCCTATGAAAGAACTCTATATTACTAACTAGAGGCTGCCCCGCGGTTTTTCCCGCGCAGATTTCTCATAAACACAAAATTCCCGTTTTTTCCCGTTCCCGTGGGAATTTCGGGAAATCCCTTCTTAGTGCTCACCTACACTTCATAAGGAACCTACATGCAAAATTTCAGCCCGCTACGCCCAGTAGTTTCGGCTCTGCGTTGTCTGTCAGTCAGTCAGTCAGTCAGTCAGTCAGTCAGTCAGTCAGTCAGTCAGTCAGTCAGTCAGTCAGTCAGTCAGTCAGTCAGTCAGTCAGTCAGTCAGTAACGAAAGAGTTTTATATATATTGATGATGCTTTTTACATGTTAGTTTTCAATGAATTCATACTTAATTTTATGTATTTGTGAAAGTTAATTTGTATTTCTCCAATTTTCAGGTAAGGATCGAGATAATAGACCCGCTTGAAGTCAGTAAGTTGTAGTACATAGATGTAATAGTATTCAAAAACTTTCATACCATAAACCATTATGGCCCCAACATGGTATGAAATATAAAATTGACCATCATCTTATTATTATAGATACTACTCGGAAAATCCCCAAGAAGTGGCAGGCAACAGCAAGCATCACGCGAGTCCGCGTGTTTATTTATTTTCCGTTCGTTCAGAGTCAGAGCGCGCCCCACGCCGATCGCCTTTGAACTCGTTCGTAATTTGTGTGTTTACGGTATTCAGACATTGCATGAGGGTTTTTGAAGAGTATAATTCGCAGTAAAACGTTCTACTCAAGTATTCTTCAGTAGGAAAAAAAAGATATGACCATTTTCCATTTTACGTTGCTTGCTTTACATTTTATTTCAAACTGTCTCGTCTCGTAAATTTTCTGGGTAAGAAGCTAATTGCTATAAGATACAATGTTTATTATTGAGTGCTTTTCAATAAACGCAACCGCGGAAGACCAAAGAGAAGATGGTGAGACTCGATTCCCATCTCATGAACTGGCTGATGGCAGGATCTTAGAGAAGTTTGGCAAGGCATTTTGATCAGCAGTGGGACAATAATATAGATTTTCAAGCATTAAGAACTCTTGGATTTTATTTACAAAGAACATAGTACATTACTCCCAAATTAACATTGCGCATGCAGATTTTCGCTAATTGCCTTTTTCACGGAAACAATCGAATCAAAAAATATATTTCTACTAAATTACGCAAGAAGAAAATGCACCTTACCACCTAATAAACATATCGTCTTCCGACGCTCTAAAATACGACCGTTGCCGAAGAGAAACGAAGATTTCTATGCGCATTATCACTTTTGGAGAGTATTTGGAGCTGAGACAAAATGAAGTAAAGTGAAGACTAACACAATAGGCGGTTGCTTCGTTTCGTGATACACTACTCTATACCTGTTTAATAGTTTTTAATCTTAAACTCATCTCGCTTTGTTTCGAGAAATTGTCAGATATACTGAAACGGTGAGAAAGATGAGATTAATTTTGAGATAAAGTTAATCACATTTTAAAGGTATGTCCCTTGTCTGATACAAGTCGTTAATAAAATAAACTGTGATCGTGTGATGTGCCAAAACCAACAACTTAAATATAAAATTTACTACATCCCGCACAACAAATTATAGATAGGTAGTTATGAAGAGATGATTTTTTTAAACTTCGAGACCCATTGTTTATACCCATTACAGATAACAAATACAATTGAGCAGTTTTATAAAAGAATTTAAGAACAAATTGTTTTTTTTTTCTTTTATAAGAACCACAACATTCATTTAGAGTCATAATCCTGTAGAAGATACAGGGACATAAAATTAAAGCACGTTATTAAAAAGAGTGGCAGCGGCCAAATGGACACGATACAGTATGGTATGATTATGAACGCGGTCGATATGCAAAATGGCTAAAACAAATTAGATTTTACCATTAAGGCTCTATAGTAGGTATAAGTATAGAGTCTATACTATGCAACAGAGGTGATCTTTGTCTATTCTTCGCCGAAAGAATAGTTATTAGAATAAATAAATAAAATGATTTCAACAAAACTTAATATGCGATCGTCATCAGTTAATGTTTTTTAAAGCATCTCGTAGTACTTAATAATATCATGAAACCAATATCTAAAATAAGTCTGCAAAGAATGTGTTCCTCAGTATATTTTATAAGCTTTAAAAAGGTAATTCGTCGTCAAAAATTGAGGTTATAATATTAATGTTATAATTCTAACGTAAATTTAATGATCAACTTCTCGTAGTTGAAACTAACAAAAGTAAACTAGGTAACGCAGACAAAGCATTTTTTGCGGGCGTTTGCAAAACCACAAATTGCTATCATTAGTAAAATATGCGTTTCTATTGTACCAACAGCACTCGACAAAAAGCGCTATCGTTATCGATTTTGCCTTACACGTTTTGCATTTCAGCAAGGTGATATCAATGGGTGACATGCTAATACTAATTATGTTTGTGGCATAAATTATAATGGTGCTCTCATAACTTTTTTTTACTTAAAATGTTTAGTACCTGCAATATATCAATGTGTTTGAATATTACCTTTTAATTTTTAATTAACTTTTTTAAAACAAAGCGCGTTCGATTGTTCATTCGATTGCGAAGCGAAAGGTCCAGCGCTGTCTTGTTTGGAATGTTTGTGATAGTGGGAAACATGTTTCTTGATGTTTTTCAGGTTTTAATAAAATTTGGTACGGTGTGAGGTAACACCCTTGATTGACACATAGGCAATTTATTTTCCTTAATAAACCGCGGGGCAAAGCTAGTATAAAATATTTTAAGAAGACAGGCTTGTCTTTAATCAGACTTGTGATCAAAGAACTCGGGGCGGAGGCGGCTGGGGGCGTGTTATGAAAACAGCCGCCGAACAAACATCAACACGGTGAACAATTGATGAGCCAAGTCGGGGCATGCGAAATATGTCGCTTGCTTTTATTTGCGATAATGCTACTGCGTGTATCTTTGAGAAATTGCAATCTTGTTTGTTACTAAATGAGTGGCATTTAGGTAGTTTATCATCGGTATAGTATTTACTTTTACTAAACAGTAGCAATACCTTTGACAAAAGTTTACGAATCACATCGTCTTTTTATGTAACTTAGTACTTATTTTTGTTCAGATTTATTTAGTTTCAACCTAACAAAACTTTCTTATCTGCTAAAGGGAATGCGCATCGCTTGTTTACAGAATAGTTTACATTTGAATGCGTCGTTAACATGAGCGAACACATGTGAGGTGACAGAGATATGTTTGGGTTAGACATTTTTGTGTCTGTCTGTCGTGTTTGTATTCAAATAATACTACTAGCCCACTAAACCACGGCACTCGACATAACAAACGAGTCATTTTGTATTTTTTGCAATTATTATTATTATTTCAAAGTATCTAGGTATCAATTCCCGATCATATTAAAAGTATTAGGTCAAGGCTTGGGTTCTGCATCCCGTATGATAAAGCTCTATAGTTATTCACTGCACCAGGCACCATGCAGCAAACACTTATATAATTTTGAGAATGTTTATTTGAGAATTGGGTCTCACAGTCTCACATGTCTGGTTCCGCTCCGTATACTGTAGTATCGTTTATAAACAGTGTGCTATGAACTCGCTATAAGTGTCTCCGTAGTAAAAGACAGCAGTTGGATTTACCGCTCCGGTCAGATATTATCCGCTCCGCTGAGTTTTGGCCGCAGTCCATACTGTGACAGTATGCACCGACGAGTTATAGAATGAAATTTCCAGTATTTTCACTATCAAATAATTATTAATAACGGTAGCAAAATCGACACTATGAAAGCTTTTCGTTTTATTTTATTAGAGGTCGTTTATAGACTTTTTACAAACTATATATGACACAGAATTCAAAATATGCAATTTGAAATCAGATTATTATTCCAATCTTTCTCTCAATACTTAGATTAAGTTTTGCCTTGCGGTTCAATAAATAGTTGCCCTAGGCTACATTGCGATTGAATCTAGAGATTTTTCACAGACAAGACCGGAACTGGAACCAAATAAGAAAGCAGATTTCAAACTTAATCCTAACAAATAATCCAATGCAGTTCATTTATTTTAAAATTACCTACGGTTGTGTTGTAATTTGTTTTAGTTCAATCGGTTGGATCGTTCTTTATACTAAGTTTATTGAACTTGGAAAATTATTCCGAGCTAGTTGATTGGGGCGGCAGCAGAACTGTGTTGCGATGACGAGGTAAAAAGAAAAAGTATCGATTCGTTCCGGATGACGGACATCACTAGAGCGTGCTCGTCGCGATTGGACGAGTCTGCGGTCGTTGACTCGGCGGGAGACGACGCTATTGGCTGTTGACAATGCCGCCGGCTGCTTGTGTGGCGCGTGCGCAGCTAGCTAGTGCGGTAATTTACAATTAATTACACCAACACCGTTATTTGAACAATGTTGATTATATCTAATTACTAAGATTTATTAATGAAAGTAGATTCCTAAATAAATTAATTAACATACTGGAGATCTGCACAAAACATCCAACGTTATGTTGTCGTCATTCAATAAGAACTTACACAATCGAACGGACAGAATATCTTTTTTGCTGAATCAAGTGCGACTCCGCATTATTCGCTGTAAAAATGCACTTTTATGGAATTTATTCAAATCCGCCGCTTGGAATCCATCAAAGGATTAGGCTACGTCTCGGAACCGCGATCGGTTCAGCGGTATCGCGCGATGTCGAATAAATTATATGCCTCTTAAATCTGTGACAAATGTAAAACGGAATGTTTAATATTAGACAAAATCTTAGGGATCAAGATGTGTTTGAGCGAGAAGATACGAGAATAGAAACTGCAGGAAAATTCAAAGATGCTTTCCTCGATAATTCGTTATGAATATTGGAGTGACAACTGTTTCAATCCTTTGATCAGTGTTGGAAGTGTAACAAAACGCGGACGTAAGCGTGCTCTAGCCTGCTCTCCTCGGAGCTCCGCCACCAATCAGACTGGAATTGAGAGATTATGGAATGCATGACACTGCACATTGCGCCGAGAGCCGCGCGGAGTGATTGCTCGAGAATAGTTTACTTTCCCCAATGTCGGGAGCAGAAAATACTTTGTGTTACTTGTAACCTTTTTGTTTGCTCCGTTTTGACTTTGATTTATTAAAAAAATAGTTTAGCTTGTAAATAAATGTATGTGGTTTATCAATTTCACCTTGATCTGCGCATATTTTATTACCTTATATCTATGCATCTTCATTATTTCGCTCAACACTACATCTGGTGCTGAGTATACAAACATCTTCGTTTCGTATCTAATGTGTATTGAACTGGATAATCGTACATGAAACAGTTCAGTTCAGTAGAGTTGGTTAGATTATTTTATAAGTATTGTGACGCTGAGATAAGATAGAAAGACGAAATTACTATTACATATAATTATTATTATAAGCCTGTGCTGTCCCACTGCTGGGCAAAAGCCTCCTAGCCTCTTGGCTGTATTTAACTTAAAAATAAAATATTTGGGATTTTATTTTGCTAAAGATTTACACATTCCTACTTTAGCTCCTCCTTTTTTATAGGAATCACAATATCACGTTAAACTGAAGGCCAAGGTAAATCGTTTCGTAAACAGTTTCCACGTAGAACATTGTACGATACGATGCTATCATCCGAACTGTTGCCGACTGCGACTGCAACATTTGCTCGATAAATAGCGCATTGCGATTCTACCGAATAAGCAGCCATCGGGCGCACAATCGCCAACTGATTAAAACGATCTTTCCCTGGTTGCGATCAAAGCGATTTTGCACACAAAGGGCTGTTAAATGTTGATCGTCATAGAATTTAAACCGAGGTTTTAAAATTGTGTTTTCAATAAACTTGATATAATAGCAGTATTTTGTTACATTTTACTTGGCTTCTCCTTTAAATTAGTTATTTGTTATTTCAAACAGAAACTTTTTCTCTCAGTAGCAAATTGCTATAAGCCATTATTGGGGGCTTATCGACGATCCGGCGGCGAAGGCTTCGTTAGCGAAACTTGTGATTAAAACTCGCCTAATTGATTTGTTTTGGGTTACCCTAAACTAGATTACATTTCTAGACCTCTACTTACTATTCGTCTAGCTTAGCCGTCTAATATTTTGTCCATAAAATATGTACATTAATTTATCGAACAATAAAACCTCTGTCAAGATCATTTTGCATTGAGGAAGAATGATGTGTCTCCTGGCACCGATATAGATAAAGGAGATACCTTGTATATAGTTATTGTGTAATGAAAACTAATAAACTGTTCATTCATTTATTATTATTTAAAAAAAAAACCTTAAAAATAGTGTTAATTGGGTGTATGGGTGGGGTATGTGACAAAGCATTGCCATTTATAGCTAAACATATTACAATCAAGAGACCACCGATCAGTTACAAAGTCAGCCACCAAGTTAGTTAGGTTAGCATATGCTATATGCTCCAGAATGTTAATAACTATCAACTTAATGGGCAACATTGAAGCTCGGCGCTCAGGTCTATTAGAGTAAGTGACTTAACTTATTTCTAATGTGTTTACTTAGAGGTACTCGAGCGCGTTGCCCTGCCAACGAATTTTCGACAACATAGTTTATAACTAAGTTTCCTATTGCCTGATATTGATATAAATCTATAACGTTCAATCTATGTCGTCGCAGCGAACTATTCAAATACAAGTGTCGCAAGCATTAGTAAGTTTATGTAAAATTTAACTAAGAAGAATTTTCTTCACGAAAGTATGGATGGTTACATGGAGATAATCTTATATTTCTACCAATAATTATACACTTTTTAATAGGAACTGGCTAATGTTAAAAAAAATCACCGTTTTTAATAATAACTCAATGGTATATACGATTAATCAATGTGCAATTAAGTTCTTAAGTATTTAATTACTGTCTCGGCAAGGCATGTGCAATTGAAAGACCAAATTTGCGCATGCAAGGTGCGTTACATGTATTATGCATTATGAGATGGCAAATAAATAGGGTTGACTGGCGCTTTTATTTCGTATCATTGTTAATTAAATTATAATTTAAAAGAAACTGTTAATCAAGCTAATGGCTACATCATCATTAAAATAAAAAAAAAACAACATAATTGTTTACAAAATAAAAAACAGTGCACGTAATGTTGATATTTATTTCTGAAATTTGGGAGGTATGGTATTCTAGTTAAAAATGTCGTTGTTTCTTAATAACCGTTTAAAGATTTTATTTCTAAATTCTAACTCTAAGCCCTAAAACAGTTCGTGACCAGTCACGTTTCACGTTCCATATTCAAACTGACCACTCACTTTCCAGCGTACACGCACCAAATTAATTACAGCGTGCGCTTGCGCGGCTGACGCGGCCGCTCTATGAAATAATAATACGTTTTCATTCTAATAATAAATTAGAATGTACATAATTTTCTATTAACCATGAAATTGAAAGAATAACCAGATATATTTTGGGGAGTTGTATACCTACCTATTTAATAATTAAGATGCTGGCTGGCAGAGATCTTGATTTTTCATAACTTGAAAGTAATTTTTCCTACATTTGTCCTGTTTTCTGTCCGAGCCAAAATGCATGTGTATCGAGCTCGATGCAAAATTTATCCGAATAATCTATTTGTTTATTTTTTTGCGTTTTAATTTAATATACTATACTACTTATATGCTGTTTAAAAAATGTAAGAAATAAATCGAACAACTAGGAATTTCAAAAAAATTATTTACCCTTATTTCTTTAGCAGTTTTCCTATGGATCACTCACACAGACATCACGCCATATAAAAAAATCCGCACATTTGGTTACGGCTTACGGCTTATATCCGGTCTCGTTGGAAGTATATGAAAATAAAAATATTATTTACAACGTAGGTCGGCGGGGCGATAAAACTAGTTTCGAGAAAAAAAATGTGGCGAAAACCCGCAAGTATCTGGAATTAAAATTAGGTGAGTAAGACGTAATAAAGTATTATAAGGTAATAATAATCATGCAGTCCTCTCAAATCTAAATTTAACAATTTAAAAGGTATTGTGAATACAGTTTTGTAATCAATTTGGTGTTTTTCTTGAAAAAGGCTACTTTGACTTTGGACCTAACATTTTGCTAGCAACATATTACCGGAACTATTTAAGTATTAAAAGGTATTTCTAAAGCTGAAGATTGCGTGTGTCTCTTGCAGCCATTCGCTCGTAATCCAATCGCAGGCTAGAGATAAAGGCGGGAGATAAAAGGGGTGGTTTAATGGAATTAAACAACGCTGGCAAAGGCTCTGATACAACGTTGTTTTTAAATTGTAGAGTGAACCGCGGAACTCGTATTAAAAGAGCATTTTTATACTTTAGTTTATTTCTTATATTTACATTTAAAAGAGATTATTATTGAGATTTACGTCAAAATACGACACTTTTTAAACAATACAAAGGCAGACCTTTAAGGTTTATAAAATTGTGCATTAGGTAGTCCATAACTTTGTAAGAATAACGCTTTAATACCCTTTCTTAACTGTGTAAAGCTTTAGATTGCATTGTGTCGGCGTTCTTTATTTAAGAATCCGATTTGTATGCATTTTTATTGCGGCGCAGCTTTTGAGTTACGAAACTATATTCTCTGTATTCTTTGCAGTTGAAATGGAAATTGCATTGCGTCCCCCGAGAAGGGATCACGGAGATTGAAACAGATTCAGACTTTATAAAAATTAAGTCGCCACTCTACTTTCATTTTGTCTTCTTTCCGCCACTTTTCTGCAGCAGGCGCCTGAATAACCATTTGGAACGCTCGTTTATTTTAAGTGTGGTTTATATACGTGATCAGATCGATCGCTCTGTGGTTTTCGTACGTAGATCGTAGTTGGCTGGTATCCTAGTTAGTTCAACAAATTGATATAGATTGAATTGCTTTAATGTCGCTTAAATGTAAATACTAAATATCTATCTAGGTATTTATATTTAAATTTAAATTTTACGTCAAATTTCAGCGAAGTTGCGCCGAATATTTTAATATCTGCAATAATCTGCATGAATTGCATTGTACCAATTAGTTTTGCAAATGTTTCTAATCTAGGTTTTTATTTAATGGCGCACAGCAAGCTTTTCTGTGGTCGTCGATGTAACAAATTGCATATTTTACTGCTGCGAACGTAGGGTTACTTGGTTGCTTAATGGGGAGATGATGGCGCTCGCGATTAGTGGCCGATTAAAGGCGGCAGCCGAGATGCGCGGTGGCATCCGTGTCTTTCAATTCGTTCAAGGGCTACCACTTACAGAATGTTATCTGTTTCCGATAAGTGGATTACTTCCTCGTTCCCGCTTCCCCTATTTTTTTTATAAAATTTGTTGTTACCCCTCGGGTTGGAAGTCTCGCCTACTGTTGTTTGCACAATTTAATGTTATTTTTTTATTATTATGATTTAACGTATGTTTAAAAAAAAGTTATCGAATGATTATTATTAAACGTAAATATCGATATCTATATTTATCTAACATCGCCATTATCGCGTGATCACGTAAGGTAAACCGTTAGGTACGGTGTCGCGGCAATATCGTGTCATTTGCTCAAATTGCCGCAAAACTACTCCGATTAGTGATAATTGGCGGATTTACCGAAGCCGAGTTTTGGATAGGTAGACGTAGAACACGCAAATAGGAACACAATTTTGTAAGGTTCTTATTTTTTTACTATAGGTACCATACAAACCCACTGCTTAGTGTATCTATTCCTTTTTGACCGACGAAAAAAAAAGGAGGAGGTACTCAATTCGACACGTATATTTTTTTTTTTTTTTTTAATGTATGATCACGCATAACTTTTTACAGAGTAGTTCAATTTTGATAATTCTTTTTTTAATCGACAGGGCATACCTTGAAGTTGGTCCCATAAAAATTTGGAAATAAAATTCCCACCCTAAGGGTGGGAAAATAGGGGTGACTTTTTGGTCGGCGGGTGGATTTATCAACTCACAAGTTGCATTTTACGTGTAACACTATACATTTTGATATCTGCTTACAATATCTTTTGAAATGAAATAAAATCAGCCGAAAGACGTCCACTGCTGGACATAGGCCTCCCCCACAAATCGCCATACCGACCGGTCTTGTCGTCCCTGTCAACCATGTCGTCTGATCACCTTATGCGGTGTGACCACTGACCACCTTGTGGGAGAAGAAAATAATAAAACCCTGAAAGAACTGAAAAGCATAAAATAAAACTTTTTATCAAAAAATAAAACCGCCGAAAAAAAAACTGAAAAGCATAAAATAATAATCGAATTACTAAGTTCTTAAAGTAATGTAGGGTATATACCAAGTAATTTTGAGTCGGCGCCACAGATTCCTTGTACAAAGATCATTAAATTAGGTACCTTAAATTTAAAGAAATAACAAAAATTCGTGCGCTGCCGCGCATCAATCTTTACGTAATTATGGAATTTGCTTGTGTGGCGCGCCGACTTAAAATTACTTGGTATATACCCTACATTACTTTAAGAACTTAGTAATTCGATTATTATTTTATGCTTTTCAGTTTTTTTTTCGGCGGTTTTATTTTTTGATAAAAAGTTTTATTTCAAAACTGTTTAATTCTACTAGGTAATACTATTATTTTAATATTTTGATTTACCTATTTTTGTCAGAGTTTTATTGTGTGATTGAGTTTAAGTACCCTTTAACCGTAAAACGACAGAACCAAGACACCTCAAATTACGGTCAAATAAAATTTACAACCATCTTTACAGTTGTCATTAAAACAGGGTGATTTTAACTTTGAAAAGTGTTATTGTTATCAGAGCTTGCGGGTTTGTGGAAAATAAAAAAAATTATTGCTAATATATCTGGTACTAAGCTTTACTTGTATAGTAACACAAAGTATTTTCTTATAAATGGAAACCTTGAAATTTCGCTCGAAACGCTCTTTTTTAAAACATAACCCGCAAGAACGTTTAGCAATTCTTGGGTTTGTCGTGGTTCGTGTGACGCGATACTAGCGCCACTTCTAATAAATAATGAATATCTTATAAAACATGGCTTAAATTAAAAATATACATACTTGACGCCCTAGATAATCATGCGTCTTGCTTAGAAATTTAAGGGCCCTGTTGTGTAACTTCCAGGTTCAAAATCTAAGGAATAAACTGTCTGTTCACCGCCACTTTAGAAGACGCCTTCAAACTTCTAGAATGGAAAGGGCAGGGCATCAATATTAACGGCGAATACATCACTCACCTTCGGTTTGCCGACGACATCGTAGTCATGGCAAGGTCGATGGAGGAACTCAGCACGATGCTCGAAGGCCTCAACCGAGTCTCCCAACAGGTGGGCCTTAAAATGAACATGGACAAGACGAAGGTCATGTCTTATGTCCATGTTCTGCCTACCCCAGTTATGGTTGGGAACTCGGTTCTCGAAGTTGTCGACGAGTACGTATACCTAGGACAAACCATCCAGTTAGGTAGGTCCAACTTCGAGAAGGAGGTCAATCGCCGAATCCAGCTCGGATGGGCGGCGTTTGGGAAACTACGCAACGTCTTCTCGTCCAATATGCCTCAGTGCCTGAAGACGAAGGTATTTAACCAATGTGTGCTGCCAGTGATGACATACGGTTCTGAAACGTGGTGCTTCACTATAGGGCTTATGAACAGGCTCCGAGTAGCTCAACGAGCCATGGAGCGGGCTATGCTCGGGATTTCTCTGCGGGATCGAATCAGAAATGAGGACATACGCAGAGAAACCAGGGTCACCGACATAGCCAAGCGGATAAGCTCGTTGAAGTGGCAATGGGCAGGTCATATAGCCCGCAGAACAGATGGCCGCTGGGGCCGAAAAGTTCTCGAGTGGAGACCACGGATCGGCAAGCGCAGCGTAGGACGTCCACCGACCAGATGGACGGATGATCTGCGCAAGGCTGCGGGTCCACGCTGGATGCAGGCCACCTGCGATCGGTACAGATGGAGAGCCTTGAGGGAGGCCTATGTCCAGCAGTGGACGTCTTACGGCTGAAATGATGATGATGATGAAACTGTCTGTTGCATAAAGTGCACTTTTAGTTTCAAAAGATTATATTTCTATGATCATTATCCTAAAAGCTACACAACAGAGCCTTAAAAATTTTAAGCGAGATTTTCTTGGGCGTCAAGGACGCATGTTTTTGATTTCGGACATGGTTTAGAAGATATAAATTATTTATCGAAGTGTCGCTAATATCGCAGAGAAACTTCGTGTTTCGGTTCACGGCGCGTGCCGACCGCCCCGCAACCCCGTATCCCGCACATTGCATCCCTGCACCTGCCTCGACCACTCGTCGCCGACTAGCAGATGCCGCCCGACCGGTGTCCGGTGTAGGGCTTCTGCATTTTTTTATATACTACACTTGCGTTTCTTTCTTTGCCCGCTTACCACTTTTTAGTAATTTTGTTTTGTTTATTATTTCGCGGATCTTTAGATTTTTAAAAAGTTAGTTTAGGCTTGTAATATTAAACAATTCAGGCAATAAATGAAATGAGCTACAACAGAAATCAACATATATCTATATATATAAAACTCTTCCGTTACTGACTGACTGACTGACAGACAACGCACAGCCGAAACTACTGGGCGTAGCGGGCTGAAATTTTGCATGTAGGTTCCTTATGGAGTGCAGGTGAGCACTAAAAAGGGATTTTACGAAATTCCCACGGGAACGGGAATAAACGGGAATTTTGTGTTTATGAGAAATCTGCGCGGGAAATACCGCGGGGAAGCCTCTAGTTTTTAATAAGGGCATTTCAATAACCTTAATATTAATAGCTTTATGTAACCACCACTCAAGGCGAAGTGAGTCTCACTCATAGCTTTTTCTTAGAACCTTTTTCATTCTAAGAAGCCACAGCCGCTGTTTGAAAAGGTGCTTTCTAAGCGTAAGCGTTAGTCTATTAATATAACATCTGCCAATTTTATAAAAAGTAAACAAGAATAAGTTGTTCCAGTTAAATCGAGGACACGTTTAGAATTAGCGACGGCCCCGTGTTTGCCTCATCATTAAACCCTTGATTAGCCGGTTCTCTTAGTAATTATAATAGAGCTAATGAAAAGGTCCCCTAAATTTGTTGCTGACCTTTCAATTAACTTTTTTCTCTCTAATAACATGCTCCAAGTTGATTGCGTCACTAATTTAACCTTTCTTACTTTCAGGTAATTTTTGCTCCTGGAAAAAAAAAACTTAAGTACCTACTAAATGCAAGGTAGTGGTAAAAAGTTCTTTTATTTTTTGATGTAAAGTAGTTATAGTTAAAAGTATAACTAATCTATAAGATAGTGGATTTAGAGTGGTTGTATCATTGTAAACTACTACTTGAAGAACAGCGTAATCATGATGAAGACATTTGAGCAAACATTTTCTAGAATAATCTTGATGTCTCTCTAAAAACAAAGGAGTCCTGTAGCTTACTATTAGTTCCCGACAATAGTGTAAAGGGTAGTTAATTCCCAGTGCATCTAAGTGGCAGAGTTCTTTGCTTTAATGTCCAATGCTTTGCTATTGAAGGCCGCTCGTATCTTGTATTGTTTGCACGAACAATATGCTTCGATTACTCTCCCTGCAAACTTGGACGGAGGTTGGAGGTAGATTCTGATTTATGTAGCTAAATATATTATACATGTAAATTTAAGCATAAATTATATAAATAATTTGAGTTAACAGTTTATATTTCAATACGGTATCTCTTGAACTCATGTTAAAAAAAAAAAAAAAAAACTAGTAATTTAATATGAAAATTTTATTATGAGATTATTAAAAAAAATGTCAAAAAAACAATAAGTCCCTAATAAATAACGAAGTCATGGTCATAGTAGGCGGTAGCCCAAGGTATTACAAAACAGTGTGTTATATGGAATAGGGGGCTCTACTGATTTGATTTCACTCACAATATTATAATTATATCTCTATCGTAATTTGGTTCTAAAATCTATCAATGCGTTGCAAATCCCCGATTTAAAATAAAAAATGCGGTTATCCTAAAAACCCAAACATGCTAGCCGGGAGGTAATAGAATGAGGGCACGCGGGCACGAAGAGAGATTGCTTGTCCATCGAACTGATGAAGATTGCATGTAACGGCGACGAGGTGGTTCGATCTTGTCAAATATCGGACGACAGGGCAACTTGACAAAGAATAGAAATCACTTTCTGATGAGGGCAATATTGGTAAATTTGGGTTGTGTAAACGATTTCGCGCTAAATTGGGAACTGACTTATGGAAAAACGAAGATGACGTTTTAATAAAAAACAGTATAAATCGGTCAACCAGTAATTAACATTTATATTATAAATCTGCAGGAAAAATCTAGTAAATAAAAACAGAAGTAGTAAGACTTTATTTCAGTGCTGTAACATGTTACACATCTTTAAACGAAGTTTATCATTCTAAGAAATAAGATAAAAAAGTTGTAAGTAATTCAACTTTCTGGGAAACATTCTCACAAATATTACAAATGCTATAAGTTAGATACTCAGGAGAGCTTAAACAAAAATATCTCAAGCATCTCTTTTGTAAACGTAAATACTTTGATTTCAGTGTTATTTTGTGTAAGACGGCGGCGGCGGGCGGCACGGAGCCACAAAATTTAGCAGTTGTTCTTTAGACCACGAAACTAATATAAGATTTTTTTATTTATCAAGAAACAACAAAAAAAAAAGTTTTAATATCGCAGATCAAAATTCTCAGAATCCAGCTGTTGTGAGAAGGAAGCTGGTGACTGACGTATATACAACTTCAGCGAAACAGATTCTCGTTTTATTAAATTCAAAATCTTAGAATGCAAATTACTTTATTTAAGTTTTTCCGATTGTTGAGAAAAAGGTTCGATTCCTTTGAAGAAGTCCAATGCCTTTGTATTTATTTTTTTAATGAAGAAAAAGTAGTTTTATGAAACGGCTGTAGAAACATAGAGTTTTATAGGTCAATAATTCTTAAAGTATCAGAATAACCCCTGACAGGAGAGCAGGTGTTAAAATTGTAAAGACGAAATTAAAGGGATGAAACGGGCATTGATTGATACGAGTGGGGGCGGGGGTAGAGAATTCTGTATTTTCTCATAGTCGGCCATCTTTATTCTTATTATTTTATTATTCCTACCCGACCTCTGAATATTAAATTTACGCGCTGCGCGTCGGGGCGCGGCGCGGCGGCGGCGCGGGGCGGTACAGGCATTGGAATATTGTGGGGTGGCTTTATTTACTCGTTCGAAATTCAGATGTTACACATTTCTTTTTTTAAGAAACATAATAACGGCGATATGTAATTCATATTTATTGCCTTATTCAACAAAAACCTTTTCTTGTCATAGCTTTTTGGTAATTCTTTAAGGGTTAACAACATAAAATAAGTATATCTTATCCGTGTGATTATCAAACCTAAACAATTTAGCCTATTTTCTCTTATACTATCAATGACATAGTTAGACACAGACAGGGCTTTGTTTGGCATATTCATCTCACTTCACCCTGTAACAAAGCTGCCCCGGAATACACCGCCCTGTTCGGACTCAAGTTACAGGAAATTGCTAGTGCCTATATTGATCTTGGACGTTCCTGTATTAGCAATCAGGAGTATCTAGACTACCTGCATACATATTGCAATGCATATATTAAGCTGGCTAATCAGCTTTATGAATAAGTGTGATTCAAATATATTTGTTTTAATTAATTGTAATAGTTCCTTTTGTAAAAATATTTGTTATTATAAAAAAATGAGCGTTTTAAAAGTTGTCATTATACCATTTGAATTTTTTATATTGATTACCTACGCTTTTAAACTGAACAACCAAGTTGCATAGATTACACTGGAGTACAGTGGCGGTCTAGGTCTGCGTAACACTTCCGGTTTTTATGTATTGCAAAATAAAGAAAATAACTCTTCTTCTTTGGATACAGTTTAGGGCGCATGAGACCATAGACAAATCTGTTACGCCCTCCTAGACCTCCACTGTACCTAAAAATCTCTACATTGAACTGGCAACTTTAATAATTCATCGACACGATTAAAAAGTATATTTTCAAATATTGAACCCGTTATAAAACAGCCAATGTCGGAAATTGAATAAAGAACAAAGTGACGTTCGGAAATTAACTCCAGGAGTTGTGAATTCGAAATCGCGAAGTTGAGATCGCGACCGGAATTGCGTCAGTTGAGTTTCGTAGAAGTTAGTGTAAACCGAGCGGTGGCCATATTTAGGCAAACGTTCTGAGCAGACTATTCTGAAGTATAGGTACAGCAATTGTATTGAAGCCTCATAGCTAAAATGGCCAGCCACTTATTTTTGTTTGTTCTATGTCAGTAAAACATTTCACTTAAATTGCTAAGAAATATTACTAGAAATTTAAAGATTTAAAAAATTACTAAAACTAAGCATTATTTTATTCTAAAGTTATTTTTATAAAGTTTGTTGACTTAAACAAATACTAATATTTAAGAATTTATTTTTTTATCCAAGTTTAAGTCGTTTTAAAGGATTCTTTAATAGCACAGCAGTTGCAACGATATCGAAGTAAGCCGATCGTTTTCTGTACACCATATGATCCGGATTACCCTCTATAACGTCTTGATGTCCGACATCTGCCACTTTCCGGACGCTTGCTCTATAAAATGTTTCCTTTTTGTAACGTTTATATTTTGATATTCTGTTCTTAAATTATACTTAGTTAGATTGTTTGTAAATAATGATAATAAAAAAATTGATTAAATATATGTTTTGTAGTTTGATATAAAATCAAAAAATTATGTATAATTTTAATCACAAGATCTATGGCTCCTTATTTTTTCCTTTACTCCAAAACAAGGTCATAACTGTAGAAATAAAAAAGGCATATTACTAATAACCTTAAAAGATTTACGGTTAACACAAAATCAAAGATGATTGTTCTGAAGTTTAATTTGCAGTTAACACACCACAAATTGTTTCATCTTGAAAGGGATGCGCGATAAATCAGCCGACTACGGTTAGAAGTACCTACTCGGCTTTGATTTATTGCATCGCTTTATGCCAGAGTTCGTTTGAATGGAAAACTTATTGAATAAACCTACTTATCTAAAACCAATACTCAGATGAGTGAGTGATTGTGTTGTAAAATGTTAAATTGTAAAATCTAAACCTGAATGTAAAAAAAAAATTCAAAAATTCATGATACTTTACAGAGCGGAAACTTTGATTTTTATAACATTCCTCGCCATTCCGAATGTTCAACCGCGCGCTGCTTGTGAAACGGCCATAAAACTGAACACGACGCCTGCCAAAATATTATTACATTTCGCGTACCTACCCGTGCTAAATAAAACGTTATTACTTATTTGTCGTTCGTTACTATTATACTTGGTACTTTGTAATGTAAAGTTTCAAAGTTCATCACGAATTCCTGTTACATTACTAAACGATGCGCTACACTTTTAACACAGATTCTGATTTCTGATTCATGTTATGATTGCCTGTTGAAGTGAGCAGGCAATCGTGACTGTTTGATCTCATTATATTAAATAAAAAATACAAATTTCAGAGAGATATATTTAACGAAGCTATTTCATAGTAACTACTCGTATTTTCAAATGTCAACGTCTTATTAACAATGAAATATAGAGATATTTTAGTGACCGTCACTTCATTACAGAGTTAGCGCCTACAAATACTGTGCACAATAATATATTTATCGTTGCGTACGACTTAAAGCTCAATAAACAATAAACACATCAATATTCAGACACGATAACCTTCTAAGCGGCCCCAAAATATCTGTAAAGCAACAAAACGGATGCCTGAAGTTCCCCACAGCACAGTTCGTGTATTACACGTGGCGTCGATACTATGTATCGCAATTTTGCGAGGAATTTTCCCGATAGAGCTGGAGTAGGTTGAATATGAACCTTCGCATCAAATGAACTGTTGACTGACAAAATTGCCGACTAAATGGTTAATACTGAATAATATTTATTCTACAACGGGACGGCTGGTGAATAAATCAGAAGAGGAGAAATTTTATTGTAATTTAAAAAAATGGAAATCAGTGTAGCGGATTTTTTGTTTGTCATAATTTCGGAATAATATAGGTCGTAAGATCAACCACCTTTCTTTAGTTAACTATCTTTTTTATCAAAAGAAGCTAAATATGTAGCGCGGAATGACATGTCGAACGAAAATTAAAACCGACAGGACAACATAGCATTATTAGTGGAGATACTGGCGCAGTATCGCTCATTAAGCCCAGTTGTCGACCAACGCCGCCGCCTATAAAAAGTAACGATTCAACTCGGATGAAAATGTTTCTGTAATGTTAGTTTGAAACTTAACTTGTACTCGGAAGTTGTTGAGTAACAAGACCCGGATAAGTTAAGCTTTTATGTCTTTAAATTTTCTTTTTAATATTTATATTAAAACGTTGTTTATTATTTTGAGCAAAACGAACACCATTCCAGCAATACTTTTTCTGAAATTAAAATTTCAAATGTTCGTCGTTTCGATAGTAATAATTTACTCAATATTATTATGAATACAAATAAAAAAAACCGAATCTATTTTATTACATCAGTAGATACAAATTTAAATCGAGGCACTATTAGATTATGTCATTAGTTAAAAAAATAAAAAATGGTGTTATTATGTGAATGTTTTTTTTTTTTTAATAAACGCGTCCCATCAAAGCTTTCTCTTGTGTTACAAAGGATTTTTTTCTTTGGAGGTCTGTGTCAGTGCCAATGACCCAGCTCTACAAGACGTTATTCATACAATGTACTTTTTAAGCATATCTGATAAGTTAAAAAGTACGCAAAGCCTTTTTAAGATTAATCGACTTTTCTATTTAATAAAAAATTAACCACTAGCATTTAGTTTAAATTTTTGAGTTTGAAAATTTCCTTACAACCATTTAAAATAAAAATCAGTTTTATCGTGTCTGCTTGCTATGCTATTGCTTAGTTTCCTGAGATCATAACTTGGTCCAGCAAGCGGAGTGTTTCAACAAAGAGTTTTAGAAAGTGCTCGGATGATTGATGCGGGCCGCGTGCGAGTGAGCTGAGTGAACTAACCTTTTATTTTACGTCGATACGTTTATCTCCTAGGTAGGAGTTGGGTTTTTGTTATGTTTTCATTCAAACACGAGAACATAGGGTATGATGAGAAGCTGCACCAGACCTGATAGGCCAGACCAGATAGTAGGTTTTTATACTTTCTGTATAAACGGCAACTGGCGTAAATAAACTCGTCGAACCGGGTATCTTGTCACGAAAATCTTTAACGGTTCCACCGAGATAGAGAAGCGAGTATTGCACTCTAAAGAAGAAGCCATTTGCTGTTATAGCCAAGCTTCGTCATACATTGCCCATCAACGTAATTCATGTAGACATAGGGAGGCCACGGTTTCTATTAATTGAATTATCCAGTTCCATAATCCACAATTTTTTTTACGTTTACATAATGATTTTGTAAATTGCAGGATTATTGAAAGTTCATGAAATATATCGTGGAAGCAAAAACAAAATTTTAGAAAATATCAAAAACAGAAATAGCAAACAATATAAGTTTGACCTGTCACCAACATGTCAGAAAACGTTATAATTTGATGTTCACTATCAACTTTTTAAACCTCTTTGTATTGCAAAGTCAGTAAATTGGGTATAATATGCTATTACTCGTACCACGACGACGCCGACGGCAGGCTAATTTTCTTAGTGGAATTCGGTGGGCTTTCTGATTGAGCGTGTCGCCGGAATGCTTGGAGTTTCCGCTCGTCTATCCTTACTTTTACTGCTTCAGGGAAAATTTCACTAACGACGGTGACTTGAATTTATATTGTTCTTTGTCCTGATAAATGAGTGATGCCTCCTCCCGGTGGCTTTGTCTGATGGTGACGGCGGCGCGAAACTGTAATCATGGCTTTTGTCACGGTTTATTGTATCAGGGCTAAAGCAATCATGTCGTAAACAATGGATATTCATTAACATTTTAATGTTTCAGGCTGCGATGGCTTTTGATTAATTATCTTGTGAAAGGTTAGCTTTATCGAAGCATTGATGTACACTTTAAACTTTGATGCTCTGAAAATGTTCTGTAAAATAAATTTTAATTTTGTCAAAGAATCATGCGCACCCTACTGATGCGTGTGCGCAGTGCTCATGACGCTACGTTACGATGCAGCTCGTTTGGTTGACATAGTCTTGAGCTTTGTACACTGTGTTTTGATATGGGATGATAACCTTTCTATTTTATTTATTTTCTTCAAAATTTCGAGAACATTTAAATCTATGTCAATAATTTTAAAGCAATTCTTAGCAATGTTATGATATGAATTAATTGTTTCATTTCGATTCATGTTCTTGTATCAAAGTAGACAGTATTCGAGAACATAAAACAAGCCAAATTAATTGATGGATGTATTATAAGTAACTCCCGCGTTACTGGAGTATCCTCATGCGACCAGTGCTGTATTGTAACAGATGAGCTTAGAATGCTATTTGCATCCTCTAATGATGTAACGTGCAAAACTCTAAATTAACCCAATTAATGTCTGGCTTGTGTCACATCCAAACCACAAATGGCAGTGAATTGCAGGACCATTTGTTAGTGTTAGCTCTTTTAGATGCGTCCTGGTCCTGATGAAAATCATTTAATATTTTATGTACTTACAAAAAAAAAGTTTGTAAAAAAATTATCTGTACATAAAAAGACTACAACACAACAAAACGTATAAAATTCACACGTTTGTTTCCTAACAGTATTTAGTGAGCGACTTTGAAGATCTCCTTTGATATTCGTAAGTGCAAACGGCTTATGATTTATTATTCATCAAGTTTACGGCGACTCCTCTCTTATTCTCTTAATGTAGGACGTCACTCTTCCTTGAAAATGTTTAAGCAAATATTAACGGTCTGATGGATTTTCGTTACATTTTTAGCGTTAGGTACAAACAGAAAATCTTATATATAAAATTCTCGTGTCACAACGTTCCTTCCCGTATTCCTCCGAAACGGCTTGACCGATTCTCATGAAATTTTGTGAGCATATTGAGTAGGTCTCAGAATCGGCTAACATTTATTTTTCATACCTCCTAATAATTATTTATATGGCAAAACAACGTTTGCAGGGTCAGCTAGTATTATTTAAATGTTTGTATTGAATCATAAGAAAAGTATTTCTACGTTACTCAATAAAATCTGAAGGCGTGAAAGTTGTGTCAACGGTAACGGGTAGATTAGACGACGAGGTAACGGCTCTTTTCAGTGCAAGAAGCGATACCAATTAACTTTTTTTCCAATTCCAAAGTTCAGACAAGTATTTCCAATAGCTCGGAGCATTCCGCGCGGGAGAACGTCTTTAGCCATGCGATTTGCTCTCAGCCAGCGTCGCCGATAGAAATCGATTCGTTTTACTCATTTTGTGCCGATTTAAATTGTATCGATGCTTGGGGCGATTAAGGCTTCCGCGCTTCAACCTCGGCTTGTTTCTACGATGCAGCGAGAAAAGGAATTAGTTGCGCAAGATTGGAGCGCCAAACAAAAAATGTATCGATACCACTCGAAAATAGTCCAATTGAAATTTTCCCTGATCTTGTTGGAAATGTTTATTCGTCGCGTCGTCGTCGCCTTGAAGAAATAAGGATTGAGTATATTTGATTTTTTGTGTATTTGTTTGAATCTATGGTTCATTTTGTCAACCTCATATACGTACAATATCTTCTAGAATTTATATTACAATTATTACGTATAACATCTCGATAACATACGAAGTAAATTAATTCACCAAACATGTAATTAGTATTTAATTCTTGTGTAAAAATGTATACAGTCTGAATCGTAGTTTTTCAAAGCACGACGTTCAAATGCCATTCATCAAAATAAAGCATCGTTAAACGCGGCCTCTCCACCCATCCACTCCACCAGCGCAGTTGAAAGCTCCGACGCACGTGTTCAAAAGTCAAGCTGAAACCATCGTAAAAAAGTTAGAACGTAAACAGCTACTGTTTGAAACTTTACAGTCACATTTTTTTTCATGTTTCGTCTGTAAGTATGAGATTAATGATGTGCGGAGTGAGATATGCTGGTTTTTGTTTTTCACTACACTAAACGATTGCATTTTTATTATTTTCATAGTCAAATCGATTTTAACCATTTTGTATCTGCAATAATAAATTTCTTTTTTTAAATTATGTACCCATTTATAATAAAAATTACTTAAAACTATTTGCAACGAATGTTTTTAACAAAAAATTACGTTTTATTATCCTAAAATGATTAAACTTTAAAAGTTGTGTCACACCATAAATTAGTTGTCTACCACTAAACTGTGCGAGTTTCTGATTTATCGTCATACTTTTAGAGAAGCAGTGAAATAGCATTTGTTGTTTAAATGGCGATTTAGTTACAGCTTTCACGCCGACTCAACAACCTCCTTGTTGTAAATTATTTTCTCAGTTTAGTTAGAAAATGTTTGATTGCAATCTCTGTTAATAGTTGGTAATCCAGTTAAATATTTTTAACTGACTTCAAAAATTGAGTTTATCAGTTTGACCTGTATGTTTACTTACTATATGTATGTATACTTGTCCGAAGTTATCTCGCGATTGGCTAAACCGATTTTGATGCGGTTTTCAAAAAAGTATCTGTTACAACCAGGAGAAAGTTTTAGTATTTAGTATATTTATAATTATTTATTTTAACCGACTTCGAAAAAGAGGAAGTGCTCCGTACGTGTACGTGTATGTTTTAGTTTATTGAAGGCGGGTTCCTTTTCTGTAAAAAGAAATTATTTTTCCTGAAAATGTTGACCTTTCATAACATTTTTTAATTTTTTATCGCATTGTACTGTACATTGTGTAGGGCTTAACGTTAACTTTTTTATTTTACTTTTTCTTAATTAAATTAAAATAATTAAAGTGTGTTTATAATGCTCTAAGTTGTATCATCACTCTTTTACATATATTTTATGTTGTTTTATATATTTTAAAAGTCCTCATAATGTATGTGTTTTTATAATTGAAATATCTTTTAGAAGCTTTATTATTCAATAATTTAAAATATTACGTATGAAAACATTAATGACCATTATTTAGTTATAATGTTTAGAAACAAATTTTACATTAGTAATATTTTTATCTATAATAAAAAATAAGGTTTATTTATTTTGTGGCTGTTATAAGATATGAATCCTACTTTAATATTGTAGCTTAACAAATGCAGTCGGGCGTCAGGCGTTCCTTCAGTATAATTTGTTGTCAGCTCGGCACCGTTTCCAATTGGTTCTTGTCTAATTTAAACTGTATCTTGGTAAACACAATGACGACATTTTCATTACACACTGTGATTTATAGATCTTTGTATTCATTATGTTTTATTTGTTTCAGGTAAGCTTTCTCAGTATTCACAGCATTTTGAAGATACAAAGTATAACGTAAGTGGACTGAAACATTGAACGTCTGTTTTTATTTAAATGTTATTCTTCCTCAGCATATATCAGCCCACTGTTGGGCGAATGCCTCTCCAATTATTCTCCAACTATTTTTGCAACAGTTTTTATATCGCCGGTACCCCTCTCTTGGTCTCCATTCAAGTACGGCTTTGCTCCATCTTTCAATAAATGTAATTATTAGATATTATAAACTTTGAAATAGCGATAACATACGCTTAAAAATTATATCAAACCACTCGTTTCCTATATTTCTTCAAAGCCCCAAGTTAAGAACTAGATTCTAGTTACTCAGCTCACGAGCGGCGACCTGCAGAGTAGGTTATCGCGTGATCCTCACGGACATTCCATTGTCTGCCGCCCGCCTCGCCCAAACTTTGTTTTGACATTTTCACGTATCGATCCCCTTTGCAACTGGGTTTTAGCTCTATATCATTTTTATGGGTCCCCCGGGGTTCCGTCGTAGCTACGGCGCCGGCCGATCGCCAACAACTTAACCGTGCAAGCGTCGCCTGAAGTCATTTAATATTTTTGATGCCTCTGATAATATTTGTTACGCCTCGCAGCTTCGCCAACGCATTTTCCCTTGAAACATCAAAATCCCAATTTTCCCGTGGGAATTTCGGGATTAAAAGTAACCTATGGCTAGCGTCCTCAGGCACTATATACTATTATCCCTATACCAAATTTAACTCAAATCGGTTCAGTAGTTTTCTTGTAAAAGGAGGACAGACAGACAGACATACAGAGTTACTTTCGCATTTATAATATACTAGTTGACCCAGCGAACTTCGTACCGCCTAAACTATTACTTTCTTGTGCATTTATTATACTTATAAACCTTCCTCTTGAATCACTCTATCTATTAAAAAAGACCGCATCAAAATCCGTTGCATAATTTTGTAGATTTAAGCATACATAGGGACAGACGCGGAAAGCGACTTCATTTTATACTATGTATTGAAGTATGGATGGATAAAAAGTAAAATCATGTTTAATCTTGATAGGTATGTAGTAAAGCTTTCGTTTTCTTTACAAAATATAGGTTAGATTTTGAAGCTGTCCTAGTTCATTGTATTAAAAAACTTGTATTTTAAAATAGCTCACAAAGTCCACGAAGCTCTGATCTGTTATAATCCTGTCGAATCAAATTCTACTTACTCTGTGATCAGAAGGATTAAAAAACACTGTCTCTACAAAAAATAAAACTTCCCTGGGGCGTACAGTCCTGACCAAAAGTTCTGAATCACTTAGATCTTTACGTGATTCAGTTAAGATTTAGAATTGTTCAACGTTGGTTCCGCTTACGCCACCAGCATACGTTTGTCCAGCGGTCGTAAGCCTATGATCCGCACCATCATTTCCTTTGAAACGATAATACCGGTTGTCCAGACCGCAAGGTCTACTGACTGACCGACGTCGGCGGCGGACGGACATCGGATACGGGGGTGTACAGCGGACGGAAGTCGCACAGTGTGCACTAACACTTAGACTGCGGTTGTCTGGGAGATAGGGTTTGATGATCTCATTGGGGCTGCTTGCATACTGGCTTCAACTTAAGTGCCGGTCGTATAAAATTTCGCATATGTTTATGTTATACATATTCAATTAGAATATAATTTTCATACTTCTTACTACTTTAAAAATAAATGAACTCACTTAAGGCAGTAACTCTCGGTATGGCGCGAAATTCAATTTTTTTGCGTTTTTTAATTATTCTGGCGAAAGTATTCATTTTTAATAAAGTTTTAATCTAAAAAAGTTTAAAGTTTTAGTCTAAGGACATAAAAGCCAAAAATCAAGTTATGTCGGTTATCCCGAGAGTTACCACCTTAAATAGATAAATTGTTTTCACTATCGAAGTAAGTGGATTAGTATACTACATTTTGATATTTATTTTTAACCAGCTATAAAATTATTCTTTTTATGATTTATTTTCCTTCATATTTTGCCCTATTTCGTATACTACTATAATGAGAACCAAAATTATCCATCCACCTCGTGTCTTCCCCTGCAGCGAGGCTCGATATACCCTTCGTATTTTATGCACCGTTGATTTTTCAACGAGTTCACGACCGAGCGGACTAATGCTCGGCCTCCGCGCACAAATCGCCCCGTACTTTGTACAGTAGCTGTGTGTTGTTTGCTGAGCCACTCCTGTTTACTGGTTCTGAGTGTATTTTGCATAGTAAAATGTTATTTTTTGTATCAATCGAAGTCTGCGTTGGTCAATAGAACAGAGGTATTGACTTTCGATAGTGGGTTTGATAAATTAACCATCGCCGATGTCATTTATATATAGTGTTGTTCAATTTTAATTCAAGAAACAAAAGCTTTTGTTGTCATCTTATTTAGTAACTTTGATCATAATTTTATTAAGTTAAATGATTAATTTATCAAGAAAAACTTTTTTACCTCAGATACTTTTAACATCAATATAGGTATTTGGTATTTGCCAATGGTTATGCAAAGAGCAGCTGTCACGGTTCCTAGAAACGCTTCTCATCAATAAATCATATGCATACCTTGGATCGAATAGGTACTTTATTTTCCCTAACCCATACTTCAAAATATCATTGTATGTAGATTATTATACCATTTTTATAAAGGAAATATCTCCGCTTTGTAACTTTTTTATTCTTTTTTCGATTTGATATATAACCTATAGCACACATGCGTTGCCGCTTCTTTCAGCACTAAAGTCTTATCTAAACGTCAGTCTTTCTTAAATCTTCTTTTTTAAATAGGATTTTGGTTATTATGTACTTAATCTATTTTATTTATAGCAGTAGCATTATTCTGAACATTATGCTTCTTATTAGCCTTTACCTTAAGCATCTCACAAACGCCATTGTAACAGCCTTTATAACAGCTTGTATCTCTTGTAATCTCGAGGCGGCACTGTAACATAAATCTTCACACAATTTACAAACGTTTCTTATGCAACCTCCGTTTTCATTACTGAGCCGTGGAATAGTAGAACAAGGCGTGCTTGGAGTCCGTTCACGTGCAAAAAGTTATGTTAAGTCCATGTAGCGGCACACTCGTGCAGCTAGTGCTACAGCTTTAATATTGAGATCAAGTAAACTAATTTCTACATTACGTCGCACCATATATTTCTAACGCACGCAACTATCAGAAAAACTAAACTTAAGAATTTATAAGATTGGGTCTTGGGTAGATGCAAGAGAGAGTCGCCAGTTTCTCTTTACAACCTAAATATTATAATAATCCAAAACATTGACTAACATTTTTGGGATAAGCATGCAAGAATTTATCATCATTAAAAGTATATACTGAGCTTATTTTTTAGTAAATTAGGTTCCAAATCTCTTTTAATCCAACTTTGCTCTATAGGATTTGCAATGCTTTACTTAAAGCTACTGTGTGATAATCTCAGCTATTGCAAGAGCGTGGTTTACCGCGCTAATGACCGTTGTTACACACCAGGAGATAGATTATGTGCCTGTTCCATAGGCTTTGGATAGAAATTAAGTTTTTTGGTTTTACAACTTTAATTATTAACATATCATTTTCTTTACGAATATTTAGTACAACTATTTAATTTTCCTGGTTGGTTTCAACACTGTTTTTTTTTAGCACAGCCTTTGATATTTATAAAGTGTAGGTATTCCTATTAAATTTTCATTGAAAAAGCAAAATTTGTCGGTTAACCTTTTTTGTAACACCATCTTGTTTTGATAGCTAGTAGCTATCCGAATATTATTTTACATCGGCTGTTCATGGTGCCCTTTTTCTACTTCTTTTAATTTGTAGTTAAATGTTAAAACCTTTTTTAATGTAGTTTTATCATGAAACAAGCCCTAAACAATCTGCTAGTGAACCAGTTCAGTGTTGAATCACATCTCCTTGCACAATGGCGGTTCCCACGACATTGGACCAAATTACTGTTATTACGCGCTCCGCCGCGGCTTGTGTACAAACATTTGTTCAAACCTGCTGCTTTTGATAAGTAATTAGTTGCAGATATATAATAGGTTGTTTGTATTTAACTGAATTTTGTTCAGAATACCTGAGAGAGTCGATTCGAACCTAAGGGACAAATAATTGCAAGCCAACGCCTTTATTTTAGATTTTTCAGGAAATAAATAGCTTTTTTTGCAGCTTAAGCATATTAATTAGTTATTAATATTTGATTAAAAATAGGAATATTATTAATGTGAATGTAAAGTGCTTAACATTTTGTAATGATTAGATTTATGTCAGTTATATTAATTTTGTTAATATTCTTAACCTGTCTCAATATTTAGTTCAGAAAGTTTATTGAGTAATTTAACTTGAAAAAAAGATCGGTAGGCACTTACAATACCTATTTGTACCTATCTCAGGTGGTAATACAAGTCTCAAAGGACGTAGATCTTCGATCAAATTGATACGCTTTGACGACTTGCATATATCAATTCTACTCAATAGAGCAATCCTCTCCTTATACTACACTTCTTGAATAGTTTAATTAGTACAAAACAAACCATTAAACATAACTGGTCAAGTAACTACCTTGTAGTAAGTACGATATAACAACAATTGACTAAATCAAATGAAGCGATAAATTAAAAATAACCATCAAAAGTGGGGAAGCTGGACCGTCTCATGGTTTCGTTTGTATCAGCACACATTTTCCGCTAACCCCCGGTTGTGAATTAATGTAATTTTCCGTGCGACCGCGTCCGCCGCGGAGTTCCCTTAGCGGATAGTTGGACTTGAAATCGCCGGATCACGTTAACTATACAGGGCGATTAGATTCAGATCAAATTTATCGTGTTCCGTTCACTGCCTATAGGTATTTTAATCGCATCTTATTATTTAATTTAATGGACCTCAGTGGAGTATTTTGCCAATGTCAAGTTCACAAATTAGCTTAAAAGGGTGGGCTTAAAGCCCGGCAACGTTGTACGGTTATTATAAGTTTATTGGATTATTGTTTTTAAGCTCGCTAACAAAACACGTGGTTTCGGAACCAACGCTAAAAAAAACTGAAGTTTTATAAATCCTACTATAATACTAGTATTCCTGACAGAAACGTTATTATCGTTATTAACAAGTGCTCATATTTTCCAATCATTGTCGTCTCGGCGCGTGCAGTTTGCAGCTGCTATCTCGCGCTTCTCATCTTTTCAATTTGTAATTGGAAGTTGCATCTTCGACAGTACTCTATTCACGATATGCAATGCAATAGTTTGTCAAAGAAATCTAGAGACGATTTCTCGCAATCGCCAATTTATCTCTTAAAGAAATAGTTTATTCTACTTTGACTTTGAAATAGGTGTATAATTTGTTGGCCAGCGAAATTTACTTCTCTACCTACAACTACTGAACAAAAATTTAATTACATCCTGTACCAAAGCGAATTTAACCGTTAAACGGTAGCGTATCTAACCAAGCATCTACCAAAATAGTTGAAACGAGGTCTCCATTGGCAATAATAGGGTATAAAAAATTTATTCGGACACCGCGCTGCGGAAGCGGACGTGACAGCGGCAGGTTCAATGTACGAGATTGTTGTCACTGTTTGACAATGATCGGCTAGGGCAAGGCACGGAGGCTTGCCCTGAACATAGAATTTTGCAAAATGCTTTGGGTGCCTAAAGTGACTTGATTTTTTTAAACTGTTCTTCGATTACTCTAATCTAGAGTCCGCGCCAGCTTACTCTGCAAACGTCAGGGGACGCCACTGTATACGTTCTTGACGTACTTCGACAGCCAATCAAAAAAAAATTACATTTGACTGACAGATTGTTATTTGGTTTATATTTTGACCGCGGGCAAAGTAAGCTGGGTAAGTGGGTTGCCTGGAAGAAATCGCTCTCAGCGATAAGGCCACCCATTGCATGCAAATTAAATTTGTTTGTACCCTGAATTTATTAATGTACTTTTGAATCTTACTTTTTATGCAATAAAGTTTTTCTATTCTATTCTATTCTAAGCTGGAAAGCACTCTATATACAAATTTATCAAAATTATTTTATTCAATTTTATGGACAATGGGATTGATTAATGGCGGTACATATAGTCTATTATAGTAACGAAAATTTGTCATTCCATGCCATGACCCATTTATTTTCATTGCGTCAGATCTAATGACTACGTAGGTACGTGTAGTACTCGTAGATCTATCAACAAAAAGAATTTAGTTAATAAGGGCTTTGTAACCGGTTATTTTGTTACTGTATACGAGACGAGCACCGCATTACCATGCTATGCTACCCACCTCCATTATTATTAAACAGTTAAGGCAACTCGTCAATCATCATGCAGCAAGCAGTGTCGGTATACTATTTTTTTTTTATTAAAGTCATAAAAGTCATGTAGACTTAATTTCATTATTGTTACAATAACAATAGAACCGATAGAATCTCATTCCAAAAACTATTTTGTCATAAAATAAATAAAAGAGACAACGGTGTTATCTTAGTTGCTAACCAGGAAGTTTTTTGTTGTATCCTTATCAGTATGAACCGTTGTCACCTGGCAGTCAGCACCGAGCACCGAGTGACCCGCGTCACGGTGCTGTAGGTATTAGCATGCAGCCGCGCGCGTCGACCGGATGCGGGGATCGGCCCAAACTGCGCCTTTCCGGTTTAGATGTGGGCCGTTGCGCCGGGGCCTTAACAGGAGAGTGCCTAATGAAATTTTGATGACAAAGTACCAGCGATGACGGATAGGTTTAGATTTGCGGAATAGGTTAATAATTATTTAAACTGAAACATTTTTTCTTTGGTGCTGATGGTTCACTTTGACGACGGTACAGTGGCGGACTAGGAGGCCGTAACAGATTTTTCTATGGTTTCGTCAGCCCTAGACTGTATTACCAAAGCACAAGAGCTATTTTGAAATACAGAAAAACCGGAAGTGTTACGCCGACCGTGTCCGCCACTGTACAAACTACAAATCTAAAACATGGCAATATAAACTTTTTTTTAAATTTTAAAACTGCTGTAAGCCTGAACAAGCCTTTAGCAGTTCAAAGTAAAGCCGAGCAGACACTCGCGGCTGCCTGTTGCGTCAGACCAGGCGACAGACATATGAGCCCGCTAGATTAGCATATCCGTAGATACCCGTAGTGATGGGGCGCAGAAGAAAACAATGCTTGAAGAATGTGTCGATGCGCCACTTTAAAAAGGAAAATTTAAAATAAGGTTTTATCATAATATATTGTACGAGCTTTCCCGGCTTACTTCGTTACGCCATAGAATATAAGATACTACAAAAGATTTGGCTCTATAGACTATGTTCTTTTGCCTGCCCAGAATGGACTTGATAAAAAAAAACAAACAACAACAACAAACCACCTGTCAAAATATGTAAACAACGGAAAAAATATTGCACCTTGGGTTACATTATTTGAGTTTAGGTAAGGATCCCTAATTTTTTTGAAAATCTAATATAGCCTATGACACTCGGGGTTAATGTAGCTTCCTACCAGTGAAAGAATTTTTCAAATCGGTTCAGTATTTCCGGAGCCTATTCGTTACAAACAAACAAACAAACAAACAAACAAATCTTTCCTCTTTATAATATTGGTATAGATAACTAGACTTTGCAATTGAGATAGTTGGTTTTTATATACCTGCAGTTATAAAAGCCACTTACATCAAATCACAATTTTAATTTAAACTATAAACAAGCCAAAGTCAATCAAAAAGTCATATAAACGATTCAGGGACTCACTTAACAAGATTTCCTGAGTAACTTGTGACATTTCCTCTATAATAACCTCAGCTACATATTTCCCTCGGTGACAATATACTGAATAATTAAGTCGTAGCAATCTGCCCGAGGCCCGAGAGCCGTTGACTTTTATTATAGTAGAGCGAGTTTAACCCGCAGATGTTTCAAATTAATAATAACTAAATGGAAAACCTCGTTCACGTGAGCCTGTGCCATGTGCTAAATACTTGCATACAGGTAAAACTTTCAGAAATACAGTTGCATTCAATCGTTACATAAAAGCAAATGTCAATAATTTGAATGATTTTGGCAACAAAATTAATACAAATACTCGGAGTATACATATTACTAAATGTAAAAATCCGTGTGAAACGAGATATTTATAAATTTTTTCAAGGAAAATGTGTTTCCATTTGTCCTTTGGTGCATTGGGTAGTCGATATTAAAAAGTTGTTGTCTGTCTCTTTTGCATCCCTCTTATTATTATAGGTCATGATATACGGCGACATGACTAACTATGCGCGTGATTCACGGATCGCGGTTTATGCTGGGTTAGTTATTGTGCGCATAAGATTTCCTGCAGTTTTGGTTACTAAAATATTTTGAAGGAATTATTTAGTATAAATTCTCGTCAGATAATATGTTTCAGGCCATAAAATATAAAAAAAATGCATTGTGTGGCAATAATGAAAGAAAAACAATGGATATGTTAAGGTAAATGTGAATAATCGGGAATTATGCATAATTACCGGTTATTATTAATAATTACCAACGCACGCGGTCAATGTGATAAATTATTCACATTGACCGGTAATTATGCATAATTTCCATGCAACCGAGGTAAATGTTGACACTATATTGGCTGACGCCTAGCTCCCGACTGGTAGTGGCGAGGTAGTGTAATAACATATTTGGAGTAAGGACCCCACCGCCAGGCGGCTAGGCGGTCCCGACCGCCCTAGCTCCCTACGTAGGGCCCTAGCTCCCTAGCTAGGCACCTACATAGAGATGCAAAGTGGTTCCAATATCGATATTTTTAACGAGTTATTTTTGGGAGGTAAATATTTGATAAGTATTCTATAATATCTGTGTGTTTGATATCGATTTAATATATTAGCTGCGATATTATCTACAATATCAGTTTTCGGATAATTCGATGCTACTTTATTTTAGCCCCGGACGAAAACATCAGAGGGATGTTATAATTTTAACGTGTGTATCTGTCTGTCTGTGTAACTATCAGTGGCATCGTAGAGTCCAAACGGCTGAATCGATTTTCGTTTAGTTTTTTTGTATCATAGATAATTTCAGCCCGAGTGTTCTTAGCCATGTCTCATGAAGATCTGATCTGATCTCATGATTGAAAGTATATGGTAAGGTAACCATGACCTGATCGGCCGTTTGAAGATGATCAGCTCTTGAATAATGGATGAGAGGATCTAACTACCTTCCATTTGTCCTAATGATTTAAAATTTGGTACAGTGTTACTTCAATGATATTGAAAGTATATGGTAAGGTCTGGCGAATCGCTCCCGGGCGCTGAGCTACCTCACCGCCAGTGGTGCACCCTAAACAGGATCCGTACGGGCCATGGGCGAAGCGCGCAGTACAAGCACATGTGCGGCTGGACCGAGTCTCCCCGCTGCGACTGTGGCGCGGAGTTCCACACCGTGGAGCACATCACGCGCGACTACCCCCGGCAAGCTTACCACGGCGACGCTGATGACTTCGTCACTCTTCCGGCCGACGCAGCCAACTGGCTAAGAAACCTGGACATTTGCCTTTGACATGCTAGTACTAGCATAGTACTAGCGTATTCAGTGCAGCCATACGAATAAATAAATAAATGGTAAGGTAACCATGACCTCATCGGCCGTTTGAAGATGATCAGCTCTTGTATAATGGATGAGAGGATCTAACTACCTTCCATTTGTCCTATCGATTTAAAATTTGGTACAGTGTTACTTCAATGATATTGAAAGTATATGGTAAGGTGACCATGACCTGATCTGCCGTACTGAATAGTTGATAATTTTTTTTTTTATTATATTCGCTCACAGAATATCGTACATTATTGTTTTTCATTGTTTTATTTTTAAAAATTTTTGACTGATTACTCGTAAATTCTATTAATAAGAGTTGAAATTATTATTTTTATTTTATTTGCTCACCAAATCCCCAAAATTATTGTTATTCTGATTTTCATTGTTTTAGTTTTACGGTTTTACTAATTTTTGACTGAATGCGTTAATTCTAATCATAAGAGTTTAAATTCTCTTTTTTTTTATTATATTCGCGCACCGAATCCCTAGATAATTAATTTACTTATTTTAATTGTTTAAGTTTTACTAATTTTTGGCTGATTATTCGTTAATTCTTTTCTGAAGTGTTTAATTTCTTTTTTTTTATTCGCTCTACAAAAGCGCTCAAACAAACGACGCCGACACCTGCGCTGCAACCGCGCCGCCGCCGCACCGCCGCGACGACGTCATGTACGATGTTCAGAACTGTTCATGGCTAAACAAAATCGCGTTATCCTCCTATAGCACCTCCTAGATGGAGCATTTGTTTTTTGTCGCATAGAAAGTGGCGCCGCAGGTTGTGGAGGTGGGAAACAATTTTGCTAAATGTTTTCGCGCATTTGTTTTTTCTTGAGAATTACCCGATTTTTTTTGGCAATGAACACAGTCAGTCCTCTCGTGATAATTAGGTCCATGGTGTTACTAACAAGAGTACAGTGGAACGATAAAATTTGCATTAAATGCGCGGCGGCGGCGGTGCGGCGGCGTCGTCTGTTTGAGCGCTTATATTATTGTTTTACTGATTTTCATTATTTTAGTTCTACCAATTTTTGACTGATTATTCGTTAATTCTATTCTTAAGAGTTATTATTATAATAATAAGAGTTTAAAAATGATTTTATTTTTATTCAATAAACACACTAGAGTTGAGAAGAGTGAAATACGACAAGTTGCAGCGTTTTTTATTTCATTTTGTTGTCTAAAAATTTTAATCATTAACATTTTTACAAAAAAAATCTAATCAATTTGCTTTTCTTATTTTAAAACTAGAGGCTGCCCCGTGGTTTATCCCGCGCAGATTTCTCATAAACACAAAAGTCCCGTTTTTCCCGTTCCCGTGGGAATTTCGGGAAATCCCTTCTTAGTGGTCACCTACACTCCCCAAGGAACCCACGTGCCAATTTTCAGCTTTCTACGCCCAGTAGTTTCGGCTCTGCGTTGTCTATCAGTCAGTCAGTCAGTCAGTCAGTCAGTAACGGAAGAGTTTTATATATATTGATAAACACTCAAAAGTGATGAATATAAACGTATTTTATTACATTTACTAATGGGGACTGGGGATTATTAATAATTACCGGTAAATGTGATTAATTCAGTGGTTTTTATTACATTTACCGCAAGTGCCGGGAATTATTAATAATAACCGGTTATTATGCATAATTACCGCATTATTCACATTTACCGTAACAGATATATATAGTTTATCTCGTCGAAATAATAAAAAAACTGCATTGCTATGTAGTAGCGCAATCCAGTTTTGTAATTGAAATTATGAAATATGAAAGTAGAAGCAATGCAGCTTAGATCAAACAATCTTCGTTAAATCGGTAGGCCTTTGAAATGTCATATACGCGGAATGGACTCTGCGGATAAATTTAGTAACTATTCCGGTCAGTTTGACAATAATAATAAATAATTTCGCGGTGCTGGACGGGAAGTCATAAACGCCGGCCGCTGGCGTTTGTCGCCTAAATGTGCTACAGAATAGTCATCCGTGATACGCTTAACGAAATGTCGAGTCGAGTACTCTTTTCTTTATTTTACTAAACTATTTATATTTTTAGTGACATGGAATCACAATCAATGGGCAGGGGCTTTAATCTTATAATAAATTAAAATTCTTACTTACATCCTAGATAAAGTTTGGTCATAATCTATTTAATCACAACTTTATAATTAGTTTGCAATAAGCAATTGTGAAAAATTTATTACTGAAAACAAATATAATATAGGCACAAAGAAATTCATAAAAGCATCGGAATCGCTTGGACCTGCGTTGTTTTATAATAAAACAGTGTGGCGACAGAAGCATCCTGTAATAAAGGTAGTGCTAATAGTGTTACGACTAGCATCTACCGGAAGTTATATATTATTTATTTTGTTTGCAGCAAAATCATCATTTACTTTGTTAAACAGTAACTATTTAATTACAATATTTGAATTGTTAATAGATTAAACAGCGTTAACAGCATGTTTTGCTGTGAGAACAATCATAAATTAAAAGGAAATTAAATTGTTATAATTTTATGCATTTTTTAACTCTATTTTTACCGTCTTTCTCTGATGTAGAGTTTTTGCCTTGTGAACCATTCAGGCTCATTGCACTTTAACAATTTTTATGGACCTTAGACTTTCAAATATTATTTTTGTTGAAAAAACATAATCTTTGAGCTTACTTCTCTCCAATCTAATTGTTCGGTCGTTTATATGTTTTAGTAAACCTGCATATAATTGAATACTTATAATATTGTACTGTGACTGTCTTGCATAATCAATAATGAAAATTTAGAGAGAATCCCAATAGCAAAGCGAGTGTGTTCGAACTTCTCATTACCGTACCCGGTGACAGGCATATCGTCTTTAGCATTTAGTTGTCGGGCAATAATATCTGTCAACTAGCGGCGATTGTACGATAGTTAGGTACATTTGATTTGTGCACATTTTTGTGCCCACTGTACATTCAACTATTTCATATTCAAAGATTATTAAGTGTGGATGGTCGGTGATGTTGTTGATGATGATGATAATATTCATAATCCCTTGGAGTGATGACCTGAAGTATTTTTTTTTCGATGACTGGTGTTTTCTTTAATTCTTACTGCTTGTAATTTTTTCATGATTCTTTCATTATACGGTTAACGTACTTAAATATTGCTTTGGTTATGTTTATGAAGTAAACCGCTACGGCTGAAGGATTATTAACTAGCTTGTTTATGTCCAGGTTAATTGAATTTTAGCCGCTTTTACCAAATAACCTGTGGAGCGCCTGGTGCATAACGGTCGCAAAATGAATATTGCGCGCTTTTAACCTATATGTATTTTATAGGCCTCGGTTTTAACTAGGACAAACCATAGTCCTTTGTTCTTTTTGTGTACCATTATCGTTATAAACAAAACTAAACTGAATTTTATAGGATTATCTGTACTACCTTGTGTTTAAAAAAAATCGAGCATAAAAAACGTCTATCAATATACCTATAATATATGAACATCAAATCTGTTGTTGGATAACCCCCTTGATATATCGCTGGAAAAATCTAAAGCACGCGTTTCACGTGTTTTATTTCCTATCGGATAAAAAATGTTTGCAAATAAAATCCATTGCATCAAAATCTCAATAAATTGAGAACGCAGCACACTGCGTGGTAATCTGTAAAAAATATAACTGGCAGGGGCGTGTTTGCAACCAATTCATCGCGGAAACGAATAGCTATGTTGTGCCTATAACGTCCTGTATTGGAAAAAAGAGAAAATCGCCACACGAGATTACAGTTAGCGGTAGAGTGCGCGACCGGAATGTCCCAGGCTGCGAGTGCCTCTGTGACGGCGAGCTGCGTATGTGCAGTTTTCAATCGGAACTGCCGCAAATATCTACGTTCTCACTCCTGAAACCGTTTTCAACTGAAATTTAATTAAACAAACTAGAAGTATGTTGTCAAATGCAAAAGATTAAAGAGCGACGTGAGGGTAGCTTTGAAGTCTGTTTTTAACGCTTGTTGATATAATTGCTTACTTTTTAAAGTGCATTATGAAATTATTTTTCTATTTCTACTTCTAATTGACAACAAAAATAAAGCTTTTTGATTTACTAAGCTCTTTGCTCGAGTCCGTGTGTTGTCGCTATTCGCAGAACATCACTGAACTTGTGCAGTGACGATGCACTTTAAGTTATTAAATAACTCTCCACTATGAAAACTGACTTTACTGCGCTGAATTAAAGACTGAAATTTTACTGAGCCGCTCTAAAACTTAAGAGATGTTTCTTTATGTTTCTCTTAAAAATTTAAGCTCCATATTTCCGCTTTTAGCAAATTTTATATTTAGAAAAGGTGCAGCTTGAAATCGTTGTTTAAAATCTTTAATTCAATTAGCCTGAATATTTTATTGTAAAAGACTGACAGATTGCTTATTTCTGATATACAATTTTCACTATTCATAGCTTTAATTTCATTTGAACTGATTCATACTTCCTATTAATAACTGAATGTTTGTTGTGAATGTTGTTATAATAATATACTCTTATGTGGAAAATTAAGGATGGTTATTTGATTCTATTACACAAAACATCTCAAATAATTTGATATTAAAACTTTTAAGACTGGATTATCGAATTATTTTCTGTCAACTGTCAATATAATTATTGGATGTGATACCTATGTTACACATTTTCCCCCCTTCAGACCGTCGCCAGACCGGATGTCTACGGCAGTCTACGTCACCACAACCTGTCTAGTTTCAATTACGCTCGTCGATGCTTTCCTTTGGATTGATGACGTCACGCTCCCAGTGAACCCTTTGTGCCTTCAGAAGGAAAGAGGGCGCGATTTGAATGGTCCGGGAAGAACATTTATCATGACGCTCTGTAATGAATTACCGGTTCATTTATATTCTTTCGATCGAAAAACGCCATTGGCAGAAAGGGTCTAGTGTTACGACGTGAATTATTATTTTAATGTTTGTTATGATTTGTTGTAATACTATCGGTAAACTGTCACGCTATAAGATATTCATATTCAGGCATGAGAGAGAGGGATGGTATAATTATTCTTGATTGTAATTAATAACTTTAAGACGTACTCATTTGCGAAGTTACTTTAAGTCTTCTTTAAGTATTAGTATGTGTTTTTTGTAAAAAAAAATACTAATAAAGACAATTAAATATTGCAAAATTACAAATCAGAAATTGCAATAAAACACTCTTACTTTGATTCCGAGCACACAATTTGATTGTTTATTGAAACAGAAAATATCTTTTATTTCGATGTCAAAAAGGAAAATAATATAATAACACATCACACTCAGAGTCCCTATAGAAAGAACCTGTATCTAGGGTACCCGAAACACACACAGAGACGAACATTACACCCAGACCGAAAACAAACATAGATATTCATCATACAATATTCGCCCCGCTCGGGAATCGAACCCAGGTGCACACTACCAACTGAGCCATGAAGCAGTCAAAGACCTAATTCTTTTTAACATTAATTTTCTAGAAATATTGACATACCGCACTTATCCAGCTCTCTTACGCCCGCGGCCGAAAACCGTCCTTAAAACTTTTCTCATTAGAATAAAAATATATTCCCTTTTTAATCCAAAATTACAACTTCAATGTCCGTCGCTGTGTGTCAGCCTTACATAAAGATGTTGGAAATTCCACTCTGTTGCATATTTAAGATGGTTCGTACTAACGAGGGGCGAGTCGTTATAAAAACATCTTTTTTTTAGACGCACGCTAAGTAATGAGAGACTTACAAGCCGCCCCATTGCCATTCTCTACCAATCTCTTAAGTTTACTCACAAAGACAGAAATCATAATGTTAATCTGTGTTTTAACAGTCACTATTTGTTATGCAATAAATAAAAGAGATAATATTATTTATAACATTAAAACATGTTAGAACAGTTAGAGCAGCTTATCTGAAAAGGTCTATAATAATTTCCCATTTACAAAGTGCAGTGTTCCATAAGACCCGGTGCCGAAAATCGATAGTGCTCCTTATAAAAAATGTATCATGTTGCGTTCCTATTCCCCTATTCACCTCAGAAAGACGTTTCCCTTTTCAGAGAGTGAAAAATGGTTACCTTTTCAATGTTGGCTCCTAGGGCACATTGTGGGGTATGCACTTTATGTAATTGGAATACGGGTCATGTTGGGAGAGTTAATCTTTAATGCTTGTTCTTGTTACCTGGTAGGTTGGTTTAACTTCATTTGGGATTCTTTTACTAATGGTGGCTCCATTTTCCATATTTTAGGAGCTGAATCGAATCGCAGTTAGATTCTATTAATTTTCTATGGTCACAATATTACTAAAAATATGAATTTTCCTATCATAACAGATGCATGTAGCGTTCGTCAATCTTGATTTCATCGTTTCTAATATTATGTACTAGTTAGATAATGAGATGGAAAAAAGAAATTATCATCTTATTTTCTAGCCAATCAAAACTGTTGCATTGCATTGACATGGTTGCTCGAAATTTATATCCGGAATATTTAATGGATAACAATTTTAATTAACATTGCGTTTACAAAAGCATTAACTTGTTTTACAAAATTAATTGAAATCGAAGTTACCGCATTATTGGCGTAATTTGAACTAACCACTATATTCTAGCAATTAATTTATTTTAACTGAGTTAATTCTGGTTAAGGCTTTTGAGATTAGAAGGCGTTAGCTTTACAACTAAATATATGTCATTTATTGTTTCGCTGCTCATGTACTAAATCATTTCACATAATCCTTTCATTGATACCTACTGCCTTTTGATTGAAATATTATAAAGGTATAGTAAAAAACTATTACAGACATAAACGAAGCCCAAAACTTTAGCTGTGAATAATTGAAATAATAAAAAATATATTAATTTAAGAAATATCAAACCGATATAAATTACTTCTTTTTTCAGAAAAAAATACCGTGCTCCTTTGTCGTGTCACCAATCGCGACGTCTCCGTAGGGCTCCGTCAAAAGCCCTCGAGCGAGCACAGGTTAACAATGCCCTTACCCCTCACACCCTTTGCCCTTTGCTACTACACTTCCTGAGAGTCTTGCTCATGAAGGGAAATATACTAGTAGTGTGTGTGTGCTAATTAATCAAGAATATTTTTAGTACTCAGTAGAGTTATTCATAAAGCGTTTTTCCACATCAAATGCACAAGTAAGATTTCTCGAGAAGACGCAGACATAAAATCATGTTCTATTTTGGTTGCATTTAGTATTTAAGTAACAAATAATTGTTACTTTAACAGAAACCAAACATCAATATATTCATCACGTCATAATTTCGTGTATTTAAGCAATTCTATTGAACCCTCAAATGAATCGGCTCCGACCACAGACGTCTCATCAAACTATACCCCACTACTTAAGCCCGCTCCCAATTCCAACTTTGTCTCAAACTGAAACCGAACTAAAGTACGACTTAGCTCTGAATGAACTGCGAAGGGTTGCCGCGATTGATTATACGTTGTGTTCAAGAGTTAAAGGGTAGACAGTGGCCGAAAAAGGGGAAAATGAGTGAAACCCACAAAAATAAGTAAAAGATTAAAAATTCAAAATATGACGAAGACTAAAATACGTTAGTATTCCTAGCTTTAATGTAAATAACTCTCTCTACTAACAAAAATACCCTGGTTATCATAGTACCTAATTAGTATTTAGCATGAATTGATATTTTCCCTACCCTTTCAAATCATATCTCTATTTAATCAACCAAAGCTGAATTAATTCCTAACGTTACCAGTGTTTCCAATTAAACTGGCAACCTTATTCCCGAAGGCGAAAACCTCTGAAATGCATTCAGACGATCTTGACTCGGTAAAATTAATCCATCTGCGACTCTGGCTACGTCTGAAGTGAGAGAGAGGGAAATGTGGGTGAAATGTCCCCTTTAATGTCTCCTTAGGTGCTAGTATTTAGGAAATGACGTAAAAGATATCTTTAACCACTCAAGAGGTGTACCCGGGATTACGGTAATGATGCTGTGGTATGGTGTAAGTTACACCTGCCGCAAACGAGCTGGCCTGTTAGAGTAATGATGATGTTTTCAGATTTAAAAAGAAGTTGCAATTTTTTATGATTTAAAATTAGAGTATCTTGTAGGCGTTTGGAAAAAATAATTAGTGCCTTCATTTCATGACGAATTATTGACTTATAATAATGTAGGTAAAATTACGATACGACGACGGTATGGTATGACATTTTTTATACTACGTAGAATAATTAAGTATAACCACAGAATACCTTAATGTAAAACTGAAGTTTTTAATTGTGGTCGGTAATTTGATATAGATTCAGAATCAGAAAGTAAATAAACAAGTACTTATAGTTGTTGGCTGAAAACTTGTTTGTATTCCAGCCTTGAAACTCGAACCCTTTGAGAGTTATTTGCTGGAACTCCTCGAACTTCCCACGCTCCGGAGTGCCTCAGAGAAATGCGCATACGAATTCAACTGGTAACAAATTATTTATCTATCCTAGAGTCAGATTCCATAAAATTGTTTTAAAACAAACATGAAACCTTGTTCGATTACTCTTGGAGCAGTTCGTCTCTGAAGTGCAACAGTAAGTAATCTACGGGGCTCGTTTCCTCGTATAATTTTTGGAAATCCAAAGTTTACTCAACCTGAAGTAACTGTGCACGTATTAATTTTCCGCATTTCGCCGCCTGTAATCAGCTAGTGCGGTGCGGGCGCGCGGGTGTCTTCCCTAATTTTCGCGACACCCTATTAACTGGGAACGAGTTACGGCTCACTCGAGGGAAGCGACCGCGTTGTCATGGTAACGTATTACTGTGTGCGTAAAGAAACGCCGTTTTTGTAAATGTGTGGGTGAAACTTGTAGTTTGTGGTTCTATCCAGTTTCTTGTGGATTCTTATCGGATTTTCGTTTAGCGGGAGGCTGTTTTGAGAATCTTGATACTTATTAATTTGCTAACATTACAATTGCTTTTGTACAGCACACTCCTTTGATTCTAATTATTATTTACTGCATCGGTTTGCTATTAGTTTTGGTTAAAACCATTTAAGAATATCTGTGAGAAAGGCTTACGTCCGGTAGACACCTACCTACACATACTTAACGTTAAGACTGTATCCCATCGGTGTAGGCTGTGACAGTTGATTTCCACTTGCTAGACACCTTTCGGATGTAAAGAGATGATGATGTGCAAAAAAACGGGATTTTACAATAAGTATAACCGCAATATTAAAATATATTCGCAAGTCCTATATTATGATTTATCTACATTTTAGCATTAATATAACTAAAGATAAAAATTATTAAGTCAAATGATCAAGATCTCATGCTTCAAATGTAAATACCCAATGAGATTGGGGATGTATCGGCAAGTGTAAACGGAAACAGTTCAAACATGTATTCCTCGGGGTGGGATGTTGCTAATAGTTGATGCTGTGTGTGGTGTGGGGTATGGGCTCAATGTGATTCTATAAAAAAAAATATAACCTAAAACAATGACTGTTGATCTCTTTAATTTTCGTACACTGAATACCGATACTCGGGTATCAGGGTTCTTCGGGTTATTTTTGTTTAGTTTTGTCAGGTTCTGTCAACTATGCTTTCGTAAACAACAATATCAAGCAAACATGTAAAAGAAAGGGGATACATTGATGAAAGATTTTTAAGTTTTAATTTATCACAATGTGTCATTCAGTATGAATATTATAATCCTATGATATTTTGTTCTTTACTTGTTCGGTACTTATTGCTATATTTATTTATTTATAATGCATTTATCGAATTGCCTAGTAAGTATATTAAATTTTAAAATATTACTTATCTTAACAAATCAAACCAGCTATACGCTATAAGTAAATGAATATTTTCTGAGACTAGTCTAACATCTAATATCGGACTATGCAACGACGGATGCTAACAAGATGTTACTAGGGATCCAGTCCGCCGTTAATTTGCTCTGTTTACCATGCTGTTGTGGTAAATGATCTTACGTGGAACACGAGTAACAATGCTAATGTACTATCGAATAATGCAATATGTGTTAACAGGGCCAGCTCATATGTACATATACATAATATAATATACTACTACAATACAAGTTAAGATTTAACATATCATTAAAAGTGCCCTAAAATAGGCCAAAAACCGAAGGAACGTCGTGAACTGAAGGACTGCCATCATGTGTTCGAAATGCCTTAGAAATAAAAAAAATACAGTGCTTTTCTAGGTATTTATAATTACAATAAACTTAAAGTCATACATAATATACTTATCAGCACTTACTTGTAAAAGAAAAAGAATGCGTATTATCAATTTGCATTGTCAAACAATCTTATGATCGGGCCGCACCCGATCCATGGTAAGATTTTATCGGACAACCACCGCGCCTGCTGAAGTTTGTCAACGTCGGCCGGCTGGCATAGGGTCACAAATCACAGTTGCCATAGCAACACTTATCACTTATCACAGAGCACACACTGCCCAATGTTTGTTTAGGACTGTTGTTTTAATGGCCATGAGATTGTTTTGGTGGAGCCGCGGCATAATTTTGCGGGCTGTTGGAATTGATCCTCCCTAATTAGGTCCTTTTTTGTGTTTTGAGAGGTTTTTGTACAAAAGATTACGGAACAAAGAATTAAAGGTATCATTATGTTCTTTAAAAAGTATTTTAAAATTAAAGCATAAACTATGAAAGGTTATATTTTAATTAACTATGCTATCATCACATAACTATCTACAGAAGTTTATACTTAACTTATCTTATACATAACATATCGGAAGAAACAATCAGTAATCAACAACAAACTTACTTATGCTTATGCGGAGGCGAATAAACTCTACTCATCGCTTACTTATCTTTCTCGGTTGGAAGTTTTCTCGAAGGAACTTGATAGCACTCGCAATCGCACTATGTGATTCTGTATCAAATATATTATATAACTTTTTGATTTGCTCCTAGTCATTGATTAATTAACTTACATCTAGTAGTTTCTTCTCTCATTCTTAAGAAAAAAACACAAAACTCTTCTAAATTAACCTTATCTTATATCTTTACAAAATCACGGTACTTCGAATGCAAACTTCGCAAGAGCAAAATAAGGAATCTCTGTTACTCCAGTTATAAAAAGAAAGGAAAAAGAGGGTAGTCTCGACCTTTTCAATAAAATTCCGCGATGTATGAAATTCAGTTGAATCGTTTATAACGCAAGCCTCATTACTTCCGGCCGTGGTGGCGGCTTCTATTTTTGAATATTCCTGCTAGAGGTGGCGCCTTTATTATATCGCACAAAAAGCTCGCTTTACCGCATTCTTTATTTTGTTATCTTTATTTATAAAACCGTATTATTTAGCCGTAATGCTTTTGTAATTTGGCTCTTTATTTTTAGTTCGAAATTCAGAAACGAACACTGAGTTTACGTTTTTGTATAAAAAAACATAAACTTCTATTTCAAAAAACTTTGATAATGCTACGTCTTAATATTAGACGTTATTTTATGACCATTCAGTAAAAGTGCTTAGTGATTTATAGAGCTCTTACCTTGATACATAGTCACCGTTTACCGCGGGTGGTGTTCGTCAAAACTACGCTGGCTGTCTCATATTGCCGTTGTAGCTTTACTGGCTTTTTACTGGGATCTTCAGGTAGCAATAAAATGTTGCAGTAAGCATAAGAAACTATCACAATTCATCGTGTATTTTTTTCTTTATGAATTTGTGTAGGTTATAGTTGTGTTATTTAAAAAAAACTGTGAATACCATAAGGCTACGTGCACGTAGAGATTCAGACTGGTTGGAGTAAAAAACAGTTTTATTAGCAACACGAGAAGCTCCGCAAAAAGTGCTGGAAAAGTTAGCTGTTGGTCCACTTCCTAGTGTTAACTAGTACGCGGTGAAAAAGCGGCTGGCTCGCGATGCCGGAGTTATAATGAAACTGAATCTGATGCTCAAACTCTGAGATTCACGCTCGTGGTAACTGAGAGCCATCTGCAGCTTCTTTACGGACCGCGAACTAACCGCAATCATCACATACATAGGTAATGCTGATATTTGAGTTGTTTTTAAGGGAGTAAAAAGGCACTGAACAATTCATTTTCACTAAAGGAGGAAAACATAAGTTTTTAACAAATAATTACGTAGTTACCTTTAATAACAACTTACGTTTTAGCAACTGTACCTGCACTTTCTACTTTGAAGAGTTGAGTTTAATGTTATTGATACGATGTATTAAGTTCAATATTTTAATCTTCATAGAACTTCGAGTGCTTACTTCTGTTTTGCTTTAATACAACCTTGCAAACCAATCCACCTATCCTATAGTAGGTTCTCTATGCAATTTTCCTTATATTTTTTTGTCTCTATATCTTCCTAAATTCTTATGTAGGCTGTTTGTGTATGAAAAGTACATGTAAATAAAAAAGTGCGAAGTGATTTATTTTACCAGATGTGAATATCTTTGATCCTACTACTAGTATATGGTGTTCATTCTAGCTAGTGGATATAATAGAACTAGTTTTATTATATGATCGTATTGCACTATAGAGAAACCTTCGACTATATTAATAAGAAACGTTGATCTAGTAGGCAGGTTGCACATAACAATGTTTAAGTTTATCTCTAGGGAACAGAGTGGCATCATCAAGCCAGTGGGCCGGCGAGGCCGGCGCGGCGGTCGACCCACTCACGTTACGAGCCGTCAAATCAAGTCTGTCGCACAATCAACCTCACACAATGTGTGCATTGAGACAGGAGGCAATATAATAGGCTCGCAAGTTGACTGAAATTATTTGGGTATAGATTTACGCAATCATTTACTAAGTAATGTTAATTATCCAAATCAACGTCCTAATTTACAAATAGCATGTAAATTAGGATGTAGCATAAAACTAATTTCGGAAAAAAAAACTGTAAAAGAATACAGGTTTATGGTTGTGATGCTTCTAATCCTTTTTAACGTATGTTACCGTGTAAATTAAGTATTTTACTTATAAAATTTTCTCTCTTGCAGGTAAGCATTAAAATCGAATACCGAAACCACATCGTCATTGCTGGTGAGTCCAAATTTCGAACCGATTGGAATCAGAACAAAAACACAAGAGTCGAAACAACATCGAGTCAGCAATTCGATTCGCAGTGTCGAGTAGTTGTTGTGACAGAGAGTGGCAGGTCGCATGTCCCCCGGCAAGCCCCCCGCCCTCGCGCAAACAATTAACTGCCCGGGGCTTCGGGTTGGTCAGCGGGAGTGGCTTGGACGTTTGTCGTACACTGATTTTTGCGGCCAGTGCGCGACCATTCGGTTTTTAAATTTAAATGTTGTAAAAACCGTATCACACCAATCGTGTTATATCGTGACGTGATTTAACAACCCCCTGATTCATACCCTTTAATGATTTTTTTTCAAATAATTCTGTAATATAGGTACCTAAATTAAGATTAGAATATAAGATAGACATTTATTTACCTGCCAGATTAGTAAAATGTTTTTAAACGATGTTGAAAGTTATCTATTGTTCAGCGTTACGGAATAAGAGGGTAGATTTAGCTAGGTATATGTAATCAGTCGGCTGAAAATAACTGTGAAGTACACGGAGCATTACATAACTGGAGCTAAAATACCATTCAAAGTTTCTACCCTTTCAAAAGAAATCAGGGAAAAGTATCTATAAATAAAAGGTTTGACGTCAAACACAAGAAAGGAAGTACAGGATGACGCACTATTTGAGACATTACATAATGATGATTTTGCAATAAGCTGCTGTAAAGCTACATAACACGTCATACGTTAACGAGATGATCACTGATTGATAATGAAACAAACGGCTTGTTAGTAGTTACGTATGAACTAACTGATTTATTTCAAACTAGATTTCAAACCGTGACATTATCAATTTGATAGTAAACACAGTACTTCAATGACATCACTAGGCTAGATAGATAAATCTTTAAATATAAGGATATTAAAAACAATAAAGATTGTTTATATTTTTTTTCAAAAAAGGAAATGACAATTTAGGAAGAGTAAATATATGCCTCTATCGTCATCATATTTTATCTTGCCAGATCAAAACACAAAAAACTTTGAGTGAATATCAATGTAGTATGGTACACGAACAAGTTACCTTCATCAAATAATAAATGTCTAAATCCACATTTATATTCTACGTCTTCCCTTTAGTAAAAATGTTTATAATAGAGCAAAAAATAACAATTTCAGAACACACCAAACTGGGAGGTTTGTAACAAAGAGAATCCTGAGAAACACGAATTGCGCGAATAACTTCCAAAGCACTCGTTGTTCCTCACGTCAATTGCTTTGGAATATTCATAGCGCCTTGACTTGTATGGATATCTTGAAGAATCTTTATTTTCAACGTTACGTTTACAGTCTACTTACTGAATACTAAGAATTTATTAGAATCGATGACTATATAAAATCGTAAAACAACTCCAATCAACCTCGTAGTCAGAATATAGGTAACCTTATCATGCGTTACATAAGGACAGTCTTGATCGTTGTCTTAGCATGTTTAGATTGGGTCATTCATGGGATTGATTCATTTTGCGTCCACTGCACAAAAGTTATGACAAACAACAAAGAAGATATTTATATAATGGACTATTGCTAAAAGCAGCTTATATGGCTCAGATAGAGTAAAAAATCCATACTGGACCGTATGACGTTCGCAAATCGCTGATAACATTTCATCAAAAGCATTGATTAAAAAGGCCTGTCAATTTGCGCCTGATTTATTACATAGCCTCCAACTGCTATCTACGCTACAAGTTTTCTATATCACAGTGATAACAGTTAAAAAAAATGTGCTCTGATATTTGATGTAAAGAAAAAAATCTCAGACTTGTAGCATACAATAGTATTTGTTAATATTGGACGAAGGTTGGATATTGCTTAACAAATGCATATACCTAATTTGTAAAATCCTAGCAAATTCTGATTTTGCAATTAATAGAAGCAATATACTGTTTAATCAAATACTTAGTTTTTTTTAAACGAAACTTTTGCAATGGCTAGGAAATTAAAAATTATCTGCATTCAAAAAAGAAATACCAGAGGAAACTATATAAAATGCAAGCCTATTTAATAGCGCGGGGCTTTTTAAAATCGCAGCACCCTCTCCCAAAGTTCTCTGAGTCAGCGGTGCCGCGAACCATTTAAGGTCCGAAGCTGGCAATGAATAATAACCGACGCTAAATAACGCCCGTAATTACATTAGAGCTCGCCCGCTGCGGGTTGTGGCTGATACTCTTACTGTGAAGAGAAGGAATTTCGCCTCGGCTATTTTGACTTAGTATGACTTGATTATAAGAATGGAATTTTTATTAAACTGAGCACAATCTTACGCTTGTCCTTGTTTGCGACTTTTCAGTATAGGTGGTTAGATCGCGTCACGTAAAAATAACGTTAAAACAACGTAGTTTCTTGTGATGTGACGTGACCCATTCGGCCTTATGGGTATAATTTTTCGATTGGAATTAATCAAATGAATATTTTATTAAATACAATTAGGGCATGTTTTGATTACTGTAAAAAAATTGTAAAGTAGTAAAGTGTAAGCACGCACAAGCTTCTAGAACTGCGGAGAGAGAATACTACAATTATATAGTTGAATTTAATAAATAGATTGTGTTTGTTTTTATTCAATAAAATATATTAGCCGCATAACCCAGGCCAGCCCAGCCCTAGTCAGACAGCGTCTATTGCCGGGGGCGTCACGTCGGCCGCCCATCCATAAACAAGAATCTCATAATTGTCACTGACAAAACGGCACATGACCCTTTGTTATTAGGTGCCTGTTTTGCCGCTGAATGCCGCTACCTCTATTATGCCTGATTTAAGACATTTTCTTTTTATTTATTACTTAAGAGAAGTGTTATATTCTCTATCATTCTTATAAGCAAGGCCAGGAGGGTCATTATTAACTATATACCTAGATTTATTCAGATAATTTGTCAGTGAATACCGTAAAACTACCCACGGGCGCAGCGCTGCATAGGTAGATGGGCGTCTAAACGGCATTTGACTGTCAAAATGTCGAAAAGTAAATAATTAGGTCTTACTGGCTGGCTCGGGTTGATGGCATCCATTGAACAAAAGCAGCGGAGGTCCGGGTTTGATGTAATTTATGACATCCAGTTTTTAAGTTATTTGAAAAAGTAACGAAAAAGACTTTGGTACTCTCTCTAGTGAAAAACAATCATCATCATAATCATCATTTCAGCCGTAGGACGTCCACTGCTGGACATAGGCCTCCCTCAAGGCTCTCCATCTGTACCGATCGCAGGTGGCCTGCATCCAGCGTGGACCCGCAGCCTTGCGCAGATCATCCGTCCATCTGGTCGGTGGACGTCCTACGCTGCGCTTGCCGATCCGTGGAAACGAATCCGTGGAACGTGAAAAACAATATTTGGCTCTAATTATACTTAGGTACCTAATTTTATTTCACATGTTTTTCTTTAAATTATATGAAATGTCTTCAATATTATTTTTATTTATTTAGCACTTTCTAATGTTGATGTGATATGATAAAGCATCATTATAACTATATTAAGTTGCTTTCAAATTAAAACAACCTATTTTCATCCTCGTCAGGGTTGCTGACCGTGTGGATTGATCACCATATTTCCGCATTCTGTTTGTGTAAAGGATTATCACAGTGATCCTCGTGATTTACGCTGTGATAAATTTTATTAATGACTCTTCATTTCGTTTGCGGCCGTCTATAATTAGTGTGATTTTTCATTATCAATTTCCTTCGTCGACTAATATGGCAATGTCGACTTAATTATTTGGAAAACTTGACTTCATAATAATTTATTTTGTTCCCAACTATTATTATACCGATATAAAACAAATGTCGCTAAAACTCTCAGCAAATGTAGCTCATTATTCGGAAACTACGTGTGAACGAAACGATCCGGCAGGCCGGCTGAAGTGGGACTCTAGTTATCTGTAACAACCTTAATTCCCGCCAGAAGAGACGGCTATACCTTCTACCTTGTGTGCAAGTGAGAAAACGAACCGATAGGAAGAGCCATTGATCATGCTAATTCTCGAAGCTACGATGAAAAAAAATGTCAGCAATTTGTCACTTTGTAAACGAGCGGTGGATCTGCGGTATTACTTAGTCTTAAGGTTAAGGGGAACAGTTTTATAAACGAAGCGGTTACCTAGAATGTTATTAAGAGATCAGTATAATAAGTGCTGAAAAAGATAGTTGGAATTCGAAGGTTCTTGATAAAATTACAAGGCTTTTACTTAAATTAACTTTGAGTCATGTCTAATACTTTAAACGCATAGGGCATACACAAATACATCGATGTTAGTTTAAATTTTATCCCGAAAACATGTTTAAAAGCAAGAACAACTCATAAAACATTCCGCTCGCCGCCGAGGTTTTAAATTCGCATTTGCCCGTGCGCCGAGTATTAAACAATATGCATCTCCGTGCTGGGTAAATCCGTTTACACTGAATTATCAGCTTTACTATCGCAACGCTGAACCGAATTTCCTAAAAGCAAATTTCCTATGTGCAGGTGCGGAACATTATATTACTTGGCCGACAGTTGATTTCACTTCAAAATGCACTTTGTGCCGAGTGTAGAGGAATGTTTTTGGGTTTTCGCAATGTCTCTTGCATGTTGTATGCGTCCGGGAACCTCAGTTGGGTGCATGAAATATGAAGGAACAAAGGAAGAATCCTATTCTACTCTGTCTTGGGCGGCCGTGCAGGAGTCAGCGGAATGTCAGCGATTGAGTGTACAAGCTAGCTTTATTAATGCAAATATGTTGATCTTAGCTAATTAAAAATTCTTCTTCTTTTCTTTTTATCCCTAATCAGGGACATAGGGCTCGAATTAAAGCTTTCTAGCTCGACCGGTCTTGCGCCTGCTGCTCCAGTTTATCCCAGTAAAGGTCGAGGGAGGCGGCTTCCTGTTTAAAAAAAAAAGGTTAAAAAATTAATAAAAGCAAACATGAAACATACAAAATAAAGTTACATCAAAACTAACTACCTATAATGCATGATTAGTTCCCGCTTTCTTGAAATGCCGTTCCGGCCAATAAGGTAACAACAAAAACAAGAGTCGTCGAGTCATAATAAAAAAAAAAACACTAATACCGAGGAAAAGTCGCTGCTCGCCTCTGCTAGTCTTATTATACTAAAAATATCGTCCCTGTTTTGATTTATGGGCCTTAAAAGCGACCCGGGGTCTTCGCCTCGAGTTATTGTTTCTCCCCTTATGAAAATAGCGTATTTTCCAACTAGCTAGTCCAGTGTTTCGGGCGAACTTCCCTATGATTTATTCTCTGAAAAACTTTACGTTTCGAAAAGTTGATAATAAAAGGACGTCAACTGTATTAATGTTGCAGACGCACTTGCCAAGTGAAAATGCTATATTAAAGCAATAATTTAATTTCACTCATAATCTCGTATAATTAAACCAACCACATATTCACGTAAACCCTTGCGAAGCCGCAATCCCGGTTTTTATTTTGGCTCCTGCGGCTCGCGAAGCCAAAGCCCTCGGCTAAACGTAAAAAAATAACTCACGCATAAATCCTGTTATTGCGTTGCCGGCCATACGCGTTTTAAAATTTTCAGTAATCTGTACTTAGATAGAGGTTTATAGTAAAATACTAAAAACGACACGATATCGAAAAATTGCTTTAATCTCAAATTCTACCTGTCGGATACCGAATCGTTGAGCGATTGGGTAAATCCCCGTGAAAGTAAAAGATATGAGTGAGGTTTATTTGCCCGCGAGTATTTTTGCTAACTTCAAGCTTGGTGACTTTCCAAATTTTTGTGCGCTCCCTTTTTTTCCTGTAGTTCGTATGGAGCCGTTCTTCTTTGGCGTTCACAAGAATTAGGCGATGATAAATTTGACACGTGCCTGTCGTTCGAACCCCTTTTCAGGTGAATAATGACGCTTGACTTTATTCAATTAGTTTCATAAAATGTGTTTCGTTGGTAATAGAATGAATGTAAAATTATGTTTGGTTTGCGTGTGATGTAGGTCGATGTGAAGGGTAAAAATGCTCTTGGAGGTTTTATGTAATAACGATGAAAAGGTTTTAATGATAGTAGGTATTTGGATTAAACCTTTTTGCGCTTAAAGAATGTCTAGCAGATGCTGTTCCTAGCAGTTCGTTGTGTTTTTGCATACCGGCACTAGAATAAGTAGAGATTTTGTGGTGTGTATCTGTTCTGAAGGTACAATAAGACCTTTTAACGGTTTCCATGGATGTTTTAATACTATCCTTACCTTATTTATTTACTAAAAATGTTTGCTTTCTAGCTTACAGTAAAAGATATTTTTTCAGTGGCAAAAGTAGTGCAGGATTTTCAGCGACCATCGATTATTTTTTCTTTCGAAACTTTTCCCTCAAAGGGCTGCTCGGTATTGAGTCACGTAACGTCTATTTGAAATTCGGATGTTTCTATTGAACTCTTAAAATAAATGGAAATGTTTCAGTTACCTTCTTAAAGTAACTGGGATTCAATTTGTTCGAAAGCTTTTCCCACTCAATGTGTGCCAGTAAGCATACATTAAACTTTATTTAGGTTAATTTGCTAGCCTTCGAACTAACATAAATGTGAACGCGAAGCACGTCTATAGTTGGTGTCGCTAGGTGCCTCCAGCCAATGTTTGCTGCCCGTCGCTAGGTGACAGACGGACAGGTGGCTAATGTCTCGCGGGTTATTGATTTTATATAATACGCAGGTTTCATGACATGCCGGTAAATGCTGCTCATTATGCGCGCTACTTTCAAATTAAACTACAATGGAAATTTTCTTTGTTTAAACTTTTTCTTTTTAAAATGTTCTAGTTTTCTCTAGTTTAATGCTAGGAAATTAGTATGCTACTAAGTATTTATGTGCGATTTGTTTGTTTTTAATGTAGTATCTATAGACAGTTTAGTATCTATTTAATGTTATTTCCAACGGGAACAAACTGGCGCGTTCTATTTCAGTTTATCTTTCGGTCCAGTTTCCTGTTTCCGTAGCCTTTGCGTGATGAAAGATAACCTTTGTCGTTTTCTCTGTATCAAGATTCAGTTTTGTAGAAATATCGTGACATCCGTTTCAATTTGACGTAAAATATGTTATCTCACATTTTTCATTTCAATATTTCTAACACATTGTAAATTATGAAGATGTTGTGAAGTAAAAATTCCTCATCAATTCGACAGTTATAACTGCAATGTGAAATGATTGTTAATTTTAATCAATATATATAAAACTCTTCCGTTACTGACTGACTGACTGACTGACTGACTGACTGACTGACTGACAGACAACGCAGAGCCGAAACTACTGGACGTAGCGGGCTGAAATTTTGCACGTGGGTTCCTTGGGGAGTGTAGGGGAGCACTAAGGAATCATTTCCCGAAATGCCCACGGGAACGGGAGAAAACGGGTTTTTTGTTTTTAATAGAAATCTGCGCGGGTGATACCGCGGGGCAGCCTCTAGTTTACGATAAACTAGTAGACCCGGCGAACTTAACCTAACCGTTAGGCGATACGAAGTTCGCCGAGTCGACTATTTTGTGCATATATTATACTTATTTATAAACCTTCCTCTTGAATCACTCTATATTTAAAAGAAAACCGTTGCATAGTTTTAAAGATTTAAGCATACCATACATAGAACCAGACGCGGGAAGCGACTATATTAGGTTACGGTATTTATCCCGTAAATTTAAAGGATTAGTAACTTTTTCAGATAAAGCAAGCTCATTTTTAACAAAAACATATTTTTCTTTAGCTTATAAATATAAAAAGAAGAATAACGTTCAGAGTTAAGAACCAAAATCGACCCACAGTTTGTGCTAAGCCGGGCCAGCAAGGGTTCTGATGGAACTCGAAAGTGAAGACGGAGCACTAGCCCTTATGACCCTCTCTTTGTTAGCTTCTGTAAACTTGTGTAAGCCAGAAAGGGTGCGTGGCCTATAAAAAGGTTCGATTTTTATCCCGTGATACGCGACTAATCCTGCATTCAGGTGTTCTCTATTCATGTTAGTTGAATAAAAGTTACGTGCGTTTTATGTTATGGAAATAGGTTAAAGGAAAGACTTCAATATTACTTTCTACTTTAATCTATTTTAAGAAAATATTAAAATATAAAAATATACCTTCAAAAAATTAACTTCGCAGACTTTGCAACTTTTTACTTTTTTATGAACAAATAAAAACCATAAAACTCAAACGGAGCGTATGAATACAAAAAGGGAATTGCAAAACCCACTTGAAAGCTGAAAACGGACAAACAAACGCAACATTCCCCCGTTTACGTATCGCGGTGGGCCGACAAGTTAAGTCGGCAAACATCGATCGTGTAAGGCTGACTTAAGCCCGAGTTCCGGAGGCTTGCGGGGTCGAGACGTGCGGCGGCGGCGGCGCGCCGAGGGAGGGGCACAAGTTATGAGGAGAACACCAGTGTCTTCAACTATTTTTAGTCTACGGTCTATTTTTAGGATACACGTTAAAGATGTTATAGTTTTTTATTACATTATTAAAGAAAATACAATAAAGACTAAAAGCTTTTAGGAACTCGTCTGTCCGCTACAGCCCAGTAAAACTAAAATGACTATCTCTGGAATATACATATAGTATTAAATTAGTAAAAAGAAAATAGTAAGATGTCAAAACTAAAAGGTTAGAAAGCCATACAAATATTTGGAATAAGGCTACATTTTAACATGTTTGAGATTAAAACCTTGTTAACATTAAGTTGAATAAATTCAAATAAATTAAAATTAAAAACTATAAATTATCTTCAGTTGAAATAATATTAAATTTAAATTGTATTCCGCTATAGTTAAATACTTCACAGTTAACAAAATACAGCAACTATGCCAAGCCAAGGCAGTCAACGAGTTGCTAATGGAAAGTTGGCAGAGTAAAACGATCACTCGCCTGGAAATCCAAGTAACTTGGGTATGTTTTAATTTAAAACATTGTACACTTGACGGAGATTTCAAAGAGCAAGTGATGTATGGGAAATGACAAAAAATAAGTCTTTTAACTTCCCCTGCACTCTATGTTTGCTATGCGCTGCGAAATTAAAATGCCGGTGGCTATTTTTGCCTCAAAGAAGCTTTATATAGTATAGTACTCGATCTTGTGAATGAATTCATGCTCAAAAGATTATTAAGTTTAATTAAAAACTTAATTTTTATTACTATTTATTATTTACATATTTTTTTAGTTTTATTTATTACGGACATACGAACTAAAAAATAAGAGGTTTGTTTGAGCTACTACAAAAGCTACAAATTGCCCGGAGTAAGTAAAGTTGGAATCAGAAAACAAAACAAAGCTTACTCTACCTACTCTTATTCGGAAAACAACGAACGACGTAGCTGAATCAATGGACGGACGCGTAGCAAAACAAAAGCTGCTACGAGCTTCGTAGCACTTAGCTACGAACTGTGCGCGTGGTTTGAGTTATTTTGTTTGTACATTATTATGAATAGTTTTATAATAATCAATATATATAAAACTCTTCCGTTACTGACTGACTGACTGACTGACAGACAACGTAGAGCCGAAACTACTGGGCGTAGCGGGCTGAAATTTTGCATGTAGGTTCCTTAAGGAGTGTAGGTGAGCACTAAGAAAGGATTTCCAGATATTCCCGCGGGAACGGGAAAAAACGGGATTTTTGTGTTTATGAGAAATCTGCGCGGGAAAAACCGCGGGGCAGCCTCTAGTATCTAATAAAATATACAATAATAAAAACAAAATTAATTATATACTTAGTTATGACTACACAAAACATTTTTGTAACGATCGATTAAAGAAAAAACAAACGCGTCCGTATTTAAGGATCAACAAGGTTTAAAAACCGAAAACAGAATAATAATCAGAATATGAAGTGTAAGCTGCAGACGTGCAATAAAAGGCCAAGCATGGCCGCTTGTCTGCGTAATGTATTTAAAGAGCTACTTTTTCACACCATTATTGCCTTCGATATGGGCAGGCTAGACCGGACCACGTCTACCAAGTTTCAGCATTCGGATGAGTCAAGATGCAAGTTTCAGAGTTTTCGTTAAACCCTTGTAGTGACGACGACGAAGTTGATGGTGTCACTTTCAATTATATCAATAAAAAACAAAGCGCGTGAAATAATCATGTATACTATAGTATATTACTCGAAAAAAAATTTTTTTTTTGTTAAAGCGAAGCTCATACTATATATATTAGTCCCTATTATACCTAGAAGAATGTTTTCCATACATTTCGCTTGAGCCTGTGATATTTGATATGTCAGATTTCTTTCGGTAACATTTTATTTCATAGTTCCAAATTTTCGATTTCCCGACTTCTTAGGGACTGTTGTTCCGTAATTTTCTATTTCCGATTTAACCTAGTTCTGCTTACGGGTCCATGTTTATCCTTCAACGAAATGCTCTGTATCTCAATTTACAACCTGATCGTTTTATGCTTTATACTAAACCACATTAATAAATCATTTGTACAGTAACAAGTACACACTAAAATGATTTTCCAACAACCAAATTAAATAATAACTAAAGGAGTCCGCCTATAAAATTATTTTACTCCATTAAGCCGACAGCCACTGCGAAAATTAATCACTAGAATGACACTAAAGGCGTTTAACGCTTTCCTGTGGAGCGAACGTCTCGGCGAGCAGGTTTGCGAAGAATTAATGCTTAAAAACAGACTGAGTTTTTCTGTTGGTGCCCTCCAGTGTCCCGACGAAGTATTGTGGCATCGACGTCGTCGTTCTTAAACAAAATATTATTGTTCTCTTAGCTTTTAATAACAGTCTTCTTTTTATTTTTAATGGTTGGATGTTATTAATACATTTAAAACTTTCTGCGATATATTTTTGTGAACTTACTAAGATAAACCTACTACATCTAACAATCTCGATAGTAAATGAATATTTCAAGGCTAGTTTATCCCGTCTTGGCAGGGTATGTATGAAGCTCGAAGCAAAAACTTTGCAACATGTTGCCGTCATCTGTCACTATCCGAACTGTCAAACTATCCCGCTATATCGATCACGCACGAACTAATATCGAACTGGGTCCTGGTCCTGCCTACTTCTCAACTTAAATAGCCTCCACACTCACGACGTTCTCGCCTGCTCAACATTAATAATACTTAAGTTGACTTAAACAGTATTAAATTTTTGGCTATTTTCCTTAGTTATTATTTACCATTGTTTACATATTTTTAACAGGTGGTTTGTTGTTGTTGCTTGTTTCTTTTTTCGCCCATTCTCGGGAGTCTAAGAAACAAAGTCTATAGAGCCAAGTCATAAGTAGTATATTATATCCTATGGCGTAAAGTAGTTAGCCGGGATAGCTTGTTATTAATAAAACAAATGATATTATAAATGATCTGCTAATTACGATGTTAAATGTAATCTTGACTGCTCCGTAGCTCAGTTGGCAGTGATATGGACTGAGACGCGGGTGCACCGGGTTCGATTACCGGCAGTGCGAATATTGTTATGATTAATATCGATGTTTGTTTCCCGGTCTGGGCATAATGTTCGTCTCTGTATTTGTTTTGGGTACCCTAGATACAGGTTTTTCCTAGTTAGAGGTTCTGAGTATAATGTGTTATAATTATTATAAGTTTACTTCGAAGTAAATGAAGTGTCTCACTGAAAGTGGGAAACGTTTTTTCTTATCCCAAATTATAGGTATTTTATCATATATGTATAGATAATTACGAAATATAATATATGTATATTAGCCCTTTAGATACAGTTCAGCAAAAACATAATTCCCCAACTATTCAACCAAAATGTCCAACCAAATTTTAGGGTAAACGGGAAAACAATAAGCAGTAACAATAGAGCGAGCTGACCCAAAATGGCTTTGTATAATGTACCATTAGGTCATATTGAAGGATATAAGGTAAAGACGCCACTTTGTAAGGATTGGCATTCTTAAATTGAACTATGAATAAAATTTTTGCTTTCATTTTACGGTTATATATAATAAGAATAGATAACATTAAGGATTTTTTTTTTAACAAATACCTTTTCTCTTTCTCCTCAAAAGAGAAGAAGGGTAGGATAGTGGGACAGTTTCCACTATCCCCCTACTTAATCTTCGTGTCCGCCTTTTTTAATAAAATTTCTTTCCATTGATACAAATGTGGTCATTACGTAAATGGGCACCCTATGCCCACAGCTGAGACGTCTATATTTATCCCGGCAAAGTAAACCGGCGACCCGCAAAGCCCTTGCGCGACGACGGTTTAGGGAGTGAATCTCGGTTTTCGTCAATGTTTACCAAGGGATATTCAGCGACAAATGACCCCGGGACAAAGCCTGTGGTATGCTGGTACATAACTAGCATAATGTACGTAGGTTGAAAGTTATAATGTGTCGCTTTTAATACAAATGATAAAAGATTTAACGTGGGTAAACCCATAATCAAAATATTGACACTTTTAAGCTTAAATTGACTTTAACTAGTGCTAAATCACCTAAAGTCTAAAGTTATTTGAGCATAATGAACTGCTAATAAATGCGACTCGTATTTTAATGTGCAAACGGCGAAACAACCAGGCGCATGGTCCGAGATGTAGCGATAAAGCTCGGCTCTGTCCGCGCCGTGTCCGTGAAGAGCTGTTGATGTTATCATGAACGGTAAAGTAGAGATTATCAAAAATATATTATGTGTTGTGTATGTATCTTGTTAAATTTTGCATAAGACCCATAGGAATGTAAAAAAGCATAGAAAAACATATTGCCGTTTACCGCATATGACGCTATGAAATTCAAGTATTCAAACCTATATACTTAATTTTTAGGTAAGAGCAATTATGTTAAAACAATAGAATATAATAGAATAAACATTTATTCACCAAAACAGACATACACTTACAACAACAACTTTTCTTGCTACTTAAATTTTTAATACTAGTACTCTATCTCTAAGGGTCAGTTCACACCGAGACGCGACGCGGCGCGACGCTGCGCGCACATTTTTCATGGCGCAGGCGCCGCGAGGCGCAGCCTGAGGCCGCTGTGGCGACTACTCTACTATTTCCGTCCAGACTTCGTTTAGAATTGATGCAGTTCGGTATCAATCGAGCACTTGATTGAAAATATAATGATAGACTGGGATCTTGTTATAATCGGACTTCTTGCAGAAGAGGAAGAGGAAGAAGTTTACAACTACTAGCGCGGCGCCCGCGGCCCCGCGGCTAGTAGATACGTTCCGCTGCGCCTTGCGGCATCTCGCTGCGCAGCGAGGCGTCGTCCTGCTACGATTTTAAGATGCGCCTCGCGACGTTGCGATGCGTCTCGCGAGGACGCGCGGCGCAGCGCGAAATCATTGGCCTCTTTGAGTATCGTCGCGTCTCGGTGTGAACTGACCCTAAGGTCACTTACTTATCACTTTTTTTATAAGTCAAGTATTCTATTTTGCCCTTACATGTTTTACTCTCATCCTGTAAAGCTTGAACAGTGACCTCTTTGTACACCTTTATCTTTGCGAGCTCGGATAGGGGTAAATTGATCGGATCACTCGCTGTTTACCGTTCACAGATTTGCAAACAGTCTTTGTGTGCGGATCGGAGCAATGCCTACACGGTTATTTTCTTTTGTGACACTTTATGTGCCCGGCCTATTTGGAATTGTAAAGTACTGGATAGGTTTGCTTGCCTACGTCGTTAAACAGATTGTAACAATTTTGTTTAGCACTTGTTTTGTGTTTACTTTTTTGCTTCTACATACATCATACCTACTTATATATTTTACGCTGTCACTTATCAGTATTTGCGAATACCAATTTGTTTTCAGTATTTTTTTGTGCATATTCAATAAAGCAGATGATCTTTGATAAATCAGTGGCTAAAATATGAATTTCTTTATAATGCACTTTTATGACAAGCTCTATTAAGCGGGGTTAATCTACTAATTACAAACGTATGAAGTAAACACGGATATTATTGTATTATTGTTATGGACTCCGCCTCCGCATCAACCAACACGCCTTGTTTGTCAACGTACCACAACAATATATTAGGCGTCAATGTTTTAATGAGGCTTATGCATAATAATTGTATTATATTATGCCTAAGATAATAAGATAATTCCTATAAGTATTTAACTATATATAGTACGCATGACATTGTTACGTTCCGATTTCATGCTGTGTGTTTTACTGAAAGGTAAAATTTCTACCATATTGGTAATCTTTACAATCTATACCCACAGTTTAAACAGACACAAAAATATTAGGAAAAACCCAAGTTCCATCAAAATTACGCCTTGGCATCCGAAAATATTGTAATTTATCCCAGACTCATATCAAAGGAATTTCACGGAGCACATAGTCGCCTTATAGAGCATAGACTCATACATTATGAACGCCCTGAATTCCTGCCGTCAATAAGCGAACACCTCTTGACTCATAGGTCCTGGCGACCGCATCAATTAGTCCACTTAACCCTGTTACAACGCTTGATCTAATAACTCATGCGGGAATCAATAAAGTAGTACACGAGGACGTGGCGCGTCCAGCGCTAGGTTTATGGTTTAATCAATAAATTGCTTCATGCAAGTGGAATTTAAATGAGTTTATTATTACCACGAAATATCAATGAATTTAAAAACTTATTATCTTCTTTTTGTTTTAGGTACATAAAAGTTTTCTACGCGAGTTGCCCAGAGTCCACTTTTCTTTATTTACAAGTCAGTAAAAATACCTCTTAGGACCTCCTCCACTTGCCAGACGTAGCTAATATTATCACATTCATTGCAAAAGGTAAACAAGTAATAAACAGTTTAGGTGGGTATTTTTATTTGTGTAGGCTTCACAAAAGATAGCAAATTGAAGTGGAAAAAAATCCTTATTTGTAAATAAAAATGGTGTATTTGTAGATCAAAACAGCGGTTTTTCCTGGGGTCGGGAGAAAATATTAAAATATCAGTCCTTTGGGAGAACGCACGAAGCAAGAAAAGATGAAGAAGGCTCAATTTTGTCAATTCGATGTCCCGCTCCGTTTTCTGAATTCGTAATGAGCGCGAGGGCCGCGCGCCGCTGTCGTGTCATATTCGATTTAATCCCAGTTTCGTTTACGTTACGTCACCGGGACGGGTTAAGAGAGATGTCACGTCCGCAGAATCGATTTACTGATTGAATGTACTCAATTTGTGTCACTGAGATAAGCACACGTTCTAAATTCAATCTCAGTGGTGGTTTTCTTATTTACAGTAAATATAAAAGAGTTGCCGTAAGCTTAACAAATTACGTCTCATGGGAATGGGCTCACCAGTTCACCACCGAACTCAGTTCAGCCAGACGCGGTCAAATCATTAAACTACTCCTCACTGGAAATTTGCTAAACCCATTTTCAAGATTTCAAGCTACCCTCAGATCCCTTATTCAGATCGCAGGCTTAACTAGTTTATCCATAAATAAATGCGGGACCGGACGGCTTAACGCTCTGGGCCTATGATAACATTAAACTAAACTATGAACATAAGAAACAGCTCTCATTGATTAAAGTAAACCTGTTGATCGTGCAGGTAGAGCATCCCCTCCTACACACACATCTTTGTTTCAAGCTAATAATAACACTCTAATCCGGGATTAGTTGGTTCGTTTCTCCTGATAGGTGTGTAATAAATAACTTGAAACGACTCTCGAGCAAATGTGGACGTTTCCTGATTACCGATGAGGATTGGAAATTACTGAGTTGCTGATATTCCAAATGAATTGTTACATATTTATTATGTTTTTAATAAAATTTATATATTATTATCATCAAGCATAGTATCAAGACTTTAATTTCATAGTTAACATAGGTCTTCAAAGTATCAGAAACCCAAATTCAGACCTGGAACGAAACTGAAATCAATATTCGTCATACAATGTTCGAATCGAAACTGAAGCTACCGAGACGAGTCGGTGCTATTGTCACGACTTCATGGCGCACTGACCTTAAAAAAAAAAGAAAGATTTACGGATATGTAATTTTTCCTTTGCACAATAAAATAACAGGCAACTTAGCCTACACTTTTTAACATCTATTTTGTTTTCGTTCTTGTGTAAAAAGTGGGAAAAAACGTTATTATTTTTTAAAAGCGAGGGTGTAATTTAGGGTAGTTACCTAGTAAGACAGTACACGGAATTCCTTCTCTTTATGCTTATTGTTAATTCTCGCACGAGCCCAAGTTGGTGGCGGCGACTCATTCTAACGTGATTACCTACATCACACATCTTACTGTGTTGATTGTTGGTCTTGGTAGGATGGTAGGTTACTAATTGAATAAGTATTGTGTCGAATTTTTCTTTTATTGCCTTGTCTTTTATTGTATTTCTTATATTACGCATATTTAAATTGTTTTTTTTAACTACATATTATTATGTAAGTTCACAATTCAAAAAAATAACATGATATATTTTAGTCGTTTTAGAGTGCGTTACTAAGTCTAATTGTAATTAAAGAAAGCTTAAGGCAGAAATGGAATAATTAAACATATACGAATTCCGGTACCTACTCACGAATCCACCTAATTCAAATTTGCAATCACACTCTGAAAATATTAGAATAAAGCCCGAATTTCGCTCGCGTTTCCGCGACTCTAATTAATTTCTCATCACTAGAACAGCGGGACGGCCACAGTCTTCTCTTCGTTTCAATTCTTATAAAAAATTAGGGTTCCCTTAAATATGTTTCAGTGACAAAAGAAAGCGTTCTTTAAAAATTGATTCGGTTTCTGAAAATGTATCAAAACTTTAAGATTTAAAGATGCAAGTAATTTGAACAATTCTGAACTAAAAGAAATTCAACGGAAAACAAATAGAGGCCACATGTGTATAATACAGAACGTAATGCCGCCTTCTTTAAAAAAAACCCTGCGGAACCTTATTTGAAAGTCTACATTTTTATACAAAACGCGGTACGATTTTTCCGCTCCCCGGGTCTAATTGATCGCCGCTGCCGTCGCGAGATAATTCCTCCCGTGACGTGATCCGCATTGTTGTGTCTGTTTTATTGCGTCCTTATCCGAGGGGGAGCAAGGACGCTCGATATTATAACGAATACCTTTCAGAGTACTTGTGGTGTCTTGTTAGAGATCAGGTGCGGAGCTTGTGTCATGCAAGAGAGCTGAAATAAACTTTGGCATGAGAATATTATTCTCTCTGCCTCTATAATAATTGGTACAACACTTTTTTATTGTAGCGTCTTTTTTGGTTTCATTACATAGCATTATTTGACTATAATATTCTATAATCACTGGTCATTTTTAGAAGTAAAGAAAACATATCGTTTTTTATTATGTATTCAAATTTGATTACCTACCAATCTTGCTAAACGGCTGCTCAGAAAGATACTTTAAAGTTCTAAGCAAAACTCTCTGGCACTAAGCGCGTGATAAATGACCACTCACGCCACCAAATCGTCCGAGAATTAAATTCCTATCCGCTCCCGTGTCATATCCATCAATCATGTTATCATTTTGGCTCGGATTTTCAGCACTATGCGGAGGGTCGACAATCGACCTCGATTGTATTGTTGACTTTCGGGAGACGACGTACAAGACATACGTATACGATATATATGTATCTAACCAAATATAAAGTAAAATATATTTTTTTATAACTCGATCCTTTAATGATGCTCTCAGATGAAGAATAGTAAATGTTTAATCTCTTGCTAGTGTAAATGGTTTGGAAATTGTACATTACAGTGCACACGACTTTACGTATGTTTTACTTTAAAGAAAGCTACTCAATTTTATTGTAACCGAAAACACTGTTGCCTCGTCATTTACTAGAGACTATAGAATTAATTCTATTGCTTTGTTCAGGAACAAATGTAAAGAGATCTAACTTTCCTTATCGGGGTGACTCTTGCGTTTTACTGCGACTCATTCAAGGTTTTACAGCTTTGTAGGGCAATCAGTTGAGTTGTTAGGTTCCAATAAATTTACGTTTATTTCGACACACTTGTCCAAACGAGTATACCTAGTATAAAATTTTGTATCTTTTATTATTGACAATAAATTATGTTCAACATCTTTAATATCTATCTTTAATTATTTTTTTTGGTCAAGTTAGTTTGTATCTATAAATAAATCACAATGTCATCTCTCCCTAAAAGTGTTAGTATTTTGCACCTTCGATGTCGCTTTGGAAGGTTGTTCCGCTCGCACCTGCGGAACCCAATGTACGCGGCACACGCGATCCGGTTTTGTACGTGCGTCCACTTTGGGGTGCGGTGTCGTCATAAATTATCGTCAGGGTGTTTTTCCTGTGTTAAAATTAAATTCGCCCACCCTGGTCAAATTACTCCCGCTAAATTACCGGTCATTGTGAAACCGGCCCATTGTTGATATCAACGATGATTGCGCACGATATTGATATTGATTTCCGCTCAGGTTGATTTGAAAACCACGCGACATATTATGCGAGAGCTTTAATAATTTCCGCAGGTTTTTGTGTCTATTCATGTGCGATATTGAATCTGACAAATGAAAATGGTTTTATTTGTTTTTTTTTTTCAGTGCATATATTTATTTATTTATTTATTAGGTGACACAACAGTACACAACTAAATAAGCATTCAAATGAGTAAAACAATTTGGTTCATGTTAGGTTGCGTTCCAAAAACGTGTACACACGACATGATAAAACAACTTTTTTTTTTCCTTATTTTTAAAGATGTTAAACTAATATAACGAATTAATACAATGATAAAATGATTCAGATATTAAAATTAAACAATATAATATGAGTACACATTTAAGAAGAAGTGCTAATATTATAATAGAATTTTTTTCTTGTTGTTTCTTTTCTGTCTGATCAATTATAATTGCACGTCAATACATAGTATAAAACAAAGTCGCTTCCCGCGTCCGTCCCTATGTATGCTTATCTTTAAAACTATGCAACGGATTCTGATGCGTTTTTTTTTCAATAAATAGAGTGATTTGAGAGGAAGGTTTACAAGTATAATACATGCACAAGATAATAAAAGGTTAGGCGGTATGAAGTTCGCCGGGTCGACTAGTTATCTTATATAACCGGAATATACAAAGTATAAAAGTAAAAAGATAAATAACATTAAAGAATTAAAATGGTATCTAAAGAAGAAAGTAATTATTTTATCTCCACAAATCAAATTAGGTGCTAAAAATAGAAAACACTCAAGTACCGTGTAAAGCGAAAATTCAATTTCGAGTTCATATGACAAGTAGGAGTGTGTTGGGTTTGAAACCAGTTTGAAACTTTGAAACTGTATAGCAATTATTATAATGGCTCTCGCACGTGAATCTAATTGGTTAGCAGCTCATTGGATTGTTCGTTTGGGACGTGCCGTGGTTTGTGGCCCGTGAAAATGTTATTTGCCCTATTACATACTCTGCGCTTTAAACCGTTTTGCTGTTTAATGTGTACCCGATCTTGGGAGAATTAACTTACTTATATTATATTTGTGTGACATATTAGTTTGAAGTTACTTCAGCTTAATTGCATCACCAGACCACAAAAAGTCTTTTCTATCGAATTTACATGACTATACTTATACCAACATTGCAAATTATATATAATATTAAATCAGGTTATAATGTAACCAATTTCGGTGGTTTTAAAATATAACAAAGTTAAAGATATAGTAAAGGGGCATCGTAATAAAACATGCAGGGTTGGCTTTTCTTGCAAACTTGATTTTCGAAAGCTTTTATGAATACAATCTTTAAAACATATTTTGAGCATCAACCACTGATAAAGTTGTAGGGCTTATAAACATTATTATCATTTATAAAAAAAAGGTTTTTAGGTGATCATACATTTGCAAAAGAAATGACATATTATTATTTCAGTAAAGTTTTCCTATCTCTTTCCTAACAGCACACTTCAAAATAAATTTTGCGAGCAGCTGTCATATAAATCAAGAGGAAACCTTTAAAACTAGACAGCCACTCAAGATGAAATCGAAAAGGTTAAAAGTGCGCTCACCGACGGCAATTGCGGTGCACAGTCTCTCGACGTAATGGCGAGGAATAAGTCGGCATTCCTCTCGCCTAATTTGGCAACCCGACGCGCGGAATTTATGGGGGCAGTTGGGGTATGGAGAGATGTGGGGGGAGGCTGCTGGGCTGAAATATTCGACGCCGCCACTCGCCCGTGAGTTATGAATGAATCCCGCGAAAGAAGCCGGAAAATTTACATGGCACGCCGATTGAGACGCGTCTATCGGGCGGAGTGACAGGTGAATCCCGATTTTATTGGAGATTTATTGTTTTAGAGCATGAACGGCAGATTGATTGTTGCTGTAAAGCGGTTGAATAATTTACTTTCAAATGTTATCAGCGATATTTACTAGCAAGATAAGGAAGCTGCTGAGCTGGGAATAAATGTTACCCAGAATCTTGTGCTTAGTTAAAAAGTAAATTTACTTTTTTTATTATTATTATTATTATTACGAGCCTGTACTGTCCCACTGCTGGGCAAAGGCCTCCCTCCCCTTCTTCCACTCATCGCGTTCTTGCGCGGTCTGCCACCAGTTTTTGTCTACTGCTCTCAGCTCATCGCTCCATCTCTTTTTCGGGCGACCACGGTGCCTCTTCGCGTCTTTTGGTAGCCATTCTGTCGCTTTTCGGGCCCATTTGGTAGGCGGCATTTTACTTTTACCATGTTATTTTAATCATCATCATCATCATTTCAGGCGTAGGACGTCCACTGCTGGACATAGGCCTCCCTCAAGGTTCTCCATCTGTACCGATCGCAGGTGGCCTGCATCCAGCGTGGACCCGCAGCCTTGCGCAGATCATCCGTCCATCTGGTCGGTGGACGTCCTACGCTGCGCTTACCGATCCGTGGTCTCCACTCGAGAACTTTTCGGCCCCAGCGGCCATCTGTTCTGCGGGCTATATGACCTGCCCATTGCCACTTCAACGAGCTTATCCGCTTGGCTATGTCAGTGACCCTGGTTTCTCTGCGTATGTCCTCATTTCTGATTCGATCCCGCAGAGAAATCCCGAGCATAGCCCGCTCCATGGCTCGTTGAGCTACTCGGAGCCTGTTCATAAGCCCTATAGTGAAGCACCACGTTTCAGAACCGTATGTCATCACTGGCAGCACACATTGGTTAAATACCTTCGTCTTCAGGCACTGAGGAATATTGGACGAGAAGACGTTGCGTAGTTTCCCGAACGCCGCCCATCCTAGCTGGATTCGGCGATTGACCTCCTTCTCGAAGTTGGACCTACCTAATTGGATGGTTTGTCCTAGGTATACGTACTCGTCGACAACTTCGAGAACCGAGTTCCCAACCATAACTGGGGTAGGCAGAACATGGACATTAGACATGACCTTCGTCTTGTCCATGTTCATTTTAAGGCCCACCTGTTGGGAGACTCGGTTGAGGCCTTCGAGCATCGTGCTGAGTTCCTCCATCGACCTTGCCATGACTACGATGTCGTCGGCAAACCGAAGGTGAGTGATGTATTCGCCGTTAATATTGATGCCCTGCCCTTTCCATTCTAGAAGTTTGAAGGCGTCTTCTAAAGTGGCGGTGAACAGTTTCGGAGATATAACATCTCCCTGTCTCACGCCTCTGTTCAAGGGAATAGCCTTCGAATTCTGTTCCTGTACTCTGACAGACATGGTGGCGTTGCTATACAAACACTTCAGCACTTCGATGTACCGATAGTCAATCCGGCATCGTTGCAGAGACTCTAGCACCGCCCATGTTTCGACCGAATCAAAGGCCTTCTCATAGTCCACAATATAATTTTAATATAAATGACCAATTACGAGAGAAATCATCAATTAGATAAACAAACAGCAAAAACGCAAATACAGAAGACGTAAAAGGAATAAAAGAGAGAAGGATTTAATGGGCACTACATCGGGCACAGGCGACCGCATTCAAATCTCTTTGATTTATGCGGGGCGATCGCCTCGGCCCGGCCGCTCACATTTTCATATTGAAAAGTAAAATGTCTCGATACACGTAGATAGGGCACATCTTTCTCAATTCTAGAAAACCAAATATATTTTTCTTCACTTTGCACTCAAAAAAGGTCCGACACATCTCTACGAATACCTCATTTTTATCTGAAGTTAATTTAACGAATCAAACAAATCACTTTTATTAAAAAATATATTTATAAATGTCGTATATAATAACCATTGCACAGTATAGTATTTTTGTTTATTCCTACTAAAGAAGATATTTAAAGAAACGAACATAATTATTTAATCAGAATCTCTTAGATAGACCCTTGGATCATCAAGGAATAGCCATGTCTCTATGTGGATGTATGAGTGTGTAAGAAGATGCAAGCCACTGAACACGGAATGTTATAGCTAGGTGTACATATCTAAAATCAAGCAAAGACCCAGCGAACCCCTGCGCCCGGGGCCGTTTGTCTTTGCTCCGCCGAACAAAGTCCCTCAAATATGAAACTTGAACTGCAACACTTTCCGTTCCTGAAACTGAAAACTACAAATTGAATTTTCATTCGCGTGAATATTATAATAATGCTTTTACTTCTGTTGATGGTGACTTCACTTGTTGTTGTGCTTGAGTGAGTTATTTTATTCTCGGTTCAAGTCATTGACAGACGTTATCACGCATCGGCCTTACTACAATTTTTTTTTAAGGTTTTAAATCACTAATAGAGATTTAGGTAGAACTTTTGTTTTGGTAAGACCCATTGTGACTGAAAGAGTTTCCAAATTCAATATAGCTGTCATGACAAGCAACAGATTTTATTACTAAAAAATCATAGATTTCAAAAATGACCCTAGGATTATACTAAAAACATAAACTATTTTTGAAAACATTTTGCCAAGACTCAGTGATGCCAGTGCGTCGGTAACCTGGTCACGTCGCAACCCCGCGCGATAGCCGAGTCCAACGAGAAATCGTCTGGTGCAGAAGAAACTGAAACAGTTTAACCTAGTTTCCTCCCCGATGGAGAGCGATAGTCCAGTTGCTATTTATCTTTTAATTCCTTTAACATCGCCGCTTTGTTGCAGTTAGAGCGATTTTTTGCCGATAATTGATTGTATATCTTTATCATTGAAAACCAACTTTGTTTTGAATTAAGTAATCAGATATTATTGGCTTATACTATTTATTAGAAAAGATCGATACAATGCAAAGCTACTTTCTTCAAAGCTGGATAAAACCGCTAGTAATATAACAACTTTATTTACCAATCAATATATATAAAACTCTTCCGTTACTGACTGACTGACTGACTGACTGACTGACAGACAACGAAGAGCCAAAACTACTGGGCGTAGCGGGCTGAAATTTTGCATGTAGGTTCCTTAGGGAGTGTAGGTGAGCACTAAGAAATGATTTCCCGAAATTCCCATGGAAACGGGATAAAAACTGCATTTTTGTGTTTATGAGAAATCTGCGCGAGTGAAACCGCGGGGCAGCCTCTAGTCTATACCAATATTATAAAGAGGAAAGATTTGTTTGTTTGTTTGTTTGTTTGTAACGAATAGGCTCCGGAAATACTGAACCGATTTGAAAAATTCTTTCACTGGTAGGAAGCTACATTAACCCCGAGTGTCATAGGCTATATTAGATTTTCAAAAAAATTAGGGATCCTTAACTAAACTCAAATAATGTAACCCAAGGTGCAATATTTTTTCCGTTGTTTACATATTTTGACAGGTGGTTTGTTGTAGGACGGTGGAGGCTATACTCCCCGTCCTGGAGCGGTGGTTGCATCGGCACCATGGGGCTCTAAGCTTCCGTCTGACCCAGGTGCTCTCAGGGCATGGATGCTTTGGGAGTTTCCTGGCGATGATAAAGCGCGAACAGTCCCCCCGGTGCCACCACTGCGATTGCCCCGAGGATACGGCCCAGCACACCCTAGAGGTGTGCCCAGCCTGGGTGGCTGAACGTGCGGTCCTCCAGACCGCCATCGGGACGGACCTCTCCCTGCCGGCTGTGGTGCGAGCCATGGTCGGCAGCAGAGAGGCTTGGACGGCGGCTGTCTCCTTCTGCGAAGCAGTCATGCTCGCCAAGGAGACGGCCGAACGAGAGAGAGAGGCGGCGAACCCGGCCAGACGGCGAGTTCGTCGCCGCGGCGGCGCGAGGCCATGAAGCGCCGCCGTACGCCCTGCAGTACCGGGCCGAAGAATAGGACTGAGGTATCCCCTGCCTGTCGTAAGAGGCGACTAAGAGGGGACCCCGGGGTCGTTGGGTGCACGAGGCGGGGGCCTCGTGTAGTCATATAACGGCCCCGAGAAGGACGGCGGAACGCGGTGTCCCGATTCCGTCGTCGAGTGTAGGAAGAGCCTTCCGCGCTCAGGGGGGACTACCATCACTTGTCCCCCCGTGAAGAGGCTAAACAGCCAGTGCTGGAGGGGGTCGCGGAGTTGAACATAACGATCGAAAGATCACCCGTGACCCCCTTGCCAACAGCCGAGATGGACACCGGCGGGGTTTTAGTGGGTGCGAACCCCACATAACCCTGCGACTCCCCCCGGGGTCGCAGGGTACTCGTTAGGAGTTTCCCCGCCTAAAAAAAAAAAAAAAAAAAAAGGTGGTTTGTTGTTGTTGTTTGTTTTTTATTCGGCCAATCTGGGAAGCCAAAAGAACATAGACTATAGAGCCAAGTCTTTTGTAGTATCTTATATTCTATGGCGTAACGAAGTAAGCCGGAAAAGCTCGTATAATATAAAACTCTTCCGTTACTGACTGACAGACAACGCAGAGCCGAAACTACTGGGCGTAGCGGGCTGAAATTTTGCAAGTTGGTTCCTAGGGGAGCACTAAGAAAGGATTTCCCGAAATTACCATGGGAACGGCAAAAACGGGATTTTGGTGTTTATGAGAAATCTGCGCGGGTGAAACCGAGGGGCAGGCTCTAGTATATTATAACAACTATATTTATTTTATTACATGATTATGTTTCCAATGATTTTGACCACATTATTTGATATAATACGAAATTATTGCTTTTCGTGGATACTTTTTGTTTATAAAATTTATTTCTCTGCTGGTCTTCAGATTCAAATATTTGTATATAATACTCACGATAACTAAAATAAAACCTAGTGGAATTGTTTTGTCACACTTTATCTTAGAGTTTGTCCTCTAGTAATAACAAGGAAGTGCACTGCACACTTTTGAATATCTAAATATTATTTTAGCGGAAACAACCACCAGTTGAACTGTGGAGGGTAATCAGATCAAAATCTCTTAAGCTCTTTCATGTACAAAAATTTTAAAACAGAGTGTCAATCTAAGTTTTTGATAATAATGAGGGGTTTTCGTTTTTGACAGTTTTAATGGTTCTAGGAGAATGCTAATAGATGGCACTGTATAGCCAATGTATGTAGGTGTAATGTCAACGTCAAACCTGATTGACCTGACTGATTGAATTCATATAGAGTTTGACATTTAACCTGATTGCTAGTGCCATCTTATGGCAGTCTCTGTAACTAAAATTGACAGTTCGAAAACCGCTCATTCGATATGACAAGTCCCATAGAGTCAATTGTTCTACTGCCGCAAGCGATGCGACACGACGCCCGGACGCCACAGAGCTATCAATAATAGAAGTGGCTCAGTTAGCTCGAGCGCCAGCTAATTTTCATACTAAACGAGCGGCTGCATTATTAAAATGTACTCTCAAGCCTGACGCGACAACGCAGCCCTCGAGCATTAAGGGTACGCGAAGGAAATGCGAAAACAATGTTCCCACTTAATTGTCATTTGTTTGCGTATGTCGCGTCGGCTCTAGGCTAAACAGATGGTGGTGGACTTTTTGGTCTTTTCCTACGAAAATCGTTGGATTTTCACCCTTCCTATATGGTAATTAAGGGAAATATGTATACAAATATATTTAAAGATATCCACAAATTAAATTATACAACAAAATAATTGTAGAATCGACGTGTCTCTACATATTTTTTTTTCCAAAAACTGATTTTCGGTGGTAAAAGGAGTGTATTAGCAAACACATTTAGATAAATAATCTGTCTGTACAAGCTTGTTCCAGGACTACTAGAGGGAATTTCAGGAAACATTCACGAATATCTTCAGGGTAGTGCGGAACGCTATATTTGATGAAAATCAACATCATCGCACAAAAAAAAACAAAGGCGTAGCACCAGCACCAGTAACTAAAGACCACCTTAACAGTTTCTTGATAGTTGTTTGTTAGGTATTTAGCATGTTTACGTTCTGTTTAGAATTGTAGTTTACGACACAGTTTAGTGCAAATTACACAGTAGAATATGCAAACGAAACGTGCGAAGTACAGTCTTGAAGTCGGTGATATTTATAGAGAATTAAAGTGATACCTTGCGAAGTTATTCTACAGAAAATTTGAGTAATCTAGTTTTTGAACTGGGGAACTTTTGTTAAAAATTAACAACACCTTTGCCGTGTCGATTTTATAACTAAGATGATTTATCATAGTATACTTATATTAAAGTATTTTTTATGAATACACGGTCAATTATAATTAATATTGCTAATGAGGTAACTATCATCATTTTCATTATTAAATAAAAGAAAAATAGCTATACAGGGAGACAAAATAACAGGCAAGTTGTATGACAAAAGGCTTTTACGGAAAAATTCCCACAAGGCGAAGGCGATATTTCTCCCCGCAGCAGGTATCTTGACGTTTTCAACTAAACTTTGCAACTTCCTTCATTCGGCTGGTTCTTATTCTCACACGTATGGTACATATTGTCTTCCAAAACGTATTTTGTCGATAATATTTCAAACGTCTTGTTGAAATATTCAAATTATGTCGCACGATACGTGATGTAGAAGGTGTGAGAATCGAGCACCTTTTTGTCACCCACGTCAGTTTTCACGACTTTGTGTGAGGCTCGCGTCGCCCAGCAGCTTTAAACTTTACGATACTGAGACATTAATCCTCCTGTTTAGCGAAGTAAGGTAAAAGGCAACAATGTTAATTATTTAACATGCTTTGATGATAGCTACAAAATCTTGCTAGTATAATTTTAAATATGTTTTTATCTTAGCAAATTTTACAGATGTTTCGTACATCGGCTCATGACGTTCTAGCAAATAGCCATTTCATATAAAAAGTTAGCCTTAGTGGCTATGCTAACACTGTATAAAATCTTTATGCATTTTGTAAAATAACTTCCTGACATAACAAGTGGCACACTAGAGCAGCTTAGCGCTCTCGTGCTGCTCCGCCCGCGGCGACACGGCGGCGGCGGCGGCGGCGGCGGCGTCTCAGGCAGGTGTCAAAACTAGCGGCTAATGTATGCAGATTGCGTCCCCACGGTCGTGACGGAGCCGGGAACTGCTGGCACACTGGTTGCTCTTAAGGGTTCTACTTTGAGTAGGTTTTAATTGTTACTGTTAACTTTAAATCTCAGCTATAAAATATTGTCTTTTAAGCAGCGTTTTCAGCTAATATATGCCAGTTTCACTGTCGAAAACTAAATTGCAAAGTTGCTGTATCACCAGAGTTGCGTAATTACAAAACTCGTCGTTGTGGCTGTCACATAAACGGAGTGCAGCGTGCGAACATAAAACAATAGAATGACAACGTGACAGAGTGCACCGCCCACCTGCCGGCCTCATAAAGTAAATTAAACGGAGATCCCAGTTAATGTCGACAAGCAATCACATTAAGCGGCAGCTTTGCACTGGATATCACTTTTTACAACACTTCTGTAATGTGCGCATTAAATTATAAAGTTGCGGAGTTTCAGTTATTTACGGTCTGAGGCCAGACAGAAATGTGAGTTGAAGTGGTTATACAATTTCATGAGGCTGTAAAAGATAATTCTTTATTTCGCAAAATTTTGCAATCGTTTGGACTAAATTCAAACACTTTAAAAGTAAAGTTAAATGAATTTGGTTTAAATGAATCATTACACTGTGACACAGCGACTCATATGGTTGAGTTGAATTATAATTTGCGCACACACAGTCACTAATTAATTTCTACCGATCGTTTATTATTTCCAATAATGACGATGCTGCCTTTCATTACGATGTTAATGTTTTGTTATGTTCTTGCGAAGTGAGTGACATATACAACTAAGTTTAAAAGTGCACTTAAGTATATAAATACGCGTTCGACATAAAATGTGCAAATGAGTTGTGCTGTGCTTATTATGCACGGACTAAGAAAATGTTATTTCCGTGACTTATATGCAGTGCAATTATTCAGTGTGTCAGTTTTTGACATAGTTTCTGCTTTTAATAAATAAACAACTCGTAAAAAACATAAAATTAAACTTCAGTTGGATTTTAAGGCTCACAGTTCTCGGAAACCGGTTCAAAGACACTTTGCTTTATTCCTCGAGAGGTTTAAGACAAAAGCGATCGCTGCTGAGACGCCGAGCTCGCCGCCGCCGCCGCCGCCGCCGCCGCCGCCCTCAGTCCCGAGTCCTGATACCATTTGGGGTTCTATTGTCAAAGCCCGCCCTTTCGAAACAATCAAAAACAAATTATCGTTCAATACTATGACAGTAGGATAAATTGGCAAAGGTCAGAATCTTCGGATTGGCTTCATCCCTCTTTACAACAATTAAAAACAATAGATGGTGAAATTGTAATCTATAACGTAATGAGAGTTAAGAATCGTCTTCTAATGCTTTCGGCTATTAGCTAAACGCCAAAATTATACTGGAGGACCCTCTCTGTTTAGTAGGTGTACTTGGCAGATTTTTTAAATATTCAAACTAGTACACGAGGAAGAGACTGCGAGATGCATATTTAATACAAAGAAAGGGGGCGCCACCCCGTACCCCCGCGCCCCTCCGCGCCTCGGGCGTAAATGGCATAAGGGAGTGTTTTCATAAATTATAACTTGGAGCCAAAAATTGGAGACAATTTTGTTTTGATAACATTACAGGTTTGCTGGGACGAGAGAGCTTTTTCGGATTACACTTATCTCTTTTTGAAACCAGAAAGGAAAAATAATAATTTATATTTTTTATTCATCGCTGTCAGTTAGCTCTTTCAATTTAATTTCAGGTTAACAAAAATAGCGTGCCAGAGTTAACTGCTTTACCAGCGGTTTTGATTATATTTTGAGAAGTGTTTTGTCCAGCCTATATGTTTATTATAAGCATAGGCTTCTGTCATGGATTAAAACTATTACGTATTTTTTTTTATTTGTTTATTCAGTCTTTTTGTTAGCCATGAATAAAATTATAATTTCCAAATAATATGTTTTGAATGTATTTAGAATAAAAATGTTTCCGTATAATAGGGTAGGGATAGGATTCATTATAAATATAAATACTTAACCTAATTTTCTTAAAAAAACGATTTTTTATGACTTTACTGACTGGTACCTTAAAAAAAACATATACAACTGACAGGTACCTTAAAAAAACATATATTTGGAATGTTTACTAAATTAGTTTAAATTATAAGCTTTATAAACATCACATAACACGACATGCGTGTGATTGCGTGCCGTCGTGTCACAGAGTTTGTATGACACATGACGGTCATGACGTCCCCCGTACCATGCACTAGGTATGCAAAAACAATACACTTTACAAAAATCTTAACACCTGACAGCAAACATTACACACAAAATTACCCGATTCATTCCAAATTTTCCACCCAAATTTGTTAGCTGAAAGTTAATTTGTACTTCTATAAATAGCTATTTACTTACTTATTTAATTAATTATTATAGCGATAATTGTTTACTTACCTTCAGGGTTTGGAAAATTTGCGTAAACAGGCTTGATGGTATTTCATAAAATAAAAGTACACGTTACCTGTTGTCTGGAAACCAATTGAAATGGGATGACAGAAGTTATTTACGCTGAGTTAATAATTATACGAGTGCATAGTGTAAAGCGGGCGGAAATGCTTACGTTGAAAATAGAGCGCACTGATCGCGTGGAAAATATATTCGCATTCCCTTTCTCATAGTGCCGCATTGTTTAATTCAAAGCGTGCGGAATTAGTAAATTAATTTAGTGGGCCATTTTCGTCGTTGTTGTTACTGCCTCATTTGCAAAAACGACGCCTTCGCCGCCGCCTCGCCGCCGCCTCGCCGCGCGCAACGCAATTTGTCCCCGGGTAAATCCGGCCGCAGACATCTGTCTTGCCATAGTTTGCGAACCTCTCGCTTCCCTCTACTGTTAGCAACGAGTGCACTGAGAACACTAAGCTTGATTGATGAACTTGTTGAAATTGTTCACTTGTTTTAATTTGATTCAATACTGATATGAAATTTCTTTTTGTTTTCAGGTAAATTATATGTCATCGGAAATGCTGCCGTTATGGGTTTGTCTTAAAAATGTTTGCTAACTTTGCAACAAAAAATATTTTGCATATCTAGCCATCAACTGTAAATAAATTAATATTTTTAGACTTCAAAGAGAGCAATTAACCTCTGTAAGAAGGTAATAAATTCCTATTTTCGCAACGTCCGATGTACGTGAACGTCACCTGGCAACTGTCAACATCAAATGCCAATTTGAATTTGGGGCCGCCTACCTAATTGGTCGAGAGCGCGTTCTAAATATAAATATTTAAGGTCGGAAACGGAAATTGTGTCACTGGGTGCGCAATGCTAGGATAACAGGGGGAAACTTGCGAATTGCTGCTGCATGCACAATGTTTGCTTTAATTAATAATTGAGTCTATAACGTACTTTAGCTTAGCTCATATAACATTCATTCAACATTAATTTGCTGCTTCATAAAAATCTAGCACGAACCCGAAAGGGTTTCGGAAACATGTTAAATTCACCAAATAACTTGGCTCAAAGTAGCGTGACATTACATTCGGGCAGCTTGCGCCGGAATAGGTCACCTCAGATATTCTACGGTCGCCCCCCGTAAAACAGGGGGTTTGTATTCTGAAACTCATGAATATGTTAGCTCGCCCGCGGTCCGGTTTAATAGTTAAAGAGAAGCTCGAACGAGCCGAGGCGAAGGGGTAAGTTAGAACGGCTTCGTGGGAGCACTTTTGACCACTAAATGCATAGGTAAAAGCGTCTGGATGCCAGCACGTAAACGCTTGCTTACTGTATACGATTAATTTACTTGTTACGATTCAAAACGACACCTGCAGACTTTTGAAAGATAAACTCCCTTTTGTATATATAATTAAAATTACTTCATTAACTTTTGTCGTTGTCTTATAGGAAAACAAACACTTTTTAGGCAACTTCTGTTATATATAATAGGTATATAGAAAAAAGAGTACGTACCAAATTTACTAATTTGTATTCTTTACAAAAACATTTAGAATAAAAAAATACGTGCCTAAAACTTTCCGCCAGCTACCATGAGAAACACGAAAAGGAATTCTAAAAGCATTAAAAATCAATACACGCCGTATCGAAAGATTAAAATGGGCAGAAGATGTTCGCAAACACTCTTCAAGGGGAGTTTAAGATATACTTTTTTTGTTCGCAATAGGGTATTAAAAACCTACGAAATTGTCATCTAAGTCGAAAATACATGTTTAATAAGTACATGAAATAGATTTGTGTGTGATTGTGATGTGTTAATAAAATTATTTAATTTTATAATTATTATCTTGTTACGTACCTACAACAGTGCTAAGCTTGTTTTGCCAAAAATACATAATACATTTTTACAATTTACAATTAAATAGTATATGTGGGTTAGGTATGGTGCATATGTAAACGTCACTGGAGGGAATAAACAAAACAGATATAATAATCTTCAAAGTTTTATATTGCAAATAAGGGTAGTGAGTGTTCTGAACTTTCTGAAGATATTACGTTTTGTGTCATTGACGTCAGCAAGAAATCTCACTGCGACAGACAGGGGAGATCCGTGAGCGTTCTGGTGATGGGGACCTCACTTATGTTAAGACGGGTCTTTGAATGCCTGGAATCAGGCGAATGACCCGAGTAATCTTGATTTTTTTGGCTGACTTTAAGTGTTCACTCATAAACATTTTGACTTAGGATGTTTTCTTTCATATTATAATACTAAAATATTACTGTATGTAATTAAAAATATTGTTAAAAAATATTACTGAAAAATGCAGAATAGGTTATAAACTACCAGGAGAGGTGAACAAACGAAGAGGTGTTGGAAGTCGGCTTAGCCGCGGCCGGAGCTGAGAGATCTCAGCGCAGCGCCGAGTGCCTGTAAGTGAACGCAGCAATGTTGCAATGCCCACAGTTCCTTAGAAGTTTCAAACTAGAAACGTTCTAAAGTTTAGCTGAGATATGATTTTAATAATCTGCTGAACAGTAATACGATACCTTCAAAAATACGAGATTGCGTCATTTTGTAAAATACATGAGCTACATGGTGTATGAGCATATTAAAGTAATACAGTCGTGCATGTCTGATAGGGTATAAAAAAAAATATGACCAGATACTTTTCCGCCGCAACAACTCAAAGTTACTAACCACGGGCAAATAAAAGCAAAACGGTGAAAGCTAGTTTATTTTTATGACGCTCGTGTACACAAACACACTGCACTTTTATTAAAACAGTGCCTTGTTCCCGGCGCCCCTTATTAGAGGACCATATTGCATGCGCTGGCTTTCTCATGCAGGTAATTATAAAGCTTCTGTTTTATTCGTTACCTTTTCTTCACATGACACTGATAAATGGGAAATGGCAGTGCTAGAAGATAGCATTGACTAATTTTAATAGTAAGATAAACACACATTAAAATAAATAAAATCAATTTTCCCATAAATTTAAGTCGACATCAACATGTCTCTAGAAGGATATTTTAGCGCGCCCTTGTTATTGTTTTTCTTGACTTGTGATGTACCCCGTGCCTTTATTTATCACCTTATGTTTTATCATATAAACTACATTTTGTATTGTAGGTTCTATATTTTATCACCTTATATTTTACTTTCTTAACAATAATGGTTTATGTTTGGAATAAGAGCTTACTTTCATTTTAGCCTTCTGTTTATAAACTTAACGTTAGTCTTATTAAGTACCTAATTCAATTATGAGTTTACAAGGTATCCGTAGCAATATTCAATATATTTACGCATTTAACAACGCGTTGTTAGCGGCAGCGCGCGTCTGTTAATTACTGTGAGATATTTAGCGCTCCGGAGCTCGGCTGCCTGTCGTTATGTTCCTGATTGCTTTGTTTACAACCACTGCCTTATTAAATGTATAAAAGCATTAATTTCATCTTTTGATTGATGAAAGGTTTTACGGTTTTCCTTCTCCTTACCAGCAACTTTTATCTTACTTAGATTTTATATTTTCAAATTTGCCGTTTATTTTTGTTCCCGAGGAATTTTTGGAAGCGCGTTCTTTGATGCAAATATGCACTACCTATAAACACCTTTAACATAGGTATTACATAATAAAATTAGGACTGTATCTGAAACAGCTGAACGTTTTCTTTCACTTAGTAACGCAAAGGGACAGATATAAACATTAGTATTTTGTCGACTTAAGAGTACGTGTCATTTCTTGTTATATCTTCCAAAAACCCTCGTGATAAAAGTTAAAATAATATAAAAGTAGAGCGAAGTAATGAGTATAAAAAGTTTCTTAGACACGTCCCGCTGTGTATGTAGGACTCGGCAGGTGGGCTCGTCTTGTGTGATGACGAGTGTTCCAGCGTTGTTAAAACTCAAGCCGCGTTGAGGCGCGCTCGCTAATTGTACCCTAGGATACATCTCACCCCCGCCCCCGCCCACGCCCCGCCCCGCCCCGCCAGCGGGCTCCTTGCTCGTCGTATGAGCTCAGTGCATACTCTCAGTGCCTTCGTGAGACTGTTGACATTGAGCTCATTTCTGTTTAGCGAATGCGGTTGCTTTGCTTTGCTTTGTTTCACGTTATTTGTATGAGAAAAACTTAGTAATTATGAATTATTTAACAGGAAATTTATCAAATAAAATTACTGTTATTTTAAAAAGTTACAATTAATTTTAAACGTTTAAAAGTAAATTTTAGAAGTAATATTTAGTTACATGTTTGATAATTCTCGCCTATGGTGAAATTTTAATCATACAATATTTTTGAAGAAAAAATACTACTTACTTTTTTTTTTCTAAAAACATTGTAGCGAGTTTCGTAGCGGCGTAGCGCGTAGAAGTAACCCAACAAATATTGCTACGTGCTACGCGCCTACTACGCTAGCAAGTCGCTATTCTTTTTGCGTAGCTAAGAAATCGCTGTTGCCAGAAATTATAGTTAACTGTGCACTTATTAGTCTAGGCTAGGATGAGAAAGGGGAAGGGGTTGTTAATTACTACTCGCATGGTACGCCACATATCGCGAAGTTTGGCGCAGGGCGGCACAGGCGGGGTAGGTATTATTATCTTTTAATGTTTGCCTCAGGAAGCGTATGCTTAATCTTGTTTGCTAAGTAACTCAGTTGATGCAAAAAGTTATATTACCACCAGAGATGTGACTTATCTAAGATAAAAGTATCTTAAATACAGATACAAGATACAAAATACGTATCTTAAATCTTGTATCTAGATACTTTTTTTAAAAATGCATTTTGTATCTGGTATTTAAATACTTTTGTTAGGTATCTTAGTATCTTGAAGATACTTTGTTTACAAAATACTTTTAGATTGGATTATGAGGGTGTGTTTGTGCATGGCGTTTTAACTTTTTCTTGTTATGAGGAAAAAAAATATTGTTTCTTTGTATCGAATAAACTCTGTCCATAAATAACTAGACCGATATTTAAAAAAAAAAACATTAGAATCCTGAATTATTCCTGACTAGCTTTCCCGGCGAACTTCGTATCGAGCCTCACACACAATTTTATATGGAAAATATTAAATGTCGTTTTAACTAACTTCCCCTCCGTTTTCCATATTTTCTCACCTTTTAAACCTTTCCGGGACTAGAACGAACATTTCAAAACCAAAATCAACTAAATCGTCCCGGCCGTTCTCGAGTTTTAGCGAGACTAACGAACCACGATATTTTTTTATAGATATATAGTAGAAGGAGATAGAGATGAATTAACAAAGCCAAAATTAGAATAGAGTCTTTTCAATAGACTATAGATAAAAAAATATTTCCAAGAATTCAAAATAGCGGAAAGGCTTTAATTATGTAAATGTTATTATTTATTTATTTCTTTATGTAATATTTGATACTATTGCTTGTGCTATTTTGATTTTTTGCGAATATTCTATACTATTATTATGTTCATCAGGGATAATGTAGGATTCATAAGATGAAAAAATAAAACGGCCCGGTAGTTATGAGCCTATTCGATACAAACGAACACAAACATTGTGTAAACTTACATTGTAGGGCGGTACAAATTTCGGCGTGCTAGCTTGTTTTATACAGGGTGTCCGGGGAAGCTATAACATAATTATAAGGGTGTATTCTATGATCAATTTCACATACAAAAAACACCTCATATGAGGGGTCGCAGTCCCCCCCCCCTCAGTATGATGTTTTTAAGTTTTTTGGCAAAAGTCAACCCCGCCTACTTTTAAATTCACAGTTAAAAATCTGAGGCTCACAGAAGCTTCATTAAGGTCATGATCGAAGGCAAAGTAGTGAGGCTACCTAAGTTACTAACAAAATAACTAAATATTGCCTTTACTTTTTTTTTAAGTGACTAAACAAAAAAAAAATTTTGCATTTTTTATGGTTTTTCAAAGTTACCACAAAAATATGCAGATGCTTTTTTTTATTTTATTCTGTTTTATTGTTAGCTTTTGAGTTGTTCTCCAAAATGGTACTAGATTTATTTCTTTACGTCTATTACTATTACTTCAGAAATTATCAACTACCAAAAAGACCCTTCGCTTTCAACTTTTAATTTAAGATTGCAGTTTAACCTTTAATTAACATTAATTTGTTAGTTATTTAGGTAGCCTACCTACTTAACCTTCGATCAAGACCTAAATTAAGAGTCCTTTTACGCGAACAGTGGCGCCACTCTAACTTTAACACAAAAAATAAAAAAATGTATCTGCATTTTTTGTGGTAACTTTGAAAAACCGTACAAAATGCAAAAAAAAATTTTTTTTGTTTCACCCACATTAAAAAAAATAGTAAAGGCAATACTTGGTTATTTTGTTAGAAACTTAGGTAGCCTAACAACTTAGCCTTCGATCGAGACCTTAATGAAGCTTCTGTGATCCTAAGGACTGTGAATTTACAAGTGAGAGAAGACGACTTTAAAAAAAAAAACATCATACGGAGGGGGGGGGGGGTTGGTGAGGCTGCGACCCTACATTTGGGGTGTTTTCGTCGATAAAATTGAAAATAAAATATACCCTTAAAATTTAATTAACTTTCCCGGACACACTGTATTAATGTTGTTTGTCCAATATACGAAATGAACGCGATTTACTCTTTAAAAAAAACTCATTAAAAAAAGTTATGTAAAAAGTATTTTATCTATAAAAAAGTATCTTAAAGATACGTATTTTGTATCTTGTATTTCAGATACTATTTTAGAATGGTATTTGCATCTGGTATCTGAAATACTTATTTAAAAAGGTATTTGTATCTTGTATTCAGATACTTTATTCAAGGTATCTTGTACATCTCTGATTACCACTGCCCGTAGTAAATAGCTGTCTGACGTTTTATGACTACGCCGTAAAGTATTTTGTTAAATATACTTTACTACGGTTTATACTTGTACAAATATGAAGTTTTAAATATACCCATAAAATACTGATAATGTGGTATTTACTAAACACAATTAAACCTAAAGGGTATATTTTTTTAAATTGCAAAATATAATCGTCTATATACTTTTACGTCAATATCACATTTTCAATATCATCATCATCATCATCAGCCTGTAAGAGCCCACTGCTGTACATAGGCCTCTTCTCTCGCACGCCATGCACCACGGTCCTGCGCCAGTCTGATCCACTGCCTACCGGCGATCTTCACTATGTCGTCAGACCATCGGGCTGGTGGTCTGCCTACTCCACGTATTTTCAATATCCACCTGATCAATCAAAGAAAATTCAGACCGTAATTAATAAAATGGTTAATCTTTATTTTAAATATGTATTTTTATATCTATCTATAGTTATTTAGAGGCATACCTATGTAACATCATCCAATACGACAATATCTAATCTTCCAGCATTCTCTCGAGCCCGGGACGCTCGCCTCAAACATTTCCAAGAGCTGTCGCGCGGTGGCGGCGCTTCTACGACCATAGAGCTAACACAAGACAAGCATCTTACATTAGATCAATATATTTATAAGATATCAATTTATAATATATAAACGTACTTTTCATCTCTATGCTATAATATTCAACTTATTACATAACAGCCAGATTAGTTTTTTTTACTGATAAGTTTAGTAAACTCAAAACTCCTATCCTATTAAGATCCTAATACCTATTAAGTTACTAGTTAACAGTCCATAAAAAAAATCTGATAAGTAATTTGCATGAATCTGTCTAAAAGTTATCGGTTTTAAATCTCTGCGGCGGAGACGGCCCGGACCGGCGCCTGTTTTCTCATGTAAATTTACGAGATTTGCTCTCCAAACTCGATATATAAGTTAAACGACAGCCGCAGACTGAGTGTTGTCGTTTATAGCGGACAAACTGCAGATGGGATCTCGACATTCTTTTTACTCGGGATCGACTTCTTTTTTCAAAGTTATTTTTATTGCTTTGCTGTTTATTACTTGTTACCAACACAAACTACCTTACAGGGATAAAGAGGATGAAGATTCCGCAGATATATGAAATAAAACTTTGCTGTTTAGTGAAAAATTAAAAGTTATTATAAATAACATATCAAAATTTTACAGCTTGACGTTCTCGGACAATCTGAAAAGTTACACCTTCGGACATCTTCGGTGTGTTGTAAAATATTTTATTCGCTAACATAAACTAGGTTGAAAATTGAAATATTTATAGGCTGCGGGATCGATACGAGCGCCGCTCCTTCGACATAAATTCGTATTAGTGCCACCTCCGGCCAGTTTACTGCCGCCGAGCGCAGACCCAAAGATCGCCTTAGGAATATCGACTGAAACTGATCGTACACGCACTATACTACATTTTGGTTTAGAAAACATTACCTACTTTACGTCTTACTTAATAGGAAAGTTGCCGTGTGAAAATAAGATGATTAAATAATCATTTACAAAAGTTTGGCGAGCGGAGTCTCTAAGCGAGCAAGACATCGTTAAAGGTGTCTCGAAGTTTTCAAGGAATTAATTCAACGGAAATTTGCAAAGATTTGTCGAAGAAAGTCAATTTATCATTCATGTCTTTGAAAACAACTTAAGATGTGGCTTGGTTAGAGGAATTATCCATATTTTGGTAAAAAATACGAAACATTAAACATAAACATTTAAAAATATGTATAAAAAATTATATAACATAAAATTAAATTTCATGTCATCCTAATACCTGTAAAGTAGTATATAAATTCTATTAGTTTATTCCCTGCTCTCGTCTTGTATGTATTCTTATGTTAGGAGCTGCTTCAAAGCGCTGATTCTGCTAAAAGCAAACCGTCGTTATAGATTGCCAATTCGAAGTTTGCTGTTGAAGCATACCTTCACAAATTCAGTAACGAAATTACCAGTATTTGAAACAATAAGAACTGTTCTACTGTGGTTAGTACTTTCTAATAAAGGTTAACGAACACAAATCATTCATTTGTAAATTTGATAAAATAGTACTTTAATTAGTAGTTGACAAAGTGGCGTTTAGCGCCAAGCGATAATAATTGAGCAGGCAATTAGGCGAGCGAAGCTGCGTCGGCAGGAGCGACAGTGACGCGCGGGATGTCGGTGTAAAATTAAGTGAGTTTGTTGAGTGTAAACAGAGATAATCCTTGGCTTGACTATGATTAGCATATCGCGGCAGTCGGCGCCGGCCCGGCATCTGCAATTTAAATCAGGGTTTGGTCGAGACGGGACGGCTCCTTAGCCTGCTCTCGGAATTTTCGATTTACTACGATTGGATGATTTGGGGTTCGATTTTCTGCTTGTTTGGATTAATTGAATAGGTACATCCTCTAAATTGACGTGTCGTTGAATAAATTGTTTTCATGTTTCAAAAGTTACAGACCTCTCTTTAAGTTAAATGATTAGTATGGAAATATGGACTAGAATGGATTGTACCAATTGCAAACACTATATCGATCATGGAAATGCCAATTGTCGTAAGGGACATTTTTCGAAATTTCGTTTTTGATGCCATTATACTCAGTTTTTCACGCTCTATCGAATGGTATATTTGAAACCTCTCTAGCTTCCAAAGATTCTCAGAAATTTATTAAAAAAAAAAGCTTTAAGGGACATTTAATTTTTCCATTTTGGCGTAAGGGCCAATAAATTAAAATATTCTTGAGGATTTTTAAACGGTTTTGTCGATATGTCCTTTACGACGTAAAAAAATTTGTTGCAGTATCTAAAGCTGAAGGTCGTAAGGGTCGTAACTTAATGTTATGTTTATAAAAAACTCAGATTTTAATTATTATTTTGTATGAATTTGTAAAAAAATAATGTTTTAAAAGTACCCATTCGTTGATCTATTTAATCAGCCAATCAAAATGTAACTATATCTGAGTGGGTACGACGTCAAATGTCAATATGCATTGATTTCTAGCACTTTTTGTTGTATTCCTTAATCTAAACGTAACGGTGGGTTTTAATTTACTACACTCGACTCTATAGTAAAAGATAACAACTGACGAACTCACCATTTTTCTTGATGCCTAGTTCATTCCTGTCCCGAGTCTTGAAGATATACTCGAGTGCACAGCGGCTGCGGTGAACAGTTTTAGGGATATAACATAACCCTTTCTGAACCCAGTCCTCAGCAGCCTTCGAGGTCTGATCCTGTAGCCCAGCTGACATAGTGGCGTTTTTTTTACAAACACTTCGATATAACCAGTACTACCCAGCTTCAAAGGCTTTCCAATAGTTCACAAATGCTAGGCAAAGAGGCAGATTATACTTTTCCTTCTTCTATATTACCTGCCTTAAAGCATGTATGTGATCCATGGTACTCTGCCTTTACGAGAAACAGCTAATTCTTAGAGCGAAGACCTCAAACCTACGCGCGAAACGATTCTTGATGACTTTCAAGAACAATTTATAAAGGTGGCTTAGATGTTCTTCAGCTGATTTTATGACCTGAAGAACAGTACTAACAAACTTCTGTTCCACACTTCTGGCGTTATCCCGTCGCTAATATCAGAATTTACCCGTTTCGCATTTAAATCTCTTATGTCAACTGTGACGTAAGTTTTTGAGCTATGCATAACACGGAATACATAATCTCCACTTTGTCGTTGGACTGTATTGATATGTAGCAGCGCATACTTGTATAACTTTTAACAAATACTGCTAGATTCATCGACGTACAAGACACGCTACCGTTGCCGTGATAATATCGGTATTTACAATGCTGTGAAGGGAATTGTTCACTATACACCCGAAACCTTCCTGGGATTGTGGTTCTCTCTCCTCAACAATAATGTTTTACCGCAACGAACTCAGTTCCTGCTCTAGCTTCGTTGGCCCGGGATCAACTTTAGTTAGTGCTCCTTGCATTTTCCTGACCTCTACCAAAGAGCAAACTAGGCCAATTTTAGCTAAATTTATAGGTAAATTTTAGCCATGATCATACTAGTTGGTTTGTCATAATTGTCACACTTGGCAGGCAGATTGGAGATCGCAGTATGGCTGTTGTACTAAGCTGTTGTAGGATCATCGATGGACTGCCCGTGCTTCGGTTTTTTTCCTTTAGTCGCCTTAGCCATACATGGTAGATGGGGTGCTGGTATTCTATTCATACATTACGTTACATACCAACCATAACAAAAAAGCTTTTTATGTAAGGCTTGTGATTTTTTAATTGGTCTAACTGAAGTATTCATTCCTTTACCGTGTTAAAAGCTAAATAACTTTAAACTTGTGCTATAAACGAATTACTACCTATCTATCTTTTTAAAGTGTTGATTTTTATTGTAGAAATTGAAGATTAATAACTTAAATTTCTTTTAAATCTTACCAGGGCGCTATTGGAATTCCTAGGTATTTGTTATTTTATAAAAATTATGTAAGTACCTTATTTTATTTTTTTATTTCAATAATTAATATTAAAACTTTAATGTTTGTACTTCTTATTTGAGAACTTTTATCAATTTGGTTTACAAGGGTAACCAAAAAATAACATTTCACACTATAGACACAATAAAATATATTTTTTTTAGTTTCATCAGTACTAATAACAACACACTAGTTGGTATTTTAATTCCTTTACGCCCCTTAAATTTTACATAGTTATTTTAAAATTAAATATTATAATAGTCATACGACTACATTGGAAAAACACTTATGGGACTTACAACCAATTATTTTATAAAGTTAAAATGATGTTTAGGTCGTAAGGAAAAAAGTTGAAAAAAAGCTCAGCGTAAGGGACAATGTTGCTAAAATTGGTAGGGCGTAAGGGACAAAATCTTCTAAACCATTAGTTGTAGCGTATTCAAACTAAAATAATTGAAAAGATCTTCAAAAATTAGCACTGGCCTTCTTTTAATTGATCGCTGTAAATCAAGGCAATCAAAAGTTACAAATGGATTTGTAAAAAAAAAAATGTTTTTTGGCTCTCCTGAAAAGTCGTGCTTTGTCCCTTACGACAATTGGCATTTCCATGATCGATATGCTTACAAATAGAAACGAATAATGTTTTTTTTTTTTCAGTAGTATTAAAGGGATCTTAATAACTCAAGAATTAAATAAACTTACAGATAAATATTGAATTACTATTTTTCAGATTAAGAAATGGACTCTTCGAAACAAACTACTTGAGCCATTATTCTCATAAGCTAGAAGTATCACCTAAGTCTAAGTGATTCGTCTCGGTGGGAATCGTATCGTCGGGAGATTACGGCCATCAATCAGAAGCTCTACGCTTCGTGTAGCTACTGATAGTAAGCGCTAGGTGAGGGAAGTATTGTAGCGCAGCCGCGGGGGAGCAAAATGAAGATAGAGAGAGCGATCAATTAAATTGGTTTCGTAATAACAAAATAAATATACAAGAGAGAAATAAAGATTTTGATACAGATATTATGAAATTAAAAATTATTTATTCTAAAGAACATGTAAAGTATACCAACACATTAATAATTTTAGATGGTAGTGCGTAGACAAATACTACATATTTAGGTATCGTTTTATCTACCCCAGAGTGGACCCGAGATGAGTCGCCGTGCTCGATAGTGGGAAGATTTATCGGTTAGCAAACAACGGCAATATCATTTTATATTTTCACAAATATTAAGTAAATTATTATTTAGGGAGCTTACCGGTAACCAAAATAAATAAAAAATAGCAATATGTTAAAATGAATCAATGCAGCAAGGCAAAAATACGAGCAGAGATGCAAACATATTATTTCGGGTTAGTATGTAGACTGCCTACATACTTGTAATATGTTTACGGATATTGCGAGCCGGTATTTCATTTGAACCGACGACGACCGACGCGACGCGGCGAGGCGCAGGGGAATCCAGCGACAGAGACGAGTCGTGAAAAATCACCCGCTTCGCCTACGGTCAAGAAATTCATTTCATCTCTCATTAATTTAACAATGTAAGTACATTGTAAGTCTGGACAAATGTCTTAAGAATCAATATGATAATGTTGTATGGAATTTTTGCGTGATTAGTGCACCAAGTTTTTTATTCTTTCCGTATTTACTGACTAAATAATACGCAAATAACAAAAGCAAACATTTGTAAATGATAAAGTATAAAACCAATTTTTTTCGCTGTCCTGATAAATACGAAAAATAATTTACGTTACATTGAAAACTGCCAAAATGCAAATGGTCTTCATTAGTGAAAATCCAAGAAAAAATGGTAAAGACTGTATAAAAAAATAAAGTTTTCTGCTGTCGTTATTTTGCAAAACTTTCTTTGTTTCACGAAAACAGATGTAAAAGGATCTTTTTCATAAGTTAGTTGGGCCACAAAGGATTCCAGTAAGTTTCCGCTCGATTGAATTGAAGCTTTCGGTTTACACGGCAAGTTGGGACCAATCAGGATGTCCTCACCTGGATTCTTGTTTGAAATTCAAATGAGATACAACAAGCCGCGCTTGCTTACGTTGTATCTTTATTAAAAGTCGCTGTAAGAAAATAATTTTTTTGAAGACCGTTTCGGTTAAGAATCTAGAGCTAGTACCTACATTAATAGTGTAAGTGAGTGTCGTTTTAGTAACGACTAGAGGCTGTCCCGCGGTTTCACCCGCGCAGATTTCTCATAAACACAAAAATCCCGTTTTTTTTCGTTCCCATGGGAATTTCGGGAAATACTTTCTTAGTGCTCACCTACACTCCTTAAGGAACCTACATGCAAAATTTCAGCCCGCTACGCCCAGTAGTTTAGGCTCTGCGTTGTCTGTCAGTCAGTCAGTCAGTAACGGAAGAGTTTTATATATATTGATATACTAGAAGCTGCCCCGCGGTTTTTCCCGCGCAGATTTCTCATAAACACGAAATTCCCGTTTTTTCCCGTTCTCGTGGGAATTTCGGGAAATCCCTTTTTAGTGCTCACCTACACTCCCTAAGGAACCTACATGCAAAATTTCAGCCCGCTACGCCCCGTAGTTTCGGCTCTGCGTTGTCTGTCAGTCAGTCAGTCAGTCAGTCAGTCAGTCAGTCAGTTAGTCAGTCAGTCAATTTTCAGCTCAAAATATCTAAAAACAAATTGATTTTATGTACTCAAACATATTTGTATGGAAATTTTATAAGGTTCAACATAATTTAGTAGCCAGCAATCACCTACGTGTCGATTATGTAATATTATATGTTCAGTAAGTATGTTACTTGACAATGAGTTATCTGTTCACTTGTTTTATTAGACCATTTTAACATAACATGAATAAAGTTGCCGCGAGGTGGCTGCTGGACGCGGTAAAGAGGGTAAGGCAAAGTTTTAAAAACGGGAAGTGATCTTGAGGTGTCAGTAAGACGACAAGCCCCTTGAACATTTATACCTCCTCGAAACAACTTCACGCCCGCGCCGTCCTCGTGGCGGCAACAGAGCGTCGTAATGAACTTATCTTTTGTTCAATTTATTGTCATTTTATTTTATTGTGGCCTGCCTGCTTTATCTTCATTCGCTTTAATATGTTTTTAAATATTAATTCGAATTTTGTTTTTAAATAAGGAACTTTCTATTCTAGAACTTAGACGCATAGCGTATGAAAATAAAAAAAAACTTATATTATATTTATTGGCGAAAATCTTGATTAACTTATGAACTTCCTAAGGTCATCTAAAACACTGTAACTAATGTCAATTTACCTATATAATTTGGCTGTATAATGTATAGTGTAATTAGATTGATGATGGGTCGGTTTGATTGGTCGCATTCCCGTACTGCACATGTCATCCGTTCATTAGCAGGATGCTGCAAGGCTTATGATCGGCCGGATAAGGGGGTCTGTTATTGCACTGAATAGAGACGATTAATTATCCATTGAACATAATTTGGGCGGTTCGGTGCGGCCGGTGCCTGAATAGACGGAGTGTGAAAGATCGATATTTGTTCATAATATTTGTTTTTAAATCAGCTTTAAATTTACACAATTCCACCTTTTTTCAGCGGATGGGATTATCACATAACATACTTACGTTTAGTTTTTTTAATTATTGTTTATAACAGTTTGAAATTTGCGTAGGTTTTAGCATGGTTTTTAACTGCTAGAGCAAACTAGCAAACTTAGATTGGTTATGCTCGTTTTTTTTTATCGTAAAAGCCATGTTTACATTTAATTTTGTCAAAAATTTAAATACTTTCACGTTTATTTAATGTCCTTTCTAGGCTTTATTTATTATTCCGTTTAATTTCGCAGCGCAATCTCTTTTTAACAATTTCGGTCTGGAAACGTAAGGCCCCTTTATCTTTTAAAAACTTTTACTCTGAGCAACGAAATTGGGAGATCTCTTTTAATTAACAAAACTCAGACCTGTCTTCGGTAATTTATATTATTTTAGCATTTTCTAATTAAATTACTTAGCGTGGATTAATAGCAGACTGGCTTTTGGTTTTTAATTTTAAGCCGATTGAAAACTACAGTTTTTTTTTTTTTTTTTTTCTTAGTAACATAGTTCTTATATCGTAACTTAATTGAATAGTGTGTGACAAGTTCACACAATAAATCAAGGCTCGAGTAGCAGCAACACTTGTAATTGTCTTGTCTGGCACGCTTCTCTCGTCCCAGTCAGAAAGTTCTCCCCAACTTTACTGTCCCCAAAATATCCTTTTAATAGTCGCCGGAGTGTCGGGTCGTCTGCAATTTAGATTAGTCCTTTAATTAAATTAACATTATGATCCCCATCTCGGCGGGGCAGGTGGTTGTACCGCGTTGCGCGACTCTTTGTATTTTTTTGGGCAAGAAAAAAGGAAAAATAAAATGTCTTATAATTATTATATACTTCTTATAAAAAGAAAGTGTCTTTAATATATCCTAAGCATATTATGAACGCGAAAGTTTGTAACTATGGATGGATTTTGTCACTCTTTTCAGTAAAAACGATTTAATTATTTTTTAGAAAACTTAACAACAATTTTGCTTTTACATCAGAATTACACAGGCAATTAATAACATATTGTAAAGAGTTTATGCTGTCTCGGGCACCAGCAAGTATTTAATAAAACAAATTAAACAATTTCGTTAAAAAAAAAAACGTTCAGAAGTATTTTAAAAAAACTTGTATTTTATAAGGAACACAGTGTAAACGAAAAAGATTTTCTAATTGAGTGATTCGTTCGAATCAATTAGGTTCCACCAGCGGCGGCAGGCATCGGCGGACTTTCTTTTATTTTTCCTTCGCGTAGGTATTTGTTTTATCTATTTTTCCTCTTTCAGTACTGCCAGTTCTCGGCCGGCGCAGGTCGACCGAAAAATTAGAAACATCTCTCTCTGTTCCAGCAATTGTTTACCTCTCGGTGGTTGATGTTTGATTACTTTATCGTTTGTGATAGGATATTCGTCTAAATATATTGGATTGTTTCAGCTTATGTTCATTACTTTAAAAATGATGTTGCAAACATAATAAGGCGACTAACATTCAACGATCACGTCCCATGCAGCACGTTCTACAAGAACTCGAATGGCGAATAAAACAGTGCTGAAAGTTGAAACACACTTCAGCCATTCATCAAAACTACCATTTATTTTGAGCAAGTTCACACTTGTACCCTCGTAGCTCTATGCAGCTGATAACTCGACGAGTAAAACTTGTGAGTGATTGCCTCCCAGATTGACGGGGGAAGAAAAATTGCCCTCTCAGTTCGAGTTGCCAAGAGGAAGTTTAGTTCTCTCCGGACGACTCTATTCGTGCCATCGAACTTATTGATTTAGCTCCGGATCTGCTCTGTGCGTTCTACACACAGAAGCTACTGGTGATTGATTTAGAAAGTGGATGTTTTCAAGGTTTTGCCAAGTTAAAAAATATTTTTATTTAAACCATATTGTTTTTTTTTTTCACGAATTACTTCGGGAACTTCCTGAATTAAATTATATCGATGTTTAATTCTTCTAGTTAAAAACCTCTTCTGCCTTTAAAATTTGACAAGGATCTTATTGAGGGCACTTTCATTTGAAATTTAAAAACTTTTACAACTACTAAAATTACCTATTTGAAGTAATTTCATTACTTGTCCCACTCTTCTTCACGCGAGTCGTAGCAAATTACTACTAAACGACGTTACAATTAAAGCATATGGGTCCTGCAGTACCTTTGGCGGCGCCCTTAATCAAAAAAAATATTTTACTGATTCAGAAAGTCTGGGTAAACCTCGAGAATATCCAAAATTATTTTTTAAAAACATTATTAAGTAATACGTAGGAACTTATACGGTGGAAAATGCAATCGCTTTAAGATAAAAAACGGCTACTTCTGTCTTAAGTAACAGATAGATGTATGGTGAATGAATACTACAAATATCTATTCAATTTTGCATATTCATCATGAAAACCCATTAGGTCATTCCAACAAACAACTATAGCAATTCCATTACCCAAGCCGGCAATAGGGGTTGCAATCATAACCAGCAACCAGTGAACCATTGTGAATGCAAATGGGTTCGTTTTTAATAGATCAAATTAAACTGGTCGCAGGAAGGAAAGTTGCCATTCAGTCGCGACGGAATGAACCGAGGCGCGGTGTGGTATTTCAATCAACTGAAATAGAAATAAAAAGCGCTCGGACTGGCAATAAGTGAACATAATGCGGTTTATCAAGGTAAAAGACAAAAGGGAAACGCGGATCGTCGGTCGGTAACTTCATTTTTTCTTTGACAGTGTTAAGGGTACTTTGATTGAGCACGCAACAGAGTTTTTCGTATTGACGTGAAAGGACGACAAAGGCTTTTTCAATTAACAGTAAATGTTTCGTCATTTTTATTATTTGTAGCAACGTTTGTATGATGTTGTCGGAGCATGGACCAAGCCTTTTTTTAAATGTTGTCAGCGAGATCGTTGCTTAAAACCGTAGTAGGCTTGCTGCTCACTTCCAGTTTTCGTTTCAACAATTCCCGTTAAAATATCGGATGCGTTGCTTTTGGGCGGCGTACGTACGTTATTTTTCCTAAGTATTTCTAATATTATAAATTATAACACTTTTGTCAAACTTTTTGATTTTAGTTACTAAAAGTACACAAAATACCTAAATTGATTCATATGTAAAGTGCAGCTAGCGTGCATGTTTAAAAAATAAAAGAGTAGTTGAAATACTTTTCCTAAATTCACAAAGGTGGCACTCCTGATTCGCAGATAGTTCTGAAAGTACATTCGCCTACGTATGATAAATCCAGTGTGCATCGCCCGGGGCCGCTCCGCTCCACGCGCTCTAGGTGCACGGTCGCCATCGATCGGTGGGAGTGAACCCTGCGTGACGCGTGGTTCGCGTGCTCTATAATTATTTAGCTTTTGCTATTAATGATTTTTTTTTTTTTTCAATAGTCGTCGACTCTTTATTTAACCAAAATTAAAAAACCCGTGTACACGGTTACCAATGCTAAAAGCTTATCTTTCTTTAGGATTCTAATACGCTCTGAGTGTGAGTGTGATGCGTTATAAAACTATATAAACGATTATTCTTATAAACAACAACAGTGTATAAAGTATCTACTTCTTAAACTTTACTTAACAAAATTCAGTAAATTATACATGTGTGAAATTTTGTAATATTCTGTCCGGTACCTACTTAACAATAACTTTCGTTATTTATTTACGTCTCGCAGCATCCCACGGAAAAACAATATTATGAGAGAACAATAAATGCATCAGCTTTCAATGTAGGTATATCCGTTTGAAACTAGACATTATTCATTAGTAAAGGCCTGGACCGAGAATGTTGAGGTTTTCATCTAATGCGGTGCAACATCACGGCTGCAGCCAGTGGGCCGGCAGCGGGCCGCGGCCCAGCGCGCGCTCTTTGAAGCGGTGCACCCGACCGATCGCGCCGATTTACATCCGATTGTTTGTGATTTGCACCAGTTTGATCTATTACACCTGTGCGCTCTAGATCCACCCCCTTATTCCGTACCGCTGCAAGGTCCTTGAGTTCTATAAGATAGTTATCTGTGTATGTAGATAAGACATTTATTTATCTGCCGGATTGCTAAAATTATAGAGTGAATTTTAAGTATATGAGCCATCTTTCAGCATTACAGAATCACGGCCAGGTCTTTGAAAAAAATTCTTTTCGATTTATCAGTATTGAGTATATAAGTTTTTCTTGACGATATTTCCTCCCTTTACACATCTCTAATATCTTGCTGTAAGGTAACATATAAGCAGGTATCGCTTTCGAGCCAATGAAAGCGTGAAATTCAGATATGATCAAAAGAAATTGGGGAAATACTACGTCAATTCCTCTGATTTCAGTAAATGCCTGCCTGCTTGCGTGAGGAACGAAATAACGTTTTCATTTTTATACCTCCTTTATATTATAGGTTATAGGTGGTGACTTTTCGTGACAGTAATGTGCTTACAGCATGCATGGAGGGATCAGTTCAACGCTGTTATTTAAAGATGTATTAGTTAAAATAAACAATCTGTTTTTTATATAAGTATGCAAAGGTATTATGTATTTCAAAGCAAGTCAAATTTTCTATTATTCTCTGAATATACTTTTCTTTCCTGTTCCTTGAATGTTTTATTCTGTTCACTGTCCGGTCGCATACGATGATAAATCAATGGCACCGGAGCGTGGAGTGTATGAGTGTGCAATGGAGCGTGTGATGTGGACGGAAATGGTTTACTCGGACCTAGCTCCTAGTTCAGACTACATATTCATAAATCTTATGGAATATAAATATGATAGAAGTTGTACAAATTGATATCCAAAGGCGAAACCCTGGAAATCCTTTTAAAAATGAATCCGTAAATAATATACCTGACTATTTTATGTAGGTACTCATTCTAAATCTGATCAATTTTAATCCAGTCGTTACTATTAATGGCCACTTCCACTTTAGTTGTAAATAAAATATCATCAGGATAAAAATATAAAAAGGATCGGCTTTTCGTAAAAATATTAAGCTTGTATCGAAACTGGGAATTCCCGTGCTCTCGAGCGGAAAATAGCGAACATAAAGGTCGGACATTCTTATCCGATTTTGCCACTGACCGGGAAGATGAGCAAAATATTCAAGAAAAACTATTATCTATACTCCTTTTGAATACATTTACAAAAAGCTGCTTGCTTGTCGTATATCAAGAAGCGTTCGTTTATTTGAACCGGAGAGTGGTCGTTTACGCATAAATAAAACTCAAGTAATAAGACGGACGCAGGCGGTGCTGCTAGCAATTAATCTCCATTTTCCGAGTTTGCTAAATCGCGCCTCCATTACGACCTGTTTTATTTCATTAAATAGACCCACTGCCGAATTAATGCGCTGCACCTTTATAACAAAAATAAAAAAAGGAAGCGTCTGAAAGGAAAGATTCCTCCGCTCCTTTGTGTTGGTCTGTAAAAAATGTGGGTAACGTTTGGGGAAATAGCGCATTTTGAAGGCGTCTAATTTGAAAAAGAAATGAGTTTTGCTATCACCGCATTTCGGCACCTCGCATTTTACGACTTCTCTTCTTAATTAATGTGAACTTTTGTAATTTCTAGAAAGATTTATAGGATTGTGTTTTAATTTGTTTCAGGTGCGGACGTTGTTCGTGAGCGGTCTACCAATGGACGCCAAGCCGCGGGAGCTCTATTTACTATTTCGAGCATATGAGGTAAGATTTTCTTTTAAAGACACTCCTTATCATGTTCCATTCACATTTAATAAAATGCGCAAAATAATCCTATGTTGAGATTTCCCAGCGGTCTATTATTATCTACACGCAATTCAAAATAATAACGATTCTGATGGGTGCGTCGTAAATATCGGATGTCGGGGCTTCGTGGCTTTCGCTCTAAATCGATTCGGTTGACCGATAAGGGGATCCCAACCTCGGCTGGCACGGATAGCTCCGCGCACGTTAAGGTTGCTGTTGTTATAAATAAACTAACAGCGACTGAACTAAAACCCTTGATAGAAGCTTTCAATCCTACACGCGATTTTCGACTTTATCGATCATTAAAACACATGAACCTCCGCCTTAAATCCAGTTCAGCTTTTAAGCAAACCAGTAGGGTTGCCATTTTATGGTATTATTTCCGTGACTAAGGGTAGTTGGCATATCGCGTGTAGACTCCGTGCCCGGTACGTCGTGGAACCATTTTTGGAAACAAAACTCTTGATTCCTTTGAAATGCGTTTTGTGACATGATGATACCATTGCTGAAAGCAATTTACTTATGGACTTGTAATAAGTTATACAATTTATGATACATTTTTGTAATCAATGCACAGTATAAATCAAAGTCCCTTACGCTGTTAGTCTGTCGCTATATAATTATGCAACGCAAGATGATGCGGTTTTTTTAATCGATAGATTAACTGGTTAGGAATGTTTATATGTATAGTACATGCAAAAACTAGTAATAGATTAGCTGGTACGAAGTTCGCCGCGTCGCTAGTATTCTTAAAAGATTATCTTAAAATTAAACTAATTTGTGTTTTTTTGTTTCTATTCGAAGGGCTACGAGGGCTCCCTATTGAAAGTGACCAGCAAAAATGGAAAAACTGCTTCTGTAAGTAAAACCTACATTAAATCATAAAAATTAAACTTAATTTTACTCCAACTTAAAAAGGCAACAGAAATTTGCGCAAAACTTTAAACAAATTTATATCAGTTTACCTAAAAAAAATTATGAATTATATTTTGTACAAACTTTAATTTAGCACTGCATTAAAGCAAGGGCTAATATGAATCCGGTTTAATAAAAAAACAAGAATCATCAAATTGTAATTAGGCCCTGTATTATTAAAATGAATTGCGATATTTCAGCCGGTGGGGTTCGTGACGTTCCACACGCGCGCCGGCGCCGAGGCCGCCAAGCAGGACCTTCAGGTTGGTTCTAGCTAGTTTTATATCACATACCCACGAACTAATCTCCATCTAGTTATTTATGACATTTCATAATTCAGGCTGATAAAAATCAAAACAACTAATCTTTAAATACAAAAAATAGTAAGTAATTTTTTTTAAATAATTTCAGTGGTTTTAATAAAAGTTATTATTATTCTGAAAATTAGAGATGAAATCATAACAACATGTTAACTCTACATTTCATTTATTACAAAAATCAGCCTATTTTAATAATCAAACCTCAATAATTTCAGTACACTAGCCTAACGTTGAATAATACAAGAGCTTCAGAAACACATTTAGTAACTACATACAAACAATATCTCTATCACTGACCGGGATACACTAGATGCTACTTCTGTATATACAACGACAACAATAATTGTTATAAATCGCACTGTGTTACTAAACCTCTTCATTACACGCCTCGACACAGCGATGTGCACATAAATTATTTACAATAGGTATAATGCTCAAAGTAGACTTGGAATAACATTTTCCTTAGTACAAGTTATGCTAAGCCCATGCACATATCAATCAGACCACATCGGGGTCGTTGGAGTTGCGAGTTGCAGCAAGCGACGCGACGGCTACCCGATACGCCTGTGGTCGGTGCTGGACGGTGTAAATACTCAGCTGCATGTCCACGGATTGACAGGTTTTGATGTCACACCCCGAGCACTGTGTTTCCGTCACCAAGCCGGCGCAGGCGGATTTTCTAGACCGCGAATACCGCGATTATTACGTTAAATACTTGAAGCCAAAACGACTTCTTGGGAAAAATGGTCAACATCAGCCAACCAAATTTTTACCAAAATTGTTTGTCTTCCATTTCCTTTTTTTAAGATAAATTTTATGATTTTGAAAAAAAAACGCCATTAAAGTCCAGTAAACATCTTCAGTACAGTTGAATACAATTGAACAAAACATTTATGGCTTAAATGTTACTAATAAAACTAAACAGGTAGCGAAGTGAGTAAAATTTAGACGTTATTTATCAAATAATTTTGGCTTGTAGTTACACACAGACTCGCCAAAAAACCTAATGTACGACCAATTTGAAATTTTTAGGTTCACAAAAATATCGTTTTAAATCTTAATGGTAAATGCTATTTTAATTTTAGAAAATAAAAAAAAATCCTAGACGTTGCAAACCATAACTGTCAAACTGCTGTATCTTCGAAGCAGACGCTCACAGCCTAAATTTGACAACGCTAGGCTTCGCACAGTTGCAAACTTTAATCTCGCAGAAACGAAATCAATCGTGATTGCATCGCATCCTTTCGGTTGACATTTTGATTGACTGGAATGTTTACTGGACTACGGGAAAAGTAAACTGGGCATTATATTGGAGCGCCGCGCCGCTCGCGGCTGTTCACAGCAGGGCGTCCGGTTCGACCCCGACATGCCGCAAACGATCCGACTGGAGTTCGCTAAAAGCAACACGAAGGTCAGCAAGCCCAAGCCGGCCATCGCCACAGCCGCGCCAGCTGCACATCCCGCATTGATGCACCCTCTCACAGGACGTAAGTACCGCAACGCACACACCGCCCGACGCGAGTTCGAACGCCCGACCCCCACAACTGACCGTACCAGATTCATCTGATTAACCAGTTTTGATTTGCTTTACGAATTTCAGTATCTAATGATTTGATGAACATACCTACGTGGTAAAAAATAATAGTGAACCTGGAGATATCAGATGAGTCGGAAGGTTTTAATTCCTTGTGACCTTTAGTAAAAGACTAAAATTAGTCACAAGAGGGATTGCCTCTTCGCCTACACTCCTCATGTAAACTACACAAATAGTGACTTTTCATGCCCGTTGTTTGCGCTCATCACACTAAGCTATTTGAGCGTAGAGTGAAAAACACGCTCCTTTCCAAAGTGAACACAGATGATGGGCAGTCGAGCAACGCTGTGGTCAAGTAATCTGTGGCCGCTTACACAAACCACGCAAAGCCTTTGCGACTAACAAAAATCTTCCATCGACATCTATCAGGTTTTTAAATGTATCTAACAAAATGAATATCATGTTCATGGGATGTGTGCTATCTGCAATTCGAACGAAAACCTATGACTACGATTTTTCTTCAAATATGTTAATAATTGTCCTGCAAGCGGCATGTACATACACTTACAAATATCTTAAAGATCCGACAAAGCTTTGACTGTGACCTCTGAATGTGCAGACCTAGCGTCGCCGTTCTTCCCGGGCGGAGGCGCGGAGCTGTGGCACCACCACCCGCTGGCTTACGGCGGGGAGCTGCCGACGCTGTCGCACGGGCTGGTGCATCCCGCCATCCACCCGCAGATGGCGCCCGTGCGCTCTTATCTCTGACTAGCTGCCGCCGATAGGCACCACCACGTAAGACTTCTTTATTACCACATACTTTATGATATGAAACAAAAACCACGAGGAGTTAAGATCCAACAACTTTTCAATAAAGTTTTACAGCGCTATTGAAAAATATTAACGTTTTTCAATAACAGCATTTGGGCAAAGTATACGAAAATATGATAGGTACATTAAACGTTTTAGCTTGCCGAACTTCATCAACAGCTTGAAGTAGCTTTTTCTTATTCTTCTCTTGTGGTAATAGAGGAGTGCCTGCAGCCATCAGCAGCTTGGAGCCATCAGCAAACTGGAGGATGAGGTCAGGATGCTCCATCAGCTTTGCTGGGCCAAGAATAGACAACCTCGTTTTGATTATGGCTGGACAGGCTAGCATTAATGCTCTACCGTCTCATCTGCACGGAGTAGCTTATCATCGTGGTGTGTCCGCAGACCCCCCTGACACTGGGCGCGTGCGTGCTGCCCGCGCCGGCGCTGGGCTCGCCGGGGGGGGTGCCCGGCCACGCCGCGCCCTCCGCGCACCCCGCGCACCCCGCTCCTCCCTGCTCTACCCTCTTCGTAGCCAACCTGGGCCAGTTCGTGTCAGAGCATGAGTTAAAGGAGATATTCAGCAGGTAAGAATAAATGTGCATTGATGTTCGTTGTACTTTGCAATTATTATTAAGGTTCTTTGGCTTTTGATGATTTCATTATTATAAATTTTATATGGCAGTGTTGACACCTGCCGATTAGGCAAAGTAGCACTTAGATTCAAAAGCCAGAGAAATCAAAATGTTAAAACTAAGTATTACATGCATGATTCACTGAAGCGTGAACAACAAAAGTATCAAAGAGATAATAAAGTTATGCACAACTTAACTGTTGAAAGTTTTGAACGAATACGAATTTAATAAAGTGAAACCTGAAAAAGAATCCACACGTGCATGTCGCACCAATTATCATAACATTGTCTATGTGTACAACTCTAGTTATAAGTTTTTTTTTTATTTGTGCGTTACTTTGTTTTTTTTTGCTCTCACACCAACGATGCGATGTTATAATAAACTCGTAGGTTAAAAATTGCCTATATACATGTATTGCTTTGTTGGTGTGGGAGCGCCGCGCCTGCACCAGTACCAAACTTAGCATGACTATCGAATGTCACACCACAATTTGCAATCACAATCCTAGTATCAGTATGAGCACTAACAAAGTACAAAAATTATCTTTACTCACATTAAATTGCAATGTTGGGTGTAGCACAGTAAGTGTCAAATTGTGCGACTAATGAAAGTAGTTCTTTATGCTTGTATTATCAAGATGAGCTCCGATAATGTGAAGACAAATATGTAGATATTCAAATCAGAATACTTCTAATATATTTTTTAATAACAAAACTACTTTCATGAAGCGTACTCTTCTCTACTACGTATACCTAGCCGAGAACAGTGGTGAACACAACACACGGACACACAAAGGTACAGGTACAGGTGCGGGCACATGTTAATGTTCATGTGATAGTTGCCCGGGGTTCTCGCGGCTGCGTCTCCTGAGCGGGAACGGAGCGAGCGCGGGGCCCGTGGCCTTTGTGGAGTTCGCGGGCACGGCCGACGCCGCCGCGGCCCTGGCGCGCGCGCAAGGCGCCCTGCTGCTCAGCTCCGAGGGGCCCATACACCTGGAGTACGCCAGGCATAAGATGGCCCACAATGGATGGATTCTCGCACACGAAGTATGAACCTCTAACTCCTTCACAACCTAGGCTGGGTTTTACGTTGGTGTTATCAGAATTATTTTGATACTCAATACTCAATACTCAATATATTTATTTTGCCTTCTACAATGTTAAAGTACAGATAATAATGTACATTTAAAAGTTTCAATTGTAGACCCTATTGGGTATGCAAAAAATACAAAATTATAAAAATATAAAAGACATTGTTTTACATTTGTAACAAAACAAAAGATTGTTAAGAGTTAACAGTTCAAAAAAAAAAAAAAAAAATTCAATATCTAATCAAAAACTTAGAAATGAGGAGTATTTGCTATCATAGATAATCTTAATCATCTAGAAATTCTTTGAATGTGTAATAAGCTTTATTACATAAATAATCTTTTAGTTTCTTTAAAAATAAATTTTGTGCTGGCGCGCGATTGATTGATTTATTTGGGTTCCACGTGACTTGTTAACATCAGCGTAAAATCTTACCCTGTCATACCCTTCATACCCGTACCCTTTCATTATTAGTGTATTACATTATCTTCAAATTTAATTAATGTTTAAATAAATCACAATGCACATTGCACCTTAGAAATTGGATTTGCCTGTTTAGATTAATGTTGCTATAAAGGTGGTATTGCATGAATTGTTCTGATTTACACGTTTTTCCTGTAGGGAGCCAAAGGCGGAGAAGAGAGCGAACAGCATTAGTTCGTACGTGGCCCTGGGCACCTGACAACCGGCCAACTGAGGGGCTGCTGCGGCCGGCGGCTGCCCGCACTGCGGCTAGCGGCTGCGGGCCGAGCCTGCCCGTGCCCGTGCCCGTGCCCGTGCCCGTGCCCGAGCCTGCCCGCGCCCGGACGGACCCAACTGCGGCACGCGCTGCGCCGGCGCCGTGACCATTGTCCTCTACTATCAAGTATCATTTGCAATGTCAGGCAACGTGGTGGTGATTTTATTTTAACTAAACCAAATCTAAGTTAGAATTGTTTAACATTCCAGGTTATTTGTTTATTATATTGACAATATTTTTAACATAATTAATAATTTATAATGCTTAATATAATTTAAATGTTTATAATATATAATTTTATATGACGTTAATTTTATTCACAGTAACTTATTCAATGACAGTAGATTGTATATTTGTTTCATTGAAAAATATTAACACGATTGAGAGGATTTGTTATTTATAATAGTGTAACAGAAACATAATATAAAATTTTCTAGGATATATCTCATTCGAATAAGCTAAAAACCAAAGGTGCCCTTCATAGAACGATTACGTTTTGTTAAATGTTTCAAGTTGAACGGTTTTAAAGTAAAGTTGTATTTAATAATTACGATACCTTATTTTAGCCTCGATAACGTTAGCGTAATTTCAAATGAAATTTTCATGACTAAGTATTTCAAATTATATTTACCTTTATAGTTTCTTAATAAGTTTTATATTGTTCAAATCGATCACTCGTTAAAGCTGGCACTCTAGTGTTGGTCTTGATCCTTTCTATTCTACGTGTAATGGAGTTATTGCAATAATAACGGGAGGGCAGCGGCCGCGCGCCCCGTGCGCCCCGTGCGCCCCGTGTGCCCCGTGCGCCCGTGCGCCCCGTGCGCCCCCGCGCCGCCGCCTGCCCCGCCGCTACCTCATCCCTTTGCATCTAACTAAATCTTAAATTATTTTCTATGTGCCTTGATGATATTTTTCTATATCAATTCGTTACTACCATGGATTCGGAGAAGTGACGTTCGCCTTTGTGAACAACTTCAAACAATTCTTGCTATCAAAAATGGAAACAATTCAATATCCTCAGCGCCTGCCGCGCTAATCAAAGCGGGGCGAGTGGAGGCGGCGGCGCGGGTCGCCCTATGCGTGAATTTAGCCTTGGCCTTATGAGAGTAAACTTAATGTAATCTATGTAATACTTATGTAAGACTTCGGTGACCCTCGCCGACTAGTGAAACAATTACTCTACTATCTGCATGCTTCGACGAGCTTTTTGGTAATAATCTAATTTAAAATGTAGAAAAAAAATCATTAATTGTGTAATCGATAGATAAATATCATAGTTTGTAGATAAGGATATCTATTGTAGAGATCAGCATAGGAACGTTACTTTAACATAAATACATATTATCCAATCATAATAATGAGACGGTGGTTTCATGAACTCTAACAAAATCTAATGAAGTTTCTAGTGTTAATGAGATGATGAAATAATATATTTTTTATTTTTAGCTAGTGACTATTGCGTACACAGAATACTTAGTTACCTACTAAATAACTTGATATATACCTTCGCAGAGAAGTGTATTGGCGGACTTAGCAATAAACCAAAAATAAAATCTTAATGTATTTAGGTACCTAGTGTCGTATTCTGCTGATAATAATCGTGTAAAAAGAAAAAAAAAGAAAAAAAACCTGCTTAGGCTATTAAAGTAAAGATTTTGGATATTGGTTATCGAGACCGCACGCGACGACGAGGCGCCGCACGACGCCGCACGACGCCGCACGACGCCGCCGGAGAATCCGCATGAATTCTTATGAAATTCTCTTAGTCAATATATAAATAGAAATTTTGTCAATTTTTGACTTAGCAAAATTTTATACATTGTTTATAGTGATTCCATTATTTAAATCATAAAGTACCGAACGTCGAGGCGTATAGACCAAAGAATTATGGATAGAAGAATAGAATAGAACCTCAGACCGTACCAAATTTGTATTTTGTAGGCGCACTTATACTGGAAGTAACCGTTTTAGAAAAAATCTAATCCAAAAATGTTGTTTTCATGTAACTTAAACTTTGAAACATATTGGTTACACATCCGATCTACCTACCACTATCCAATGTCTGTTTACATATGGTTTTCGATAACACATAGGGAACCTGTTTACATATTAAGCTAAGTCAGTGTTTACTTACATATTTGTTTCTATATATATGCTATTTGTATTTAAGGTATTGGTGTAAAGTAGTGATCTCCCAAACCTCCGGTTGCCGGTGTCCCGAAAAGATTATAAAATACAACGAAAAGTTAATGTTCTTTATTTGAACTTAAAATTTATGAAGTTCATCAGAGCTGATCACTTTCGTTTACTGTTTTATGTTTCGTTGCCTGGTACGGCCACCTCGTGTTGCCACGGGAGCACAAGATGGCCGCGCGGGCGCTGCGGACGCCGGCGCCGCCATGATTCCGTCCAAGAACCGTAGGTAGCGATTAAGAGACGTCCAGTGGTTATGGACACGGCTAGCCGTCACCTTTCGCGGGACTACTCGATACATATCATCGTGTAATATTAATGTGTAATTAGGAGTAACGAGCGGTTTCATAGAGACATTTATTCTGTATTCTTATCTACTATTTATTATAATGCAATCGGCCACATGTCACGCTAAATTACAATATAGTTGTGTTTGTCTAGTTTGTGTTCCCGCTTATAAGTTAATTTCCTGCTGAACTACTCGCTCGTATCTTTGGAGGTATGATCATGACGTTGCGTGGAGCGATGGAACCCCGGAGAGATATTTTGTTAGTGTTTACTGTAAGGTCGAGTAGTGTATTCGACCCGATCGGCGTGACATAGGCCCGCATGTGATAGGGTAGCTCTAGGGGTATATCAACGCCTTGCAAGTTAGATTTAAGTGAGCGGTATCACACAAACACCGTGCATCGGAAACATATCAATTCTGTGCCCCTTAATAAATTTAGTTTAATGATAAGCTAAGAAAATACATTTTATTAGAATTAAATAAATGGACTATTGGTTTGGATTTTAATAGCGCTTAAATTTTAAAGTATTGGTTAGGCATTAGTTATTGCTTGAAGGATTGCAGCTAGGTATCGCGCAAGTTTGGTTTGATTTTCGTGTCTTAGGCTTAATTTTATTTAAAGTTATTATTTGTCTCTATTATCCACTTACTTAAAAAAATGTGTTTAAAAATTTATCTTTGGGTTCAGTATTAGCTTGTTGTTTTCTCTCAGTGACTAGACGTATGTAAGTGAGTTACTAGAGAATTATTTGTATATCGAGCAAATTAAAACCATACAAAACTATATAGTTAGTAATTAATTGTTAGATTTGTGTGACTTGAATCATTTAAATGCTTTTAGGGCAGAAGATAAAGTGTTATTGTGGTTTAAGAAACAAAACATAATGACATTGTAAAAATAGATAAAAATTTAGCTTAATTATCATTATTATAACTTTTATAGATGTTCATTAATTTTCTTTTCTTACTTCATGGAGTATTGTGGCATTGGAGACGTCATTGTTAATTCGAATAAATTTGAGCTCATCCTCAATTCAGCTGAAGTTTTATTTTGATTACACCTCTTTAGTTAAGTAATAATTAAAAAACAAGTAAAGTCAAATAGCACTTCGATATAAGATAATTATGATAAAATATGGCAATCGCCAAGTCCGTCTTCGCAAGGATAACAATTTCGGTGCCAAGCAAAACTGCGCAAACGGACGCCAAAACTAATTCCACGTGATTGGTGGAATCGACATGCGAGAGACATGGGCCAGATGTGTGGATTTGTTGCTACATCAAAGAATTTACAAACTGTTTAATATAATTTAATAATCCGTTGCGAAGTGTGAAGCTGTCCAGATGGAATTCTGAATTCTTAACATGCCATTTCATCGCCTAACGGAATGCGCTTATATTCCCTAATCACTCTAGTAAGTATTATGTATATTTATAACGCTTAAAATAAATAATTTCATTTGAGTTAAAAAAAAACTTGGTAATAAAAAATTACTCAAACATATGTGATATGTTAGTAAGTATATAGAAATATTTAAAAAGTATGTTCACAAGATGAAGTATTATTATAAAGTTGGAGAGTAAGTCTCCGATTTATATTTATTTTATTTGTACCTTTGTGTTTTAAAAGTAGCTACGAGAAACTAACAAACTACAAGAGTATTGAAACTTTAAAATTCTACACAAGCACACAAACTGTTGACTATAAACTGTGCTAAAGATAAATTTTGTATAACAACTACCACCGTATAGTCAACCCGGCAACGTGAGAAAGAACATACAGAAAAATCTTTCAGGGTAAATTTGCCAATTCGTGCGAGTGTCTCGTAGATAAATTCGACGATTTTCCTTCGAGTTTTTATTTATATTGTCCAGGAAAGTCGGAGAAGATAAAAAGTTCGGTAAAGAGGCCGCGAGCACGTGTGCTCTCTGCAACTACTTTTATTAGTTCCGATCAGACCGCTGCTGTGGACGTTAAATTTAAACTTTGTCATGGAGCCGCGTCGCCGAGGCCAGGCGCAAGCTGCGATATTGAATTCCTCATACGTAATATAATGTCGCCCAAATAAATAACTATTCAGCTTGTTTGCTTTGTTGGTACACAGCCAGAACATCAACCTAACCACCCTGTAGGCTAAAAAGATGCTTAATTATTAATTAATAATGTGGTTCCATAGTAATGGGTTGATTTGTTGGTTTAAGTACAAACTAAAAAAGCTCTTGTTACAAAAGGATTATTATTATTATTATTAAGATATTCAATTTAAATCTAATTAAGTATATCTTACAATTTTGAAGATCATTTCTAACTGAAATCGTAAACACAATGATAAATATGGAACGAGTTACAGTCGGCAGAACATAATATGCAGAGGACATCGCGCAGAGCTGCAACGACAAAGTTTACTAACATAAAAGTTACAGAGCATTTAGCACAGCTCACACTTGCAAAGTTGGATTCTGTGATATCAAGCATACGTACCTAAAAGTAGGTAGATAAGTACCTATATTTTATTATGGATATGATAAGTGTGTTTCAAACTTCAGGTTTTTCTACAATGATACTAACTAAATATAAAGTAAAAGTAAAAGGCATTCAGGCGTTTAAATGCGTGAGATTATGTTATGTTAAAATAAACAACGGGATCAAATCTTTTGTTTGTATAAGGGACTCAGATAAATATTATCTGTACACCTACGGGAAAAACTAAATGGTTGGTGTAGCAATGAGGCATTATCTTTGTATGCATTCGCAAAGCAGCAATGGTATTTAAACGACTTATTGATACAACAGTTATTTGTATTTACCATAGAAATAAAAAATGGTCCTTTCGAGCCATCTCAATTTGACATTTCGTCTTACTTAGCATTGCCTGATCCGTGAGAGGCAGGCCGCTTCTCTGGCCCCACCATCGCCAGTACGCCACGGCACACTGTGTTGTTGTAAACGATTTTTGACTGTCAAAATCTCCATTTTAATACATCTTGGGGTTAGAATGCACCTCTCTTATATTTAATTAGTAAAATGTCAAAGCAATATAATGAGCAACCTCCAATTTATTTCTACTGCACTGTAGCACATCAAAAGAACGATCTTAAAGGAGTCCACAAATCGTAAACGCGTCACTGAGTAACGTAATTACCTGGGACTCTAATTACCCTACTCCTCAGAGAAGCATATAGGTATAGGTAGACGTGAGTTACGTTAAGACAAGCAAATAAATTACAAACCTACGCCAATACGATTGTGTCATAAATTTAAATTGTCAGCGGAAACAGGTACAGTTACTGGGTAAATTGTTTCTAAGAATTAAATCGTTACTGGAAAATTATTACGTAAAACAGTCACAATATTTTATCTATACTACCAATATTGTAAAGAGGAAAGTATTGATTATTTGTTTGCAATAAATAGGCTTTAAACCGATTTCAAAATTCACTGTTGGTAAGCTACACTATCCCCGGGTGACATCTATACCAATATTATAAAGAGGAAAGATTTGTTTGTTTGTTTGTAACGAATAGGCTCCGGAAATACTGAACCGATTTGAAAAATTCTTTCACTGGTAGGAAGCTACATTAACCTCGAGTGTCATAGGCTATATTAGATTTTTTAAAAAATTAGGGATCCTTACCTAAACTCAAATAATGTAACCCAAGGTGCAATATTTTTTCCGTTGTTTACATATTTTGACAGGTGGTTTGTTGTTGTTGTTTGTTTTTTATTCGGCCATTCTGGGCGGGCAAAAGAACATAGTCTATAGAGCCAAGTCTTTTGTAGTATCTTTTATTCTATGGCGTAACGAAGTAAGCCGGGAAAGCTCGTAGACTATAAAAAAATTCAAAAAATTCAGGTAGCGGTACGAATGTCCGCCTCGCCAGTCATGTATAAAGTCAAAGGTCGCCGAAACATATGGATAAGGAGGTGGCGAGCAAATTTTCTAAATAATAAGCACGCTTGGCAGACGCTATTAATAGCGATAATAATACCCTAACAAACATCAAGGACCGCGTCTGCCAATATGGTAGCCCTGCGTTTTCAATTGACAAGGTTTCAAAAATGTAAAAAAAAAAACTCTACTAAATCATTTGCACGTGTGTCTGCCTCTGGGGCTGATGTTATCAGCCATCCTGTTAACACGTAAAATCGAAGAGGCAGACATCTAGGCTCTGACTTTTGTAGTTATTAATTTTTAAATTTATTTTTATGATTTAAAAAAAATATATATATTTGCACGCTTGGCAGACATGTATAGTTTGAATAAAAACAATAAAAAGGACCTCGGAAAAATAGTCTGCCAACATGGTGGCCCTGCGTTTTTAATTGACAACGTTTCAAAAATGTAAAAATATGAAAAACTATACTAAATCATTTGCACATTGTCTGCCTCTGGGGCTAATGATTATATAGTCATCCTGTAAACGTATGACGGAATTAAAACTATAAGGAATCCTATTTATCAGATAAAATACACGCATTGCTTTGATTCCGTGAATTTCAAACAGTCGTACAACCTAAAAATCAGCGAGCAAAGTGTCTTCCAAATGGTTTTTTTTATCCAGGGAGTCCAAATGAATCGAATGATCACAATTAGAATCGAGAGCAAATGATTTAGTAGAGTGTTTTTTTTTTACATTTTTGCACCTCCGTCCCATGAAAACGCAGAGCTCTAAGTGTCTGCCTCTTCGATTTTCGTGGTTTTTAAGATTTTGATTGTAATCATGAACCCCAAAGGCAGACACGTGCTAATGATTTAGCATAGTTTTTTTTTTACATTTTTACAACTCCGTCCCATGAAAACGCAGAGCCCTAATTGTCTGCCTTTTCGATTTTATTTAGTTTCAAGATGATTGTAACCATGAACCCCAAAGGCAGACACGTGGAAATGATTTAGCATAGTTTTTTTTTTTGACAAGTTCAATCCGCTGTAACGCGAAAACGCAGCGACATAGGACAAAATTTTACTGAACCAAATCAATTCGTACTGACCTAAACTGCAACCCACCGCGATGTGGATTCCGTGCGAGTACTTTACCGAAATGCTACGCACCTCCTTATCCAATAGAAAAAAATAAGTAGCTTTGCTCCTAAACACGAAAGCGCTAATGAAAGCTATTAAATTATCCAGCATAGTATAGTGATTCCTTAATGAATTTTAGATTTCTAATGACGTGTACCATACTGATTATAATCATTATTGTAGAACGAAGAGATTTGAACAATAAATAAAACATAGTTTTTATAAATCCAGAACGAGATCCCAAAAGCAAAGACGAAGGAATATCTGAGCAGATTAAAACGTTTTAAAATTCTGCAGCATAACCAGGGAATGTTTTTCGTGGGAAAGAAAAGAGAGGGGTAATAACAAAGTTAAAGGATCTCTAGCAGCCGGCGCGGGGCGGGCGGGTGGCGCGGGGGCGCGGGTGGTGTGGTGCGCTACGCAAACGAATACCAAGTAGCACGACTCACGAGGGTTGTCAATGTTTTTGCGGCAGTTGAGAGCTGGTGAGATCAGGTACATACCATATTACCCACATTTGAGTTTGTTACCCCTTTCTTCTCTACGCTGTAAAATCATTGCGAAAGGGAGTAGAATCATTTGACAGAGGAGGGCTCGTTTGGGGCCCTCTCCAGGCGACCATTGTCGTAAGGCAATGCAAACATTTGTTTGCCTGAGCCAATTGGTGGGCACCCTGAACTACCTCGCCCCTCACAGTATAGGATACTTTACTAAATAAGTTATCAATAGCGATTACATTAGATGTAGTGTTATTGACTTTCAATAAGTGATATTTTGTTTCCTATATATTGAATAAAGATTTTTTTTATTTTGATTTTTGAGCATCATCCCAAACTAAACATACACTAAAAATAACGAATTTTTTATCGATTTCCCGTGTTTAGAAACAGAAAGATGTAATAAAGAACAGCTGGTGTGGACGCCTTTCCTTTGTTATTTCAAGTCGCAAATTATGATCGTCGGCTGAAAAGGGAAAATGATTAGAAATTATTAGGCGCATTTACCTAGTTGATCTAATGATTTTTCAGACAAATTTGAGATTATAGGTAAAGTAAAGTCTATATTTGTTGTTATACTTATTTAGATTTACCTCTCATAATAGCTCTATTACATGCATGTACATCTTATTTCTGAGATTAAACAAATAGGTAGGTACCAAATTATTAATGTACCAATGAACAAATTGAGACTCAACTCAACACAACCCTTCAGCCCCAGCGGTATCCATAAAGAAGAGCGCGTAATGTCGTGCGTGGCGGCACGTCCGGGAGTGGGCACGCGCACTGCCGCGCCACGCCACGCCGTTTGCCGGGTTAAATTGCCGATGTACACACAGTTCGCATTCATAGTGTTACTTTACAACTTGCTGTCCAAAAGTTTAATTCAAAAGAATCTGTTTTCTTGTACTGAACTTACAGCTGTAAGAAAATAACAAACGCTTGAGCACACGTTTTCAATAATCAAGCAATTAAGACGCTGTATGAGTTTTAAAGGTCAACCAACACTAGTAGCGAAACACAAGTGGAATTAAGAAACCTCGATACATTATTTCGTCAAAGAAGACCATTCCAAAAAACGAGAATAGCTAGTTCTTCAAATTACTTAATAGTTTTTGTTGAAACTACATAGGTTACAATAAAGAAAATTAAAATTCTGGTAATGCAAATTGATGATGATGATGATGATGAAAGCAAATTTGATTTAAAAGTCATTATTAAAAATATATTCAATTTTTTTTTTTCTTGTCCTTTTCCTACCTATATTGAAGCTCTGCTCATTCAATCGTTTAATTTCTCTCTCGTATATCCTCTTAACAAGCACACAAGACTTATATATTTTTTTATAGTGATTAAATAATAATAAATTCTAACTTAAAAACTAAGAAAAATTAAAATAAATCCACTTGATTTTAAAAGTTTCACCCTGAATACTTTTTCTGAAAAAGTAACATTTGAAAAAATCTATCCCTTAAAATTACTTATTAAGAAAATTATAATACAAGTTTTATCAAACTTCAAGTTTTATAAAAATCATATTTACAACTTCGTGCGTACTATAAACAAGCGTATTTTTTTATTTAATTGCTTGAGGTTGTATAAATATTAAAATTACAAAACGTAACAGAATATTGATAGACAGCAACAAACAATCATAATAGGATGATCAAACGAGCTCACCTGAGTGAAGTTCGATCATTATTGTACGAAGGCTTTGTATGAAGATGTATATTGTTAAACATGCAGCTTCTCCGAGTTGCTTGGCACCTTACGCGCTTTAAATCCTTCCCTATACTAAAAAAAAAAACTACAATATTGATTGTCTATGGTCTAGCTGTCAAACGTCATTCTTTAGAGCCATAACGAGCTTGACTCACAACTTGGGTTACTTACAAATTGTAAAGGGCGGGCGGGACAATATACATCTTCATACAAAGCCTTCGTACAATAATGATCGAACTTCACTCAGGTGAGCTCGTTTGATCATCCTATTGTACATCGGCTTTGTATTCGATGTATATTGTTAAACATGCAGATGTTCAGAGCCAATAATAATATCTTAAAATAAAAGTTGTGAGGCTTCTATCGAAGATAACCCCTTCTAATATAGGAAAGGACAAACAGATTTGTTTGAAAACTTAATTAAGTTGTTTTATATATCCTTAGTAAAGGAATATGAAAATTAATTAAAACTTAAATGAAAATTTAATAAAGTTAAAATGTAATACCTATTTAGTATCAAAACGGCGTATTATTACCGCTTCTTAACTAAAACAAAAAGATATGAATAGAGTTGTATGTGAACCTCTACATAGTTCAAGACCTACTGGTTTAGTCAACTGTCTGTCTAATGACACACCTTTAGCTCTAGACTTGGTGGTTGCTAGATAGCTTGTGTTTGTCCTGCAAACACCTTAACTTTCAAATTTAAAATTAAATTATTCTACATAGGATACAAGGTATCTCTTATTTCAAGTCTCATATCATTATATTTATTAATATAGTATCCTATTCGCAAGAGGCGCAGGCAAAAACAGTCCCCAAAAGGACAGACCAGTCCGCATAGCAAAACATTGTACGTAGCTACGTCATGCTACACGAGCCAGACAGCACCCTGCCGCGGCACGCCTTCGATCAGACCCATCATCGAAGCCAATGATGGAAGCCGCCAGGAGACGCACTCAAAAAATATCATCTTATTTAAAAGATTCTACTCCCTTTTTACCCCAAAATAGCAAAATATTTTTGGTCCAGCGTCCTATTGTTGATGAGGTCACAGATTTGTGTCGTTTTTTGAAAGAATTAACAATGGTTTTTTTACGAATGTTTTCTCAAAATCTCACAGAAGTTTTACAGAACAGAAGTTTTTTCACGTTCAAAAGCTTTGATTAATTTAATTCGGTTTACAAAAACTCTAAAACTCAATGTCTTAACAATATCAGTGTAACTTTATGTATATTGAAGTCTGTATTTATTTAGTTCTAGTACTTTACTTTTTTAAAGTGAATACTTGTTCTGTGTAGCAGTAGCTACTTAAAGCTTGTAACATGACTAGTAAGTTAATACTTGTTCTGTGTAGCAGTAGCTACTTAAAGCTAGTAACATGACTAGTAAGTTAATACTTGTTCTGTGTAGCAGTAACTACTTAAAGCTAGTAACATGACTAGTAAGTTAATACTTGTTCTGTGTAGCAGTAGCTACTTAAAGCTAGTAACATGACTAGTAAGTTAATACTTGTTCTGTGTAGCAGTAACTACTTAAAGCTAGTAACATGACTAGTAAGTCAATATTTGTTCTGTGTAGCAGTAGCTACTTAAAGCTAGTAACATGTTTTTTGGTTTAAATTAACATTAGGATACTATTCTTTTAACTGTCATTCACATTCAATACTTTAATCATATCTCATGTAATATTATATTTATTTATAAATAAATAAACAATGACATTAATATGGCAATAGTGGTAGGTCTTCATAATACAATCATCATCCCCTATTTTAGAGCCACCATTCAACATAAAATCAAATTTATAAAAATTTGAAGCACCTGAATTAACATTCTTAGGAGGAATGTCCATTTATATGGAACAAAAAACAAAAAATGGATCATTGTTATTTTTATTATTGTATTGAGTTTGCTCAATGCTCACCGCTGAGGACTCAATTATAATTTCTACAAATGACAGTAGTAGTACTGATATTTTAAGCCGGTATTGCTAGAGCATATCTCTGTTTCTATATTATCTGACAATGAAGCAGGTCTCTGAAAGGTGAAGATAATAATTAAGAAAGGTTTCTTTCAGGGTGTTGCAAAAAACCAAAAAATAATCCATAACAGAGAACCAAAGTTGTGATGACCATCATTATGCTGGTAACATAATTAACACTAGATACAGTAAATCAACATTCCAGGATTTTTGTTCCAGTTTCCAAAATTCACCCATGCATAGCAAGAAGCTGGACAAGCTTCTACTAATGTTACATATGAAGTGTCAAAAGTAAGTAAATTGCGAAAGTTTTTTGGTTTAGCTGGGCATAAGAATTCAAGATGTTTGACTAATTGAATCATTGTAATAATGAAAAGAGTTATTAAAAACTTGCATCTAAAGAAGCGAAAAGAAAAGGTTTGTCAGAATCATAGCAAGTAGAAATCAATCCTCTCTGCCCACCCCTATGGAAACAGGCGTAGCGATAAGTATGTTTGTATGTATGTATGTACATATCAATGTACATATATGAACATTTATAGAAAGTGTTTGGTCTAAACAGCTTGTAAGTACTCAAAAAACACACAACTGTTACTAATACCCCTCGCTGGCTCAAAAAACTTGGTACACATTTGTACACAAATTCCATGTATTACATTCTAATGCTGTGAGCGTAGCAAATATGAGGGTAAATGTGATAATTAGATGTGATAATTTTTGTTAACTCTTCATGCATTCGCATTTGTCTGTACATAATATGTATTTGCATAAAATTATACTTTTTCATATATTTGTAGAATAGATTTAAAAATTTACAAAATAAAGGCTTTTTTGATGTAAGAAAGCTAAAAACCACTTTCCTTATTTAAAGTGAAACTGTACACATCCATAAGAATGTGTCTGGAACTCATGTAAATGTAAAAATCATAATCTTAAATGATTTAAACCTCTAAATGTCCTGCGCAATAAACTGTACATAGTTTTATGCGTTTGAGGGTAAAAGTATAAATTCGACGTGTAAAAATACCACTGTTATAAACTGATGAAATATTTCAAATAAAATAAACCATGATCACCATTTTTGGTACTTAGACATGATTTTTATATAACTGACTTGGTTAAGTCACACTTTTAACAATCCGATTAAATTTTTGACTATATCCATTACTTAATTTATTTAAAGATGGTACTGTGGGCAATGTTAAAATATTTTAAATGGTTTTAATTTAACCATAATACTGTGTTCTTGAATAAATTTTCAGAGTATTGATGGTACTCTGGGCAACGTTAAAATATTTTAAATGGTTTTAATTTAAACATATTACTGAGTTCTTGGACAGATTTTAAGATTCTATTGAATGAGAAGGTGTAGTTATACCCTTAACATACATAACCCAAAATAAACAAAGTATCACACAGATTTTTCCTTTAGCTTAGGAAAAAAGTGGAAATAAGCTTGCCACCATGGCTTACCTCTATTTGTCAGAAGGAGCATGCCGCTTAGACAGGGCTGCATCTGGGTCGTTAGGCTGTTGCCTGCAAAACCCTATGGTGGTTCTAGTATTGGTAGTTCCTGGCTACCAGGGGTTTCATGGGTTTTCTCCATACAAAAGTGCAAACCAGTATGGTAGTAATGGGATGGCCTGATAAAGTTTTCCCATTCAGGGTTTGCAGGTGGCTTTTTGCATATTGATTTTTGCATTGTGTTGACTAAATTGTCATTGTTGCAATCTTCTGTTGAAGATCATGGCCAAAATAAGGAACTCATCCCGCAGTACATCATTGACTAGATTCAAAGAATGGTTTCTCTAGATTAGACATGGTAAAATTTATTCTTGCTTTTGTTTGAATAGAATGCAAGACAGCAAAGATTCTGACTGCATCGCAGTGGGGATATAAGTTTCAGCTGGTCTATGTTTTAACTCGCTGTTAGTGTTGCAAGAATTTTCCCATAGCATGGAGTTCCAAAACAAATTGATTTTGTTTAGTTTAAATTCCCTTATCCACAAGGTATACTTGGTTTTCTGGGAAAAGCTCTTCCAAAAGTGAAGTTTGAGCTTATTTCTTTGGGCCAAATTAAGGTTGTTGGGAAGTTGGTATCTCCCTCAGTGTCACTGATTGAACCTGAATGTTATGCCTACCTGTGTGGTAGTACATTGGTAGTATTAACTTGCTACGGAGAAGATAAGTTTTCTTCATCCTTTGTTCTATTGGCATTTGTGCCTCATGTTGATTGTGATTCATTTGAGTAAATCTTTGTGAATTGACACTTAAGAAGTTGTAGAGCACATCCATGTATCTCGTACACAGCCTGTGTCTTGTTCAGAAGACAAAAAATATTTTTCCGCCAAAATGTCTGCGCATAGCATGCGCGTGCGTCGCCCATAATATCAAACCAAAAAACGGCATGTTTGCCTACGAGCACGTCGGTATATCTCGTATACCACCCGTGTCAATGTGAAAGGGCTTGTTTGTAAAGGCATGCGCCAACAAACACGTCGGTATATCGCGTATACCACCCGTGTCATTAGAAAGGGCTTGTTTGAAAAAAACATACCCACATTGTGTCATATGAGGTAATATTGGTGCGTAACCAATGTAATTTTTAATTATACCTGAAGAATTCTCATCCTGCAGATCAGAAAATTTCCGAACGTCCTTGTTGCAGGCTTTTTATTTCCCTGCATTTCACAATTTTCGGAACTTGTTTCGATATATTTCGAGTTTCCTGTCCTTTGACTTATGTTTGTGTACACATTTTCGTGTAGTTTTGCTGTTATTTTCACTTATTTTATAAAACGAAACTATTTTTTACTAAAAAACAAAGCGCCGGCACCACGCGAACACAAAGAATGACGTTTGACAGCTAGACCATAGACAATCAATATTGTAGTTTTTTTTTTTAGTATAGGGAAGGATTTAAAGCGCGTAAGGTGCCAAGCAACTCGGAGAAGCTGCATGTTTAACAATATACATCGAATACAAAGCCGATGTACAATAATATTCAAACAGTACTGTATTTTCAGAGCATAAAAAATTTGTGAGCTCTGCGCGCTCTAACAATTTATTGACACGGTGCGCCCTCGGCTAAAAATAACGGGACCCATTGAGGCTCGGCAATCATCCCGTTTTCATCCTTTTTTGGTTGTTTTCTTCGTTTTCAATAACATCATGAAGAAATAATAATGGATTACTAATGAAGTTGGTAGATTCATGTTGCATTACTTATCTACAATTAGCATTTCTATTGTGTTTTTTTTTAAGAATTAATAATTAGAATATATTTTGTCTTTTAACTTCTTGATCTGATTAAAAATGATAAACAAAAATTATAAAAAAAAAACAATTAAAATTACTTAAATTTATCACTTACTTTAAACATTTGAAGGCAGTTTTTTCAGTTGCGTTTTGTTATTTGAGGTTCAAACGATAAGTTAATTCTGGTTGAAAACTGGTTTTATTTAGTCGGTTTTTACTGTCGTTTCAGAAAAAAAACTCGAAGTTGCCTGGTTAGTTAGTGAACTTTATTGGAAGCTATTATTAAAGTGGTCATTAAAAAAAAATATAAAACAATTAAAATCACAATTTGTGCGTGCGTAATACTTAAAAAAAACTGTCCAATTAAAATTAAAATCAGTAAAATTTATTCGACATGCTACGGCCGAAGCTTGCAAAACGTCTTTCACCCTATGGTCATCTATAACCTGTCACTCTATACAAATGCGTCCATTATACGTTTTGCGGTATTCCGGATATTACTTATTATTTTATCCGGAAATCGAGCGAGAAACCGAAATCAATATCAATGTCCCGTGTGTTGTTGAACAAATTTGAACCATATTAGTTTTGGAACAAAGTTCAAAGGGCAGTGTTGCGGTTTCCTCGATACAGGGTTCTTGCTAATTCCAATTCGCATGTGGCGATGATCGCAAACTTTTATTTTTTGGTCTTTCTGTTGCGGACGACGACGGAGAGTTGATAACTTTACAGAATCGTTCACTTATTGATATTCAGTGAACATTGAAAGGCGATTAAATAGAAAAAGAGATTAGAGTAATGGCATTATCTGCAAATACTTATAATAGCTTTGTCTCGAATTTGAAAAGGTAGATAAGAGGTTTAATTGTTGCTGTTTTACAAAAAGTTTTAACTCTTTGTCAAAAACAAGTAGAGCAAGTACCCATAAAGTAGGAAATCTTAGTTAAACAAATACTAACATAGCAAAGTAATCTCATAACGATTGCCCCGACACAAATACTCAAAAACCCTTTTGCAGACCTCAATCCATTTGAGCATTTAGAAGTAAGAGTAATAAGTAGTCAATTCTAGGATTGGCGTCGTCTGTGCGTCGACGGCAGTGGCGGAGTGCGCGCAATCGCCTCCCCTAATTACTGCTTGTAAAAACTTATTGCCCACGACCGCCGAGCGTGGAAATTTGCAGCTAGAAACATTATTATAAACTTTCAAATTAACCACTTGGAACTGATACAAATACAATACATTAAAAACTCTATCTAAAAAAAACTTAAATGTAGCGATATTATATTATTAAAGTTTTTTTTTATTATTTTACCTATAAGTACTAACAGTAGCTAACATATTCGATATTTTTTTCAAAAATAGAGATAAAATATGCTACTTCAGTACCTACTTACTGAAACTGATGGAACTGGTTGGCCTACCTCATATTTTTGAAGCTTATATCGATTTCTTTTAGTAATTAAATAAATTTCAGTCTTTTACTGAGTATCATTTTAGCCACCGCCATATACTCAAGCATGAAGCAAGTATAGTTACGCTTAAGTAAGTCCATGAAAAATAAATAACACATGAAAAATATATTTTTAATAAAGAATAACTATATGTTAAGGTAAGGTTATGCTGAGGGCATTTCTAACACGAGGAGCCAACTCACTCGGGCCGCAACCTCCGCTCATCAAAGTAAACACATAAACGCGTCAACTTGTCGAACTCGTCTTCGCGGTCCGAACTAATTTAACTAGAACTATGCGAGTGTTTGCAGTTCGCACGAGTGTGTGCGGGAGGAGTGAGGGGTGTCACTGCTTCTTGTCCTGTTGTTTACGATGGGTCGCAAAACACAAACACAGCTCTTAGTAACAGACGGCTCGGAAAAGTTTGGAAGCAAGCAACAAACACAAGCTTACATCCTCAAGATAGCTACTGTAAATAAGTACTACTAGGTACCTAACGAGTGAAAGCGCAAAGCAACATTTTATCAAGTTGTATTTTTTTTTAAAAGGCTATATAGTATTGGAAAATGTACATCTTATAATGTCCCCTTTTTTTTTAACGAGGGGAAATGCCTATCGCATTTCCCGACGCTCGGGGGAGCGTCTGGGGTATGTGGGGCTCGCAACCACTAAAACCCCCCGGCGGCCGTCTTGGCGCTTTTGGGAAGAACCCCGGGAACCACACATTATAGCGTCCGAAGTCTTCCCACGCTCAGCTATTATCAGCTTCATGCTCGGGGAGGGCATATTGTTTCCTCCCCGGCTCGCCTTTGGAGCTACGGCGGCACAGTGCCACAAGCTGTGCCGCCGCCCATCACGGGGCCGTTTGATGAGTGTGTCGGGCCCTCGCCCTTCACACCCACGACCCCAAAGACCCCTTTTAGTCGCCTCTTACGACAGGCAGGGCATACCGTAGACCTATTCTTACGGCCGGACCTACAGGGCTTATCTTATAATGTCCCCTGCCCCTTCCCTATAAATAAATAGATTGATTGACACCATTATTTATTCTCTGATTAAGTCTCTGAAATTAAAAACAGAAAATGTTATCAAGAGCCAATGATGTAGTCGAAAGCTAACAAGGATTCATATATGGACATTAGGATCACTAAACTCGCATAGGTACATCACTGGCTTTCACACAGCATCCAAATAAAATTATAGTACCAAATAAATTGTGTTAATTAATTGTGCTAATGGTGCACAAAGCAGGTTTACTATCTACACTACAGTAAGGTTGATAGCCTCAGTTGATACCCCTCTCAATGCACGCGGGCTCGACTGCGACCGACCGCATCGTGTGTTGCGGTGTGCTTTGCACTGCTCTAAATCATGCTACACTTCCCTAATATTATTTACTGGAATTTAGACCGTGTCATTTTACTGTTAACTGATCCTTTAATTTAAGAGTGCGCCAAATGCGGTACTTGCGCTAATCTTAAAAAAAATATGCATGGCTGAAACTAAATGATGGAAAATTATACCATAAATGTTAGATGATCTCGGTTAGAATTTTTTAAGGCACTATTCTGTAGAGTTCTGGATGTGTTTGTTATTAAATCTTTATCAAACATTTTTTATTTCGGCCATCGGTTTAGAAGATTTTTTTTTCAAGATTTGCCCTGTGTCGCGTCGCAGCGCTGTTGGATATATAATATAGGTTATGTTTTGTCAGTATTATGTTTGTCTAAACATTCTATTATGTCTATGGTTTATAGGGTAAATCTTGCAACTCAAATGAAGTAAATATCTTCAACCGATTGAGCAAAATTTTCTGGGTATTGGTTCTACGTACTTATAGATTTCAAAGGGTATGAAAAAGAGAATACGTAAGGTTTTTCTTAATTATTAATTAAAATACAAACTAACGTCGCGATTTTGGTTTTAAAGAAAGAAAAATAATTTACATCGCAGATTCAATAACGTCAAATTCAGATAAAGTTTAATTCGAAAACACTTAACATAAAATTTGCACAAAAACGAAAGGCTTACCCTATCAGGCCTGTAGAACAATTTTAAATTAGTAGGGTCAGTGACGTATTTGTCGGGGTATAAATCCGCACACCTGGCTTTATGCGGACGGCTGTTATCCGGGATTCCGGGCTCATGCCGCCGTCTCGCCGCCCCGCCCTCCGACGCTGCCCCGGAAATTAAATTACACTTTGTAATAAATACGGAATTATGACCGCACAGTTATGATGATCCCAGTTAATTTGAAAAAATAGATCCTGACATTTGGTTCTTCGTTGTTACGACTAAACGTTTACGATTTCAGTAGTAGCTATACATACATCACACTACCTATTTCATTGCACGCAACTGTACAAAGTATGTAATTTTTTTATGTAGATATAAAACATAGTCCATAAACATTTTGCGTGGCGGCATAAAACTTTTCATTTTTACGGGTAAAGTTGGAGCGTAAATAAGGGCTTACTAAATATTCCGTGACTTTAGTGGTGCGATGTTGCGTAGCGTGTAAAAGTACACATATATAGGTATAAATATAATTATAATTTCCTAATAATTATACTAGCCTAACCTACAGAAGTAAATTTATAAATGGTCGCTGATAATTTATTTACGTAGCGTTTCATAGTTTATTTATTGTATAATATAATTTCAATAATAATTTTCAGAAATAATTCGCGTCAAAACGTGCAAAAAGTGTTATTAACGTTCCGAAAATAGTGTAATAGCAATTCCAACAAAGTATTGTATTAGGTATATTCTAGATATTAATATGGCAGAAAAAAAAGTATTTTGCCTTAGATTATAGAGAACCTCTCCTTCTCCTGAACCCTGTTTTTTTTTAATAAAATCCCTGTAGCGTGCCTCACGAACCACCATGCGTGACATGTTTTTAGTGGTTGGTTTAGTATAAATAACAAAAGTAAGCGGAAATTTTGAACAACTAATCATAATGGTTTGTTTCCCTCATAAAACAAAACTATTCTAAAGGATATAGTTTTTTTTTTTTGATATTTGAAATCAGAATAAGAGTACCTAGTTGTATACCAGCTGGTTTTGGTTTTATGTTACAAACGTTGGCGACGTAGCTGGAAATACTGTTACGGACGGCATTACTTACCTTAACATTAAAAAAATCTAATTTAAAAATGTTTAGAATAGCTCAAACTTATCCTGTCACTTTCTTTTTACAGGGCTAGTTTACCATGCAAATGTTTTAATTAATTGGTTAAATTTAAGTCATGTTCTATTTTTATGGGAACATAATTGATATGAGATACAAAGAACATGCAATGTAAGTAATGGCAAAGAGATTTTCCGGGTCATGCTTAGTTTGCGTGTGTCTGTCTTTACCCCACCAATAACATAGGTACTAAAAGTACAGTTGAGGAGTACTTTATTTATAAACCGAAACTAAATCCGCTGGATTGATCGCGGTGTGCCCACTGACTTCGACTTGCTCTAAGCCTGATTAATTGATAAGCTTTTTAAGAGGCTCCGAAATTTATTACGTGATTACAAAGACTTACTTAGGGCCATTTTATTGGGTCAGTTCGTTTTGCGAAATCAACTTTGCATATAATTGACAACGCCATCAAACTAAGTACACCGTATCCATAGTATAATAAAGCCGTACCACAGTAATGTATTAATATACATATATAGTACATAAGTACAAATTGATATTGATAACAATGTTGAGAAACCTGTTTCATTTCAATTTACAAACGAAAACATATCTATAATAATATAATAATATAATAATATAATAATTTCATTTCAATTTTCCAACGGTTCGCGCTCTTTTGGATAAAAAAAAAGATTTCTTTCCATAACTTAAAAACTGTCTCTTGTATTTTGTAAGTTTATATTTTTACGGAATCCGAGAACTTTAGATGTATCTCAAAACGCAGGAAGCGCAAAGCGTATCTGTCAGCGATGTCCTGACCCGGCGGGCGGGCGGCGGGGGGCGGGCGGCGACGCCTGCGACACAAGGCCCGCTGACAGCGCTGAATTTTATTCAGCAAATATTTCCCGAACGTGCCGCCAAACACGCCCCAGCCCATATGAACTTTCTAACGAGTATTCTTAAAACAAATACAGTAACGCGTCAAACGTATCTAGCTGGCGTAGGTTTAGCGGTTTTTACTTTTAGTTTTAATTATAATTAGGTGTTTTAAAAGCAATAAAAAATTGTGAAGAAATATATTTACTTATAATTTAATATAACTTTAAACTTATCACGCTCTTCACCTATATCTTCAATGCAACAGCGTAAAAAGAAGGCTTTCAGAATATTCACAATTCAATCAATAGGTTAAAACGTTATTTTCCAAACAATTTTAAATTAAAATAAATAGTCAAGTTATATTTAAAAAAAAAAGAGTGTTCATGACAGTTCCGCGATAGAACCATTACGCTATCGCGGTATCTGCGCGCGGTGGAGGTGCATACCGGTGCACGTATCTCTTGTTTAAATTTGTCATGTTTGTAGAAGTGGATTTTGTTGCGGGTTTCCTGAATCTTATAATTCTCCATAAACTTTATTCCGTAACAAAAAGTAAAAGTGATTTGACTAAGGTCGGTGACGCAGAAGGATAAGATGACGATGGAGACCTGTTTTCGATTTCTGGTTGTATCTAAGTCACAAGTTTGAAGTGGCACCCTATAAAAACCAATAATCCCTAATTATTATAGAATTTAAAGTTGCAATTCGTCAGAGCCTTACAAATTTCACCCATATGATAATGGACGAACAAACTTTTTTAAAAGGGAAATGACGAGTCGGAACTACAATATCAGATATTTTAATAATTAATATTTGACGGTGACCAAATCGAGCTGAATGTATGGAATTTATAATTAGGTGCCAATTCGAAGTTAAGGAATTTGCTTGTGTGGTGTGGCGCCGACTTAAAATTTCTTGGTAAACCAAAATTACTTTAAGAAGTGAGTAAATTAAGTCCTAATAGAAAATGTTTCCCAATTATTTAATGCTTTTCAGTTTTTTCGGCGGTTTAATTTTTTGATAAAAAGTGTTTTATCAATATCAATTAATAACATACGAAATACATAAATCAATATATATAAAACTCTTCCGTTACCTACTGACTGACTGACAGACAACGCAGAGCCAAAACTACTGGGCGTAGCGGGCTGAAATTTAGCATGTAGGTTCCTTAGAGAGTGTAGGTGAACATTAGGAAAGGATTTCCCTAAATAAAATAAAAAATAAAATAATAAATAAATAAATTCTCATGGGAACGGGAAAAAAACTAGATTTTTGTGTTTATGCGAAATCTGCGCGAGTGAAACCGCGGGGCAGCCTCTAGTTTTTATAAATCTCGTAGTTTTCATTTTGGCCCTAGACTCAGGTACCTGATAATAAAGCAGCAGTAGCTAGGTACGAAAATGAAAACTTTTTAAAAGCGTGTTGTAGGATTGAATATCAGTTTTCTGTAAAACAACCGCAACTTTCCTGCGCAGCCAGCTCCAGAAGCTACACTCGTTTACATTCGCAAAAAAGTTTTCATTTTGTTACAAATGTTCCTATTTGATTGTAAAAACAGACTTATTTATGAGCACTCTTCTGTCAATCATGAGATTGTATGAGATTACTCGTTTAAATACGAATTTCATCAATCAAAACATAATAACAAATGCAAGTGCTGGTATTTGCATTCAGTGTCTTTAAACATATCTAATATTTTCTATAGACGGATATAAAAATAAAAAACACTTAGCAGTAGTTTGGTATTTTATTCAACAGATTCAGCCGGTAAAGCTATCAGACATGTCCAGACTCCGCTGAGTGCAGCGCGCTTTATTTCCGTTTCGACCTGGGATTCACTCCGGTATTGTTGTTCACATTTGACTAAAATATTTTATTTTCTCTTTATGAAATGGTGCATACTAAAAAGAGGCTGTTTTCATATTTGTTTTTATCAATTCTTACTTGAATTTAAATTATGAACTTTAACCTACTTTCATTAATCAATATATTGAAAACTATACAACACAAAGTTGAAATTTGGCATGTAGGTTCCTTAGGGAGTGTAGGTGAGCACTAAGAAAGGATTTCCCGAAATTCCCACGGGAACGGGAAAAAACTGGATTTTTGTGTTTAAGAGAAATCTGCGCGGGAAAAAAGGCGGGGCAGTCTTTAGTCAATATATATAAAACTCTTCCGTTACTGACTGACTGACTGACTGACAGACAACGCAGAGCCTAAACTACTGGGCGTAGAAAGCTGAAAATTGGCACGTGGGTTCCTTGGAGAGTGTAGGTGATCACTAAGAAGGGATTTCCCGAAATTCCCACGGGAACGGGAAAAACGGGTTTTTTGTGTTTATGAGAAATCTGCGCGGGAAAAACCGCGGGGCAGCTTCTAGTCTAATATATTTAGATATGGTACAGTTTTCGATTTACCATATTACTATAACCATGTTAGTTGTTAGATAAAATTATGTAAAATAAAAAAATCAATTGATATTTAATTTCCTTTTTACAAAATTTTACAACTGCATTTTTTATAATTCCTTCCTATTTATTTAACATAAACGAAACGCCATGTTACATTATTCAAAATTCTTACCTAGGTCATCTTTAACGAGAGTACCCCGTGCCCCGTTCGATTCTATTCCTAGAATATCACGACCCAGACATGTTCATTTTCCAGACAGGCCAAATGCACGTCCTGACAGCTTGATTCCCGGCTGCAACATAGATCTGCACTTCCAAATTTAAATTTTTAATGACCCGTATTTTAGTGTGCAGCTTATTAAGGCTTGGTGGTTCAAAAATTTGTGTTTTTGAGATTTTTTTAAACAATCTGAGACATACAAAATTGATGTCTTCATTCTGAAAAAAATATATGTGTTAGTTAAGGATCTAATCTAGTCATCATACTAAAGGGAAACAGGATCTAATTAATTTTAGTTGATAGAAAAAAATCTCAAAGTTACCCCTTTTTGTTCCGTTTTTTCCATTTTATTTTTAAACCGCTGATTGTTTTTATTTGATTTTTGGAATGAAAATTGCTGACCTTAAATTTTAGACATACTACTATAGTAAGAATTTTTAAGTTTAACGAAAAGACAAAAAACCAGCAAAAACTAAAAAAAAACATCGTTTTCGCGCGGTCCGATGCCATGCCGCGCCGCTCCCTACCCCGTCAGTACCCTTGTGGCCACGGCCGAGGCCGGTTCTGTGTCAAATTTTTGTTTTCGCGCTCTCGTATTTCGTTTTATTTTTATTCAAATGTAAACAAGTTTTGACAACAGATGTCAAAACAATGAACCATAACATCTGATTAGGATCTATATGAAGCTGAAAAAAAACAATTTTGATACCGATATTACATTTAAAAAACCGTCGCATTACAAACTTACCTTTTTTATTTTCACAGACAAAACTTAAATCGTAGGGATGATAGAACAATAGCTGCTGACGAAAACTTGGTTGTTTAACTGTAGCAGCGAGCGGTCTCAGATCAGACAGTGATATTATAATATTATATAAACATACATAGACCTAAATATTTTACACAAGTTTTTTTGCGTATAGTGCTTGATAGCTCAGACTTGCCTTTGGAAAGTTTAATAGCTCGAATTTCTGCCATCTTGGTTTCAAAATGTTGGTAGGTATGTCATTTTCGTTATCAGCGAACCCGGAAATCTACTTATTAAATAATTTTTCTCGTAAAAAACCTATATACTTACAATGCAATATACGCGCTACCGCATCCAGTGTGCCCGCCAGTTTGAGAATTAAACAATAGATAATAGAGGTACACAACAATTTTATTTAATCCAACAGTACACGCAAAATCATACCTTCAATATAATTAAAAACAAAAAACATAGTTTACCTTCAGTTTACATATTTAACTAAAATAAAATAACATGTATGTAATGTAAATGTGCATGGCGTGCCAGAGAAGAGGCCTATGTCCAGCAGTGGGCTCTTACAAGCTGATGATGATGATGATGAATGTATTGTCAAGCCTTTTTTTCTGGCTTACTCCGCACTTTAGGTATAAACCTGCAAGTACGTGCGGCGGCAATACGGAAGCGCAGCGTTCTACTTTGTCTATGCCTAAATACAGAATGTCAAATCAGAAGAAACCCAAGTTTCTTAAAATTAAAAAAATATTTAAAAAAATATATTAAGTACATTTTCAGAAATAATTAAATTGTGTACTTCTTACAATATTAATTTATTTGTTGAAAATAACACCATCTTAATGTGATCCGTTACAATAATTGTAATTATTAGAGGTACAATTGCGGCACTCATGCAAACGAACGTCTAAAAACTTTTTTATCAAAAAATTAAACCGCCGAAAAAAAAAACCGAAATGCATAAAATAATAATATAATTACTAAGTTCTTAAAGTTATGTAGGGTATACCAAGTAATTTTAAGTCGGATATCCGATTCGGATATTTTCTTTTTGATCAATAATTGTCTTCGGATTAGTTTTTATTTTATTAGACTTTAGTCTAAAGACCCTCTAAGAAAACCCTTTAAGAAAAAGTCCTTTGAAGTCAGATCTGGGGGTGGCCAGGGAATGACGACTACTCTTAGAGAAATAAATTACGGACGATAGGGAAAGTGGTTTAAGAGATGTATCTATTTCCCGCATTTATAGGTATGTAAACATAGTAAATTGAGCAAAAAGTTATCAACTCAAACTATAGTAATTTGTATGTAATGTTTTTTGAGTCACAAAATCAAATTAAAACAATCAGTAGTGTATTTCTAATGGAAAAAAACACTACAAAAAGGGTTTACTTTGTTTTATTTCTACAGAGTGAAATTCATTAGATCTTGTTACTTTTTAATAACTTGTCTAAACTAAATCCTACATCTATATTTTTCAGAATTAAGAAATCTGTTTTATATTTCTCAGATGGTTTAAAAAAAAACTCGTTATTACAAATACCTTACCTAAACGCAAATTCTTGTTAGCTGAAACGAAAATCGGAAAGAAAAATTGTGCGGTAGGTATAAACATCTCGATTTAACTTCGGCTTGTATGAAAAGTAATAAAATTTAAAACTGCCGCGACATTTCGCATTTCGACGCGCGCATGTCACAGCTGCGAGGGTGGGGGACCCTCATACCTAATTAGGTAAGAAGCTTCAAACTACAGGTCCTTAATATTGAAATTGTCAGTTTTGTGGTCGACATTTATTGCTGACCAAGTATTTATCCAAAATAACCACAATTCACAAAACCGACAAAATTTTATGTATTCTAGGAAACTACAATGCATTTCATTATCGTCTCCTAGTGTATATTGTAGACACAAATATTTTTAAAAACATAGACATAAAATATCTGATGCGGAGAGATAAAGTTAATTTTAACGCATTCCTATGCAGAATTCCCTCTAGCTAGTTCTTCCTTAACTTAGATATGTTAAACTTTCTCATGTCGGAGCAGCGTGTTTTATTTCGTGGGTTTCACGTTAAGAAAGGTTCGTGATATGTGACCGCTCGAGTGCCGAGTTCGTTCTATTTTCATAAAATATTTTCCGTTTGACATGTTGAATTAAAATCTTTTAGTACCCGATATCACGCGAGCTCTGAAACTTTTCCTTTATTCCCTTCAACTTCGTAAATAGTTGTATTTGTCAAGCGATATTTGTGGAACCCACAAATATCGCTTCACAGATACTTTAGCGTGAGGCCACGCAAATAACGCGTAAGTACTGAAACTTGAATTTAGCATTTTACTGAGAGATAAATTCAACCTCTAAAAATTTAATTCCTGTTTTAGTCCCAAACACCCGCAGCGGAGTCTTTCGAAATGTGTCGCGAGAGAGCCATACAAACCAGGCCTCTAACTTACGGCTAACTTAGACGTAGAGTCTCCAAAGCAACTGCCACAGCCCCAGGGCGACATTATGCTGCTAAAACAAATCCTGTGTAGAGAGAATGCGCGAAATGTTGAAATGGTTTTGGGTACATCTTTATGGCTCGATTGGTAAGAGTAGCTTTAATGTTCGGTACCTCGGCACCGCACTCTGGTAAGCACCAAATTAATAAAGAATATTTCTTCGAGCATTTTATTTATATTTTTCCAAAGAAGTCGTTTGAAAGTACTTATCCGCACGGCTAAAGCTTCCGGAACTTCACTTCGAATTAAGGGTAAGTGGAAAAAGCAGCAGTGAATCCGAGCTAATGTACAGACGTCTTGCAAGCAGCTAATAAAAGTCGAATATTCGATTTCCCAGCGCTTGTGCCGTCGCGATAAAGACTGTAAGGACGAAACGTCTCCTAAGACCACTTTGAAATTCACGGAGATTAGTCGCATTAGGAAGAGCTGGGAATTGGTTAGTCTAGTTTATGTAGAAAATGTTAAACTAAATTACAGTTTGCATTTTTTCAAATTACAGGCTGACGAGGTATTCGTGTTCTGAATGTATTTTTATTCAATCAGCTTTTCATTGAATCTGTATATCATCAAGCACACATCAGGAGAGCCAGTGAACTTATACCCGACCGTTCGCGTCATTCGCTGGGGCAGAGTGTTGTTTGAAAAAACCTGAATACATTCGTCCGGCTGAGTGACCACGCCCATTGAAAACCTTTCGATTGAAATGTTCATTGCACAATGGATGAGCCTGCTGACCTCTATGTAGATCGATGCTTATGTGTTCGAATTAAGTGGGCGTGTTTGTTATTTAGTAATTCAATGTGCCCCACGTCGGGCGCCGCTTTTATTGAGCATCTGAGGGCAAGTAGTAAATTGATAACAAAACCTTATATATATATATTAGTATTTATTTATTGTTAGTCGTAGTATATACTATTTTATGAGACCCATAATCAAAACTTAATCTCTTTTTTTTTTGCGAAATTTGAGCTACCCAGTTGGCTGAGGTTAATTTAATGGGAACATTATAACTAATTTTGTTTGAAAATGCCATCATTATGGAAACCCCAATCGGGGCGGCCGAGTAACCCGACTACTAAACGTAACTTTACTCAACGTGCTGCCTTGATATGGTCTTGGTTTTATACATTTTGTGCGGTACATACTTTTTTTATTAAATAACAGGTAAGCAACATGAATTATATTTATTTAATTTTTCATAAATTTCAAGGTTTGGTTAAATTAAATTATTTGTAATAAATTAATTCGATTGTCACCAAATAAAAACTTTCGGCTTTCATTTAACAATATAATTTAATTACACCTATTGTTTTTTTTTTATAATATTGTGAGCATTTTGCCTTCCTGCCTAAATATTTGTAAAATAAAAATAAATATATCCTACAAAGCTAACCCCTACTTCAATACGAAACTTTAATCTTTGGCCTTGTCGTGATCGTCTATTTGACTAATGGTTAGTTTTAAAATCAAATAATTTACAGTGCTAAAGCTCCTTCGAAAATTAAAGAATAATGAAAATAACCTTGGACTTAAAAAATTTCGAGCCAATGAGCTGTACGCTGATAAATAAATTCTTAAAAAAAATGCGCGCTGAACACGCGCGCTAGCTCGACCTCGTCAAGCGACTACCTAGGTATCCTAAACAGACGTTCCCTAATACATTACTGCAATCGTCCTTCTAAAGAATGATTTAAAAGATTGAAAACCCTACTGTTGCTCCTAGAAGAGGAACCGCGTTCAAGTGTATTATTACGGAAGGTAAACTTTGTTGAAGTGTATGACAACTAGCCCCGGGTAGGACAGTTCCTTCGCCATGCCCCGTCCGACTAGGTTTTGTGTAACCTTATGTTTGTGTGAAGAAAGTCGACTTTTGATGACCATCGATTCATGTGATAAAGGCTTAAGCCAGATTAATACAAAGATAATCATGAAGTTATGTGCAAGATTCTCAAAACGAGAGCTACGGTGTAATAACCCTGTTGCCAATCCGTTGGTCTTGTACCAGCACTTTTCTTGGTTAGAACTTACTTAGGAATGTATGTCTTGTGGTTTCAACTATCACTCCCACCATGATAGCACATCTCCTGAAACCAAACAATAGCAAATCCTTTAGATCAAATCACAGCTCCTCTGAAGTTCATCCCCTAACACAGGACGATCGCTTCTTTACGCAAACGAGCCTAAAGCCGCATATTATCAAATGTTAGAAAAGAGGTCTCGCCCCTGGATTAGTTTATCACGAAGTTAGTTTTTACGGTTTAGTGTTTATCGTGTGAATATATATAATAATTATATAAAAACAGACCCTCCCTTGATACATTCATTCTACCTCACACAGATTCTTTCTGTCTCACATACATTCTCCAAGTCCTATCAGCTGATAATGGTTGTGGTGTTAGTTGAGTGTAATAGAATTATCACGAATCTCTAGAATACGTCATCCAACGAGTAACAAACAACGTAAGCAGTCAAGCTTCGACGAAAGGATATTTTATATTTGGTTAGAACGATTCGGGCCTCTTTTACTCAACAGGTATTTCTTATCAATCAACTATCTCGTACACCGTAGTTCATCGTCAAGTTTGATATGAGCTTTACTAAGCTGTTCATTTGATCTCCATGCCACCGATCATGAGATCTTGCCTAGAACTCTTGGTTCTTTATATTCTCATCATTCTACTATCTCGTGCATCGTAATGCATTGTCAAGTTTGATGTGAGGTTTTAGTTTGCTCGTCTGATCTTCATGCCAACAATCATGAAGTCTTGTCTAGAACACTTGGTTCTTTACTTATATCCTTTGTCTTAGCAATTCCGCATCACATATGTAAGCCACCACGCATTGATATCGGCAAACTTGAGATTATTAAGTGTGATAATAGAGGATTAGACTTTCCCACAACAAGCATCCATTTCGCACAATCTACGATTTACAATAATTGATTAACATCGTAAAAGGCAATCAAGACACAAGAGTAGTAATCGTGCAATCCTTCGTTCGAGGTTAGTACACTAAATAGACTGCAGCGAATAGATCTCAAAGAATATGATTACTCAAACAAGTAATCTTTCAAATCAAAATAATCACCGCTATCCAATTTTGTGACCAGTGTAAAGTGTTCGGTTATGTATTTAACTATACATTCCCCATCTAACTACTTTGATGAAGCGAGTGCCGAAGCCGGCCACAACACTCCCTCGCATCGTCCAAAGGTACGAGTACATATATATAGCTTTATCATGTCAAATCAAAGGAAAACAAAACACGATCTCCCCGCGCACCGAGACGCGGCGGGCGGCCTTCTCCGGGAAGCCGTTGTCGAATGGATTCAAAAGTATAAAAAATTATAATTTTTAAATTTAATAAAGCTAAAAACTGTACGATATAGGAAGGATCGTTACAATATGTATGATAGTTTTAATATTTTTGTTTGTATGCACTGCTGAGCGCTATCAATGAAAGTGTGCACTTTTAAAGAAATCTCTGTTCGCGGGACGTTTCCTGACTCCAGTATTTCTCGTCTCTAGTCCGCGCTGCACCTAATTCTCTCACGTCCGCCAGGGCAACCAAGTTTTCTTTTCTAAAGTGACGGTTACAACTATTTTTTCTTTGCAAGTTTTCTAGTCTAAATATATAAAGTAATTTTCAAAATTCCCACGGGAAGGAGATTAAAAGGACTTTTTTGTAAGAATGAAAAATCGACTTCCTTGAGTTTATCGACGTGAAATTTGTGTACAGGTTCCTCAGTGGATAAAAGAGTGTTGAAAGAAAAAAAAATTCAATTCAATTCGGGAACGGGGATTACCGAAATAATTATTTAGTATGAAAAATCGATATCCTTGAGTATGTCACCGGGAAATTTGGTCTACAATTGTCTCTGTGCATGTAGGGGCGTTGGAAGAAAGAAATATACTAAACTAGAGGCTGCCCCGCGGTTTTTCCCGCGCAGATTTCTCAAAAACACAAAAATCCCGTTTTTTCCCGTTCCCGTGGGAATTTCGGAAAATCCCTTCTTAGTGCTCACCTACACTCCCCTAGGAACCCACGTGCCAATTTTCAGCTTTCTACGCCCAGTAGTTTCGGCTCTGCGTTGTCTGTCAGTCAGTCAGTCAGTAACGGACGAGTTTTATATATATTGATTCCCACAGGAACGTAAAACGGGACTCTTTAGTTAGTATGAAAACAATATATTTCTTTATTACGACGTAAAAATAGGAAAACGGGTTCTTCAGTGGGTGTAAGGGTGTTATAATAATGGATTTTCCAAAAAAGATACGAGATGGGTATTAATTTTTTTTTTTTTTTTAAGTTTAAATCTTTAATAGCTAGCAGAGTTATATTAAGAAAAGATTCACCAAAATTCACATGGTAACGGAACATTCCCAAAAATAAAGCGCCTAAAAATCTTTAACTTTATTTTACTCGCGTAGGTACATAATCCAACTACTGAGCTAATATTTTACCCAACCAGCTTATAGAAAAATATTACTACTGTAAATAGGTAGATATTTTATTGGGGTAAGGGTGCGATCAGAAATGATGTCACCGAGGTCATGAGTAGTAAATCAACCAGTAATTAACGTTTTGAATGAAAAAGCGCTTGCGAAGCTGCGGGCAAAAGCTAGTAGATACTAAATAAAAATACTACTCTTATCGACATTAGCCTTATTAAGGTTATTGCAATAAACCCATTAAACTCAACTGTCAATTTTAACTTAAAATATACCCACGTAGGTACTTGATCGGAACTAAAACAAGAAGTACACCGTCAAACATAACGGACGGAATCGTTTTACAAAACATCCTTTACTGAAGCCTTAAAACGGAATCGATGGGGAATTCCCGGTCCTTTACCCAACAGGAAAATTCCATTTTGCAAACAGAGAACAGACGACACAAACCTAAATACCTTGTAAGTAAACGAAGCGCAATAAATAAATAGCATTTACTGAAGAAAACTCAAAACAAACGCGCTGAGAGGAAATTCTAAACGAGTTTTATATTTTTTGCTGTTATTTATCCGTCGAGATCACGGACGTGAATTTTTAGTTACAAGATGGAGAGAGATGTTTTTCTCAGAAATCATAGCTTACATTATTATTACATCCTCATCTTGCTTACATATTTGAATTGGCAGTTATAATTATGAAGTATATTGGTATTTTGTTTATGCCCGGCCTGAAATTTCCAAGAAATTTAAAATACTAATAATTGTTATTCGCAGAACATAGCGAAACATGATATCAATTATCTCTTTCGATAGTCACATTCACGGCCACAGCTCGATCGATATAAAAAACACTACGCACATACAATACGTCTTCAGTTTTATACATTGTATTGACAAAGAAACTTGTAAATTTTTAAGTACAGCAGGATAAAAAAAAGTGTAAGTGTATTAACTACTTCTATTTGATTATGCTTAAGAATGTATTTGCATATTAAATAAATGCTAAGTATAAAAAAACTTCCATGAGTAAATATATGCGAGAATAGTGGCGAATCATCCGCTCCTGTTTATCGTTATTGTGGAAAAAAAAAATCTTTTGCAGATCAACAATGAGCCATTTGCCGCACATTCTATCCTGTGGGCCTTATTGCGGAAGCAACTGCGACCCCCTGTGTGGGGCTAGAGGCCGCGTAGTCATCAATATTGGAGGCCACCCCCCACCGCCACCGCCACCACCACACCACTATCCGTCACCGCCGCACCACTACCCTCCACCGCATCACCACTATCCGCCACCACCTCCGCACCACTATCCGCCTCCACCTCCGCACCACTATCCGCCTCCACCTCCGCACCACTATCCGCCGCCGCCACCGCCACCACATCATGGACTACCACCTCCACATATACCTCACCATTGGATGCGTTAAAAATAATTTAATACGCATACTATTACATAGTACTTACTTACTAAGTTATTAATATAAACATTAAAATAAAAATATTGTGAAATAATAATTGAGTTTGAGTCTGCATATTTTTAATGTCTACCTATAAATTAAATGACGAACTCACATTTAAGATTCAAAAAAACTAAATAAAGATTTATTTAATAATGACATGAGTTCAATTCAAGATATATTATACAGGATGTCTCAAAAGGTTACGTAGCTAGGAAGGGGGGTAATAGGGGTGATCATAAGGGTCACCAGAAAAATAAAATAAATAATAATAAATGGTATTTTTTAATAAACTAAAACTTTTACACCTTGTGGAAGATTTTGCTACTATTTTTTTTCTGGTGATCCTTATGGTAAAAAAAGGAATAGGAAATTAAAATTTGGCCTTTGTTTTGTATACTTTACTGTGAAAACACCTGAAATACAATTAATAATTCAAGACCATATTATCACGTATCGTTTGAGCTAGCCAAGAATAAGTAAGTATTTGCGTTTGTATTGATAACGAAATTTTATTAGGTATTTATAAGTAATCTAGTAATCCTCCGATTGCTGGATTGACAAAAATATTAAACTACAAGCTAAATAAATTGTACATATAATTGAGATTTCATAGATAGTGATTTCCAAAATGTCAGTGCACACGAGAAAAATGTGAACCGTTTCGGGTTCAACAAGGTGGTCGCGCTAGTCGTGCTAGTTGTCACACTGGCGGGCGCTGCAACTGTGACGTTTAAAGACTCGTCAATGAGCGGTTTTCTTTTTTGACAGTTCTAATATCTGTACCTCAGAAGCATAACACTGTAAGTCGCAAATCGTAATTTTACAGGAGAGCGTTTTAAAGTTTGAAATCGCATGTTTTTCAACTTTAGACGCAAATAAGACGCAAAAGTAGACGCTATAATCATATTGAGTTTAATTGATAACATAGAGCAATTATCTCTTAATTCAAAACAATTTTCAGAAAAATAAGTCCTATGAAAAAATATAGTTTTTCAGGTACTTTCGTAAAAACATGCATCACATACACTAAAATGCTTCTAAGATTATTTTTGTAATCCGATGAGAAATGGTGTCATTTACAGTATTTTCTTTAAGAAAACAAAGTACAATAAACAATTTTAGTGTTAAAAAAAACACTGTAGAACACATTCAGAACCGTTACAACTCAAAATCTGTGTCAGTAATTTATATTATGTACTTTCTGAGTGAAATTTCATGTTTTAAATGATGTTGTCTGAATCTGTGACCTAATGTAGTGAACATTATAGATTAAATTATTAAGGATTAAAAAATGGTTGAATATAAAATAATATGGGACATATGGGGGTCCATAAGTAACTGTTGCATGAATGAGACATAGGACCCTAGCGCTTTGGTATCAGGATACCATTATGTCAGGGTAGGCGAAACGTTGTTCTTGGTTGTGCTCTGAGTCTGCAGTGGCTCACTGATTAGTAGTATAACTCGTGGAAGTTTAAGCTCTTGTCTTATATTCTGGCGTAGATTAGTTTTAGTAAGGTTTTAAGACTGCTTTGAGCTTTATAAATAAAATGCCACTAGTTTCTCTTTCCTTGCCTGTAGTCACACGCATAGTGGGGTCATGAAAGGTTCATTATAGGAAGTTAGAACTTTAGCGACGACGTAGCATGAGTTTAACGTTGTAGATTTCACAATAAGCCGTTCATGATGTCAGGGTCTGGTTGCTAGCTAATAGGGAGAGAAACCAGAGTTTTTATATTATGTTACCTAAATGCAGTCTGAATGTTTATCTGAAGTAGATCTGCGCCAGAAAACAGGACCGATACTTAAAAGTTACCTTAGAAATTCACAGATTTGCTGTTTGGATATTGATTGTAATGTAAATTGTATGACGTCTGTTTGAATTAATGTTTCTTAATACTTTCAAAGTAATCGAGCAGTTTGATGCAGCAGCATCATCAAGGACAGATTATACATAACTGCTGCAGTGTTTCGGGTAAATCAGCGAAAAATGAAAGCATGTGCTAAGGATCGGCGGGCACTATCAGAGTTGGTTAATAAATACCAAGTTTCCGAGGAAAGTATTGCAAAACAAATGGTTGTACGGTAGTATGACCAATGAAGACTTTAATTTTCAATTTAGTTTGCCTGGCAGTAATATGTCACACTTGAGATCAGATCCGTGCGCGACCATCCTCAGGCTTGAACGAAAAAAGGACGAGACTTTGGGATTGGAGTAAGTATGTATCTTTTCTGGTGTTAGATATAAACTTTTTTTTATTATAAGATGTTTATATCTAGGGTCAGAATTGTGCTCCAATCTTGGAGAACCACTTTTTTTGTTTTCTTACTGTAGCGTGACCGCGTGTTGATAACATGTATAAAGGTATCATTGCTTGGCAAATGAGTGAGGAATTGAGGTCTTCATTGAATGTCTTTTAGCCATTTTCTTTGCAGTTTTCTTTCGGTTCTAGTCCAGGATATTCACGCCGGATATTTTTTTTACCGTGAATGATGCGACTCGCAAGGTATGGCGTGGAAGTGACGTTGTATGGTTTTGTCCATGGGCACAGAGTATATAATCCATGGGTAATGAGTTCTGTCGGTATTTTATTCAGCTGCAACAGTGGTATAATCTATCTTTGATGGAGTTGTTGCAAGAAGTTGTTGTGTTGAGGGTATGAGGAAGCATTCGTTGACGGACTTTTTTACCATTTATTTTCAAAGAAGATTGCGTGTATTTTTACGTGTATGGTAAGTATCACTGAATTAAGAATGCCAAAAACTGTCAATTTAGATACAATTTTTTTCTATTTTCTTTATCTCTGATACCCGGCCAAGACCGAACTCCCGCGTAACTAGCAGCTTCTATATAAAGATGCGTTAAACCACGCCCTCTTAATCGGATTTAATTTAATAGTATAAAACTGTAACAGCAAAAATACAGTATGATGCATCTTGATTTGCTTCGAAGCAAAACACGGTATCTGCGCAGTTACAGTATTATGCATCGGATATAGTTTAGAAGCATAAAACTGTATGATGGTACATACAATGTTATGCAATAAAATTAATTCGAAGCATAAAGCAGTATACGCTCTTACAGTTTAATGCTTCTCATCAGGCAAGGTATTTACACTATAATGCAAATCGAAAAAAGGCACTTCCAGGCTAGCTACGGCCACGGGAGTAAGCGCATTCGAAAGAGCTCGTCAAATACATTAGGATTCCATCAAAAAGTGAAAATCGCAAAAATGTCAGTTACAGTGTTATGCTTCTGAGGTACAGATATATTCATTTTATTGATGAAAGATGGCACTAATGTTCGGTCTAATGTCAACGTCAAAAAAAAGTCTGACGGACTGACTGAAGACTGATTGAATTGAATTTTCCAAAACTTTGCTTTGGTTGGTTGGTCATTATTTTTGTTTGTTTATAACAATAGGTATACATACCTCACCTTTACTTCTGTCTGTACTTTCAATATTATTTAAGTGCCTTGCAATGGTTACAACCACAAAATATAATCATGGCTAGCCCATGCGTAGTACAATTTTGTAAAAATATAGGCACCCACCGTTTTCCTCAAGATGAAACACAGAGATCAAGATGGATAGAGGCTATCAAACACGTAAAACCCGGATTACCCATAAGAAAATATAGCTATCTATGTTCAACTTACTTTACGCCAGCAGATTTCTTCTCTACAAACACATTTAGCAACAGCCCCGAAAGGTAAGTAGTACCTTTATCATGCAAATAGGAATACCTTTGCCCTAGCCTTTTAAGAGCTACCTCAGATCCCTGCCTACATTGATTTGAGATTTAGTAGATAGTTCTTTGATTGCAGCTCGTCGCCTAAAAGTACTTAAAAAAATGCAATACCTACTATATATTTCCATGGAATGAAGCTTGTCGCCAAGTTAACCAGCCCCATCAGCAGTCAGAGCCAACGTTCGATCGAAATATTGTTCAAGCATCATATTCTCGCAGTATCTACCCCACAAAAATCGACAGTAAATAGATTATCAATCAATACATAGTATAAAACAAAGTCGCTTCAAGCGTCTGTCCATATGTATGCTTAAATCTTTAAAACTATGCAACGGATTTTGTTGCGGTTTTTTTTTATAGATAGTGATTCAAGAGAAAGGGTTATAAGTATAATACATGAACATGTTGCTAGTTAGTAATAGGTTAGGTGGTACGAAGTTCGCCGGGTCGACTAGTTAATAACTATGAGAAACTCTTGTCTCTGAGCTTTATATGCACACAAATATTTAATGGTTCTTTTAAATTAATAATATTAAAAGGCAATAACATACCTACTCATTGTTCTGATTTATGTAATGTTTTGTTACAGCTCCTCCTGTTGCATTTGTTGAGTTGCCACCTATATTGCAAAGTGATGCTAAAGTGGAAGAAGTCATAAACCTCTTGGATATACCAATAAACAGTGATACAGACATTATAGTACAGTCAAGGACTAGGAGGCCGTAACAGATTTGTCTATGGTTTCGTCAGCCCTAGACTGTATTACCGAAGAACAAGAGCTATTTTGCAATACAGAAAAACCGGAAGTGTTACGCCGATCGTGTCCGCCACTGTACCAATAACCTCAACAGACCATGAAATAAACAGTGTTGAAACATCACCACCACCACCTCCTCTTCAAGAGCATGAAACTATAGAATGTATTGAAAGTTTGGTGTCGTGTAAAGATATGTTAATACCCTATGGGGTTAAGGTTAGAATGCCAGCTTTTTTAAAAAAAGGAAATCAAATTGAGTCTGAAACCGAAAGGTTGCTAGTAAGAGAGTTCATGTGGAGAGGGTTATTGTAATGCTAAAGACATATAAAATTCTAACACAACCCATGAACCAAACTGAGATTTTACTGGCAAGTGATATTATTTTAGTAATAATAATGCTGGTCAATTTGAGATCAAATATAATAAATAAAAATGCTTAATTTCTAGAACTACCAGACTTTCAGTTCACTTAATACTGTTGCAGGTAGGAGGATATTAGAAACCCCAACACCACTAATACATAATATCCCTGTACATACTTACCTATCTACATACTTTTATAGTTAGAATATGATAAAATCAAAGGACATCTTGTTTATTAAAATTTAAATTATTTTATTGTATAAAAACCGCTCTAATAATGCCAGTTTATAGTAAGTATCATAGAATTATTTTAATTTTTTTTAACATTTCTTTAATGAAGTCATTATCTCTCTTAACTTTTACAATACAATAATCACTTAGGGTATACACAACAGGGTATACAATAATGTGTTTGCATTGACCATATGGTCCAGCACCTGCAGCACACTCACACTGGGCTTCTAATATTGTGTTATGTTTGACTTTAACTGTCACATTGTGATATTTTTCTCATTTCAGAGGAACACACTCCCATAATATAATATTCTTGATTAAATTTTGCTGAGCGGCATGAATTAACGAAATTTTCTGCATACATATTGAGTGATATTTTCCCTCCCACTCAGCTTTCAGAACGATTCCAGTTCACATTGTGGTTATTAAAGGCTTTTCAGATCAACTGTTAATATCGCAGAAATGTTGCGGGCTGGGTAGAACAGTCTTGTAGGTTATTTCTGGATCTTTGACAGCTAGCTTGTCATAATCCACCAGTCTGAAACAATTGTCAATAATAATATTAAGTAGGTATACCTCAGTGTGACCTCAGTAAAACTTCCTCATCAAAAATAAGTAAATCAAAATTACCTTTGAACAAGCAGGGCTTTTTTTCCAGTAACTTTAGCGCTACGCTTCTTGAGTTCGCTTTTAAGGTCTGCGAGTGACCACGTCATGCTTGTAACAAACAATCCAAGGAGGATAAATCGAGGTCCAGTGTTGAAGCGAAGTTGATCGGGTAGGCTAGGTTCAAGGTCCGTACCGCAAAAGTTGCCAGAGAAATTAGTTCAATCTAAGAGATTTAGGTCCGTATGAGCAAGCAAAGTTCGGGTCGGTGGGTCGTTTTAGGAGTTCGTCAGGGGGAATCACAATAAAACGCAAATACAGGAGAGAAAACATCAAACACCTTCAAACACCGAAAGAAAACATCAGCTGTGAGCAGGCCGCAGGAAGTGTTGCCAGATGAAGTCAACCCTAAGTCACCCAAATTACTTAATACATTAACAAAATATATTATTCATTATTTTAGTTTCAAGCAGTTCCTACTCTTTTTTGGTACGTTTGTATAATTATAATAAGGAAACACCAAAGAAATACCTACCTTCTTCCATAAATCTTCATCTAATCTAAGGTTCAGGTAATTTTCAAATTACCTAGATACCATTTTATAGCTATAATCTGGCAACCCCAATTACCACCTTACCACAAGTAACAGTCTTCAATCAATTCAATCAATATTTTTTTGACATTAGACCGGACGCCAGTTCCATCGCACGGCAATCTCAGTAACTAAAAGTGACAGTTCGAAAACCGCTCATTGGCCCAAAAAAAAAAGCGTAAGCCTAAGCCGTAAACCTCATGTTTGCAGTGTTTTGTTGTTTACTAAAGAAAAAGGAAACAGTGTGACGCATCGTGTTATTCACTTGGCCAGTACCTCGAAAAATCGATGAGCAACCCCGATAACGACGATAAAAGCATTTATCTTTATAAACATTTACTTTGCGCATTTAAAATATTCGTCGTTCACACTCCAACAGGAAAGGAGCCTTTCAGTTGTCTGTTTGTTTTTGATATCGTATTTAAATTAAGGTGAGAGTTTGAATTTTTTTTAGTGTTTTTGCTTTCAGAATTGTACTTATTTATTAATATCGCATCACACTCAGCGCTCTAGGCACAGCAGACACAGCAGCTCCTACTTTGAAAAACTTTGAGGACCGTTTGCTATTAATTTTAAGGTTTAAAAAATTCTTAAATTTATGTTTGTATTTTTTTGTACAAAATTTGTGATACATAGGTATTTAATTCTACAGAATGCCGCCCCCGCACGCGCTGCCTTGCGGCCCGTCATGCGGCCGCCAATGTGCTCCCCACTGCTACCACCGGGGACGTATTACATTAAATATTGGTATACCAGGATTCTTGCGTCCGCACCACGGACCACCGCATCACCATGGACCACCACACCACCATGGGCCACCACACCACCACGGACCTCCCCATCACCACGGACCTCCCCATCACCATGGACCTCCTCATCACCACGGACCACCACATCACGGTCCTCACCATGGCCCACCACATCATCACCATGGTCCCCATAGGTGCTAGTGCGAAGTTGTGAGGGAGTGTCACATGACAACTTCGATCATTTTAAAGCATGCTGCCCCTGTCTGCTCACATCAAAAAATAATATAAATAAACCAATTTTATTTCTTACTAATATAACATGAAAATGCATGAAATAGGCCGCATTCTCAGAACATTTTGTAACATTTCTAAACCATGGTACCTAAGATTTTTATAAAACAAAAATATGGATCTTTAAATAAGGAGATACATAGGTACTTTAGGTATCCAGGAACTAGTACTTTCATCATATTGACGTAAAAAATCTAGACCATTATTTAAATCCGCTTTAAGTAAGTAAAATTTCTAATGTTTTCGGTCAAATGAATTTTTATGTCTTTAATAAAAACAACAAAAATTACTTTTAATAGTTTTATTGTATGAAAACTATACTTAGTATGAGGTATAATAACAGCAGTCTTCGTTAAGTTATTCCGTTTTCCTACAAAGAAGAGCTTACAGTGCAAAGTAAATGGAAGCCAAACGAAGTTCTTATTAAGAAAGTTTTTCCTATAACAGGATTACGCACGCCAGATGTGTCGGATTGCGTTTGTAAATATTAGGTGAAAGGCTCGGGCGGGGCGCGGCCGGGAGCGAGCCTGATGAAGTGAGCCTACTCAATTACTTTTTTTATTGCAAGTTTAGAATACTGTTGAACACAGTAAAAAAAGGCATTACCTATAAAAGCATATTATATAAGTTTTAATTATAACAACCAAACAACAAAGAAAAAACGCGCCTAGCGCCAATATGGAAAAATACTAATATCTTCTGTTTGAAGACAATCAACCTAAGATAATGTTGTTCCTTCTTAACTTCCATAGCCAATAAACGGTAGTACTTCACATGCTTTATGGTTAATAGTCTATAGGATTGTCTATGTATATGTATGTTTCTATCTCTCTCTCAACTCTCCCGGGAACCGAATGTGTGCTCTAACTAAATTTAAATTTAAATAAATTGTTAAACTAATTAAAACAAATACTTTCAATGTTATGCGATCAACGTCTTCTAATCTAAACCATGGCAATTAATACTGTAAGTTATATAATCAAAATCTTTATATTATAATTGCTACTGTTTGTAGCCTTAAGTGCCCACTTTTAGCATCAAACCGTATATTTCTTAGACCTTTTTCCTGAAAGCTACACAACAGTGTCTTTAAAAATTCTAAGCAAGATTATCTAGTGCTTCAGTATCCAAAATTTATGATTTAGATTATATTAATATTTTTCCACGTAGGCGCTAGTGTCGCGGTTGCCTTAATTCTTTCATGGAACGGACAGTAAAACAAGAAGAGAATTGATAACAAAATGAAGTGCCTCGTGTCTCGATTATTAACTGAAAATGTAAACAAAGCACTTAGACCCCCATTTTTTGCCAGCGTGCTTCCTTCCTTTAATGATATATTTATCACTTTTTCAACAAGTTGTGTCGATCACTGGTCTTAATATAATTTATGATTTAAATGAGGCAGGCACTTTAAGAAGTTAATTACTTATTAAAAATACCAATGAACGTAGCCAACCCACTTATTGGGGAACTTTTCTTTTAGGAAGGTGAAAACGTCCATAAATAACGTGCTCGCACACAGTTCGTTACTCGCTTATTCCACTTACTTCGCCCCGGAAACGGAAGAAAATTCTTACTTGGCGGAAATTTGAGGCCTCCTTTACTTTTGAAGGTTGCGCCAGAAAACGTTCCAGTATTTATTTTTCATGAATGCGCCACGCAGTCGAGTAACGAGGCAACGAGAGTAGGTTACATTGATAATAATGATATTGTCGCTTGCTAAAAAATATTTAACTAAGTAGGTACCTCTACGATAGTGGCTTTAATAAATAAATCATTACAGTATTAAGTTTTCCTGTCAATTTCAATTTAAATTTTTAAATAAACTTGTTATAAATGTTTTGATATTTGCATAAAATTACTTAGATAGGCATAAACCTAACTCGATAGATACTGGTGATATTTTTGTAAAAGACAAATAGCATAGGCATACGGCAGGGCTACGCGGTACTACGGTACTACGTACTACTACGGTATTCCTCGTGATTTATGCGACAGAAAACGCATGAGCGGTGATTGACGCATCTAAAATATTCACAGGAACACATAAGGGCCTTTTTAAGCGATGACGTTTGGTAAAGTTACTCGTATCTAAGTACCTGATTAAACACTAATACGCATAAGACAATACTTCTTACATCTATAATTTTACAGTCTGAACTAAAATCGGTACCTATACTTTGCGTATTACTTTTATCCTTAAACAATCTGCGAACCATAATGGCGTGGAGTGCCGGTTGAATGTAGTGCGCCATAACCCAGCTTTACACATAAGAGGGCACCGCGATATTAGCGCCAATCAGGAAAAATAAATTCTTGAACCTGAATTTCCTACACCTTCTAAAATTCTGAGCAAGATCATCTAGTGCACAGATGAAAACAATGATCTGTGGTCTAGTGCATTCCTTATGCAAGCCACCTTTTTTCATTTCGGCCAAGGTTTACAAGTTTTTTTTTCGATATTTTCGCTATATCGCCCTCTTAAGCTATCGGAGTCATGCTAAAATAAATGCGACTATTTCACAATCAATCGCTGCTGGTAGATAGTAAATACATGACGTCACGGAGTAGGTATCAGTCACGTGAGTTACGGTTATGGCGGTCGGCGGGCCACTTCCGGTGCTCGGCCGCCCTCCAATATCCGGTGTGTATGCAATAACGTGAACTCATATCTTTTGCTTTCGTGTTTTTTTTTTTTCAATTCGCTTTTTGTATGCGTTATGATAATAAAGATACTTCCTAAATATAGTAAATCACTTTTATTGTGAGTTGTGATTGTGATCCCTACAAAATGAACAGTAAAGTTACGAAACAAAAGTATATTATGGGAACGGGACGATAAATTACTATAATAAAATTTATATTATTTTAAACTACTATTCAAAAAATTGAAAAATCTGGTTAAATGTAAGAAAACATAATATATACCTTAGTACTTAGACAAATTATGTAGTACACGCACGTTTCACGAGAACCAGTACGCAGCCCGTCGTCGTGGCATGGCTCCCACAAATCACCATCTATCGCCCGTAAATCGAAAGGTTAAACTGTCGAACGTAACGCGCACTTAGGTTTGACCTTTGGGTTTCCTTGCTTTTTATTGCCATTTAATACATTGTTTATGTAGTTGAAATATTGTTTTAGGTTTGTCATAGCATAAATATTATACCGAACGAAACTTGCGGAGGATCGGTGGGCTGAAAAATCCAAGCGTGTAACAAATGTTTCAAGCTAATTTTATTACCTAGATCCTGGCTTGCAGGAATTACTTTTTGCACAAGTACCGACAGATAAATTAAGAATTGTATAAGGAATTTTAATTGAAAGACTGCAGTAACGGGGTCGTATTTTACATAATGAAAGTATAAGCGCTTAGCAGTATTTATGCAAAAAAAATCTTACTCTATATAAAAGCATAATTGGAAGCGTTCTGTGTTATCAAATTCTATTAAGTTCTGTACTGCACACCTATTGTAGAACGTGAGTAAACGCTCTAAGTAGTAGATGGTATGGTAATCCGTTCGTAGTATGATTTAAACAAAAATCGTCACATTTCTATATAAGTACTGTACTGTACACCTATTGCTTAGGTGGGTAAACCCCATCAGTAGTGGGTGGTATTGTTATATATTTGTAGTATGGTTTGAACATAGTAGATAGAAGTAGATAATATTAATAGATTTAATAAACCCCCTATAATACATTCTATCGTTGAAGCGTCTAACCTATGTATGTGGTTACGTAAGCAATGTCTTTGTGGACCACTGGCTGCGGTCGTACCTAGTATCAGCAGACATGCAAGCCGCAATAACAACTTGCTTGCTATATAAGTAGGTGTGTAGGTAAGTAGTCAGTCATACATTTAGGATAGTTAAGAAAATCTGCGAAGTTCGGTTTCCTGGTTCCTAAGGATACAGTAATTTAGTAATGATAACAAGGAGTTTACAAATTAATACAAAACAGTTCATTGGCCTCTGCATAAATTTTCAGCTCGCAAATGTTTCCAATTGTGCAAATATAAAAGGCCAAACCTGCGGGCGTGCATTTCGCTATGTTTACTTGCGCTGCATTAAACCGACCTGTTGTGCAGTTTTTAATTAAGTGCCGAGGGCAGTTTGCTATTTTTTCTCCTTTTTATAATTAATTTTGCCACTTTCCTTGCCTTTCTGTTAAGAATTATTATTATTTTACACATGCTAAGTAGTACTAAATCATTTAGTGTGCTAAGTAGTACTAAATCATAGTGTAGCTTCGTGTACAAACATTTAGTCTAAATGTTTGTACACGAAGCTACACTATGTTTGTGACTAACCCTTTTTATAACCTGCATTAGTGGACTAGACCTAGGGCTTTTCCTCATTCTCAACAGTTTATGTATTTAAAAAGACCAGTGCAAAATAGGTTAGCTTAAACAGAAAAAAAACTCTGCGGAAAATCGTATCCGTAAGTCTATGCTAGTAAACAATAAAAGAAGGTGTTATTTTTACCCTCCTTTATTCTCGGGCCTTCTGTTCCACCTTTGAATCCAGCCATAAAGTTTACGAGCTTAGAAAACTGAAGTTTATTTCTTTCCTTTGCGCAAGGCAGAAATGACGCCTCGGTTTCTTGACCTTTGATATTAATAAAAGATACCGAACCACAACCGGGGAAGCCACAATTTTATTATAATAATACCGATATTTTCCTATTGTATTTGATGTCACGTCTAATACAGTAATACAAAAAATAACAAAATAAATGCGAAATGGCACAACGGATAGATATAGATTTGCTGTAGCAGCAGCTCTGAATGTGTAGCCTTGTTATTATTGCATCTATCTACATTTATGAAAGAAGTAGTTCAGTAATATCATCTTCTTCATTTTAATAATCCTAAATTTAACTGTATTGTTTAAATCTGACTGAATGTAAAAATGCAAAAAAAACTCCTCTTTTTGCTTTCAGAAGGAAGATAGAAGTAAAAAATGCAATGCAATACGGCTTTGAGCCAATAATAAATCTTTGAGGAGTACGGGGTACGTTTAATATTTAGCCGAAGAGCAGGCACGTTCGTGCTGCGGCCGCTGCCACCGCAAATGCGAATCTAATGCTTGCAGGAGCAATGTTCTTATGACAAAAAAGCCCTAGAATTCCAATTAATAATTGAATATTTAAAAGCGCAGAAAATTAAGAGATGGTTAAATAATTTATAAAAGTATCATAGTTTATTATGGATATAAATTAAAAACTGAGAATAATCTTTGTTACAGTTGATAAGGAACGTCACTGGCAGTAATAATCCAAATTTAATTGAATGAGTAGTAATTAACGCTTTCTATGTGTATCACTCAAAACTAATATTGTAAAGAAAAACTAATTTCTAGAACTAGCGAAAAAAAATTGCAAACATCACTAGCAAGTTGTAGCTACTTAGGGCACGGTGTATGCTAATGGCGCTATAAATCGCACCCTCACCTCGCCGCGCCCGCCGTATTACATCACGTGGTATTAGCATCGATTAATAATGGGGATTTTAATATAATCCAGCGATGGACATCATTATTTTGGTACTTAAAAAGGCTTGTTATGATCACAGTTTGAGCCTGTACTGAACCACAGATTATGCTTTAGAAAGGCTATGAATACTTACTATGATACAGAAGTATAGTAGGCACATAATTTATAAAAAGAAAGATAAAGTATTCCTTATTTATATACATTCTTTAGCATAATATATTAGAGAGTCAAATTTGGATATCAAGCTACTTAAATCAGCTTTAAGTCTAAAAAATCATCGCAAACAGGGCTGCGGTGGGAATCTGTATTAAGGAAAATAAATCAATAACTAAACACAAGTTTGGATAACATCCGACAACTATACGGAGTAAGTTGGATTCCCCAACTTGGCTTCAAATGGTAATATTTTCTTCAGCTGAAACAATACTCTTGCAAAATTGTTTACTATAAGAACATGATATCAATCAGTTGTAGTTTAACTTACGTTATAAAATACAATTTACATTTTAATAAAAATTATTCTATTCATAATTTATAAGGTATACTTACGTAAACGTATACTTTTTCTTAAAAATAAAGGCAACCGTGTTTTTTGTGAAACGTTACAATCAAAATAGTGCGTATATTGTGTGCTGTAGTGCTATTTTAAATACAACCTAATTCAAATTTGTATTATTGTATATTTTAATTTGTTATCTGAAATGTTTAGTTTAGTATTTTTTATCTACAGAATATGCGTTTTAAAACTAATTTGATACCTGATACTTCAGTATAAATCACTACCTGTGCCTGTGTATATCAGCATTCAGTAAAACACAGCTTCATTTATATGCGCCGAGTGAAACAGTTTTAAATGCACTCTCCTAATTGGTGGCGCTGCGTTGTCAGTCAGAGCTACCTCAAGTATCAAGCAAACCCCGGAAACAAGTAAGGGCTAATTTAATATTCAAATTTCTTTTTAGCTGCTTATTTAAGAAAAAAAAATATTCTGCACAAAACGAAAACCTATGTTAAAACAAATTAACAATACATTAAATAATCTAATTTTAAATCAGATTTTTATGTAGCACGGCATTTTTTGTAGCAAAGCGTAGCATTCGGTTCTGCTACGAAATTGCTACGCTCCGGTGTAGCTACGATAAAGCCAGTGGCGCAGCCACGCAGACTTTTGCTTTGATTTTGGCGTCGTTCGTTTTGAGGGCATAATTAAGTCATACTAGTATTGTACAGTACAATGGTTGATCGATATTTAATGGATATAGTCTACGCTTTCCTTTTTGAAAGTATCCCCTTAGAAAGTTTGTGTACACCTAGAAAAGTAGGTGATCGATTAACCATTTCTATAATATTTATAGTATATGCAAAGGCATATCATGTATATAGCATCACCCTGGACGAAAGTATTTGTTTTCTACTATGTACTTAAACTTCTTTATGTCGAACATACGTAGATGCAGAAAAACTAACTCTTACTTCCAGGACAACAACGGCCGTTCACTAACGCAACTAGCAATTCTTAACCGCAGTCGCCGCTACGGCTACAGTTCTAATCTTCGCTCACATTTGCAGTAACACACTGTATAAACAGTCAACAACTACACACAGATAGCGACGTTTTATTCTGTACTGTGTCGGAACCAACTCAACAAACTTGGAAACTTTAGAACTCTGCCATTATCTCAGAGCTTAATATTGCGCCCTGACGTAGCAAGGATTGGTATATTTTGCGTTGTTCAATTTTAAAGTAGTTCAAATCGTTCTAGATTATTAAAAACAATTTTATACTGTAACCAGAACATGAAAAATAAAACAGATACATACTTATACCTACTTCTTCTACTAAGATGAAAATATGTCTAGTGCTGGACATAGGCCTCCACTACAAGGACAAACAATGTGGCTGTTAAACATTTTCAACGACGAACGCTGCTGTCAGTCCTTTAGTCTTCCTTAAGTCCTCTTTTTACGACTCCCATGGGAGATGGCCTGGTGGAATTCTATGCCACCCACCACACGACTACTCAAGTCCATCCGATCGTCAGAAATTTTATATAGATTAAATTTATTCGGCTAAGTCTATATACATGCTTCATGACACTAGCATTGGACTATAGTTAGACTTAGCTTACACCATTAGTTTCTATTCAGTCATCGGCGTTAATTAAACAAACAAATAAATTTACATGCATTACTTACACGCAACCTTAGATACTACCTTATCGCTATTTTTTTTAATGCCTTCCAGACTACAAAGGATTGAGTTTTGGTTTGATTATTAGAAAAATAATTTTAACAATGACGCGGGCGTATGCACTATACCTATAAATTGCGGTTGGCTGCAACCCGCTCTGGGATGGTGCAGCGGGGGTCTCTTGAAATCCGAAATATATGCGACACGAAATGAAATCATAAATCCAGGTGAGGCGCTTGCAATGGTCGGTATATCTGTTATGGGTACATTCATACTTATATGCAAAATCTGGTTTGAGTTAGGTGTTTTCAACATCAGTAAAACTTAACGTAGTAACGTAATCTAATAAAGCAATGTCTAGGTTAGGTATGCTTTTTCTAAAAAAAAAAACTCATCTAATAATAGTGAATTTATCAAATTACCGATCGATTAAACTATAAGTGAGTAACCAAGACCATCGTAAACATGAATCGACGTACCCTGATACAATGCAAAAATGAGATAACTGTATACGAAACTCGTGCAGAGTAAGAGAGACACCACAAATCCCCCCATTACGAACTGTGAAGCCTCCTCATTGATCACAGTAACGCGTAAAGCCTTCAAAATCCTGCAATTTATTTAGTCCGTAACAACAGCGCACTTGTGAACGTCTCGAAGCAGGAAAAATTGCGCCCTTAGAGGTTCTTTCTTGCTAGGATAAAGTTTTTTCTTTGCAGGATTTCCGAAAATTTTCAATTGGAACCTCTTATTAACTCCAACAAGTTTTATATAAACAACGGAACGTTTAGAACACGTTATGGTAATCAGCTCCACGTGCAAAGGAAAGTAATTTTAATTTCAGAATAATGTGTTTTGAAAGACTTGCACGCTATTTGCTTAAAATACGTAGAAACTTAATTTAACGCGTTGCCTCACAATGAAGTTTGAAAACACTCATTAGCCTTAAAATTTATAAGCAGGGGCAAACTTTTTGACTTCGGCCTCCCCTTTGGAAATTAATCATGCGATGACGACCCTGTCATAAAAAACAAAGACTGTTTTCTGCTGTATACAGGCATATTACTTTAACACCTATCTTAAGCCAAGTTTTATAGGTACTAAGTAGTTACAGATTCTTGAAGCACATGTTATCTTCTTTAATATATCCTCAAACCTTTAGTTAAAGTAAAAAGCAAGAATTAGAAAGATCAAAATATATTTTGACAGGAAGATTAAAATTCCCTTCTGAAAACGATTGGGTCACAATTCAGTAAGTGCCCAATTTTGTCCCTAATCGATAATTTTATTTAGACTAGCGGTCTATAAGGCTAGGCATGAACTAATTTAGATACAAGGCTTTACACAAAATCGGCGTTGATTTAAAATACTGTAATAAATACTTTGATAACTGAAAATAAACTTTAGGGCAACTGCAAACAAGTGGATACCCAAATATCCTTTCCCTTTTGTTGTGTCTTTTTGGGTATACGGGAATAAAAGGACGAGGGTAAATGAAATCAAATCGAACAGGGTTATAGTAAGGTTGGTCTTCCAGAAGCTTCTGTAAAAGTAAAGGGATGACTGTACTTATACGTATAATATATATGAATCTATGACACACCAATCAATAATGATAAAATTATTATATGTATTTACAAATAGCATATAAATATAAGTATCCATCAATCTCATCAACAATATCAGAACTAGTAGTATACACTACTTACAGTGGTAAGTGATAAACCCACTAAATACATAGGTATCACGGAAACAAACAAGATAGAGATAGTCTCTCTCTGTAACTAACTGTCACTGACATTCTACAAGAAGTTAATATCGAGCTCAGCAGAAACAGCTTAACAGGTGAAATGGTGAATATTCCAGCCGTTAAGTGGCGGAGTCGGCGGCTGTCAGCTCAGGTGCTAATTACCGAGGCAGCTCTAAAATTAGCCGCGATACATTAAAAATTCACACGGAAAGTGCATAGCGCTGTCGCTGCAGCGGCTGAGTTCGACCTGTCTCGGCTGGCCCGGCCTGATCCGCAAATACATCAGGCTCACTGGTGTAGGATGGGGGGCAATAACTACGCTGATACGGTGATGTTCATTTTGAAATCTTTTCAAAGGGAGGTTATTCAAAAAATGTAATATATATTATATACAAAAAGCTAAAGTAAGTATTCTCCTTGCCCACTCATCCCAAACAATACCTACTAAAACTAAACTATGAAATTACTTGGAAGTTGAGATGTTACAGATTTGCATTGTCCGCCACCGTCTTCAAGAGCCTGCAATACCTACTGAATCTGATAGCATTTTGATTTATTTCACACATTAACCAAAAAATAAATGTTTTTGATGAAATTTGCGCCAGGCTCTCAGTCTACCCATAGGTAGAGCAATCTAGCAATCCAGACTAAGCAGAAAATAGCGGCGTGTAAATGTGAAATTGATTTTGACACTTCCCGTTTCGTCTGCTCCCTCATGTAAGGGCATATTCAGATGGAGCCGCTCTAAATATTTACAAGAGCCATGAAAAATCTTAAATTGTCAAATCAAATAAACTAAGAAGTTTATGAAAAAGATTGAACCGTAGCGACGGAGCTTCATGATACTTAAAAAAAACACCAAGTAGTACATTAAGATGATTGTAACGGCGGCGAGTAATTTACCGCAAACTATTTCGATCTGAATAAAAAAACCCTTTTTTATTTACATTAGAGCACTTAGTACAGTATAATATATATATATGTCCATTAAATCTTAAACGTGGCAAACTGTCTATATAAAAACAGCCTTAGCTTAGAATAGACTTCCAAATATGACGTTTGACAAGTTCTGTAAAAGCACTCCGCCTGGAAGATTTATATCCGCGCCGGCTGGGTCGAGAGGCTCGAAATAAAGTTCTAGAACTAAGTGATTAATTTAACAATTGGATAAATGAAAATAGGATTCAATACAGGATAAATCAATTAGATAGGTTGCTTCGTTTTATCGAGTTTTAAACAAACTTAAAATTGGATAGGTAAGCAGATGCTATACATAGCATAAGTATTGTTTAGATGTAACATTTTTAACCCCTCATAAATATTAAATTAAAAAAGTGGCTGACTGACTGAATGTGGTGTATTCCAAACCTATTGTTCTTTAGAAAAATATATTAAATTGCAATAGCTAAGTAATATGTAAAATTTGATCGTGTAGCGATAACGATCCCATGTGGCAGCATTACCATCATAAGGTAAGCCAGCGTACTTGTATAGACAATAACAATTAACCTTTTAACTTGCTTAAAAATGATAAAAAGACAGGAAGCGTTTGCTTTTAAAGAAAAAATACCTATATCAGTAAATTTATAAAAATTAAAAATCATTTATTAAACAAGACACGTTTTAAAGCACGCATTTGGATAACAATGGCTGGCATACTAGGCTTATGCCTGTGTCATGCCTGCCGAGATACAACATGAACATAGTAAAATCCAAGTTAGTGGCGCTAGTGGAACTTATTACTAAAAATTATAAGTATATACAGTTTTCCTTTTAATATTAAACAGAACGTTACCTACTTGTATGTAATGTTCTTGTAAACGAAGGACAAAGTGTAATGTGCCTAGTTCATTAGACCGTATACTGTAATAATGCTTGCATAAACTTCCGCTAGTTCAGTAAGCGCCGTAATCGACTGTTCCATGCAAGATAAACAACAGGGGAGTTCCCAAGTATTACCGGATGCTAGTCGGCAACTTAGCGCCTAAAATATGTTCGGAGCAACTCGCAAACAACTGTACCTATTCACTGTTCCACCACTTTGTAAGTTAACTTCATACGCTGCAATCTGAAACATCCTATAAAATAAGGAAATCGTAAAAATTGCGAAGAGGAAATTGTTGTTCTTACCTGGGAATTGGTATAGTGCATAAAAATATGTTAGTGCACTCATTGGCAAATTAAACCAAACTACAAAAAGTTTTATGAAAACAATATTGCTTTTTCTTCTTTTTTAAATGGGTTGCGTAATAAAATCAAACTAAAGGCAGAACGGATAAATCTGTTCAGATCTGCTCAGTAGCTCCTTTTTCACTAGCAACCTGTAAAATTGCAACTTGTCTGCGAACTGAAGATAAAATTAATAAAATGGGAACTCCATCACAGTATCAACAAAAACTCGACGACACGAAACGACACAAGAGCAACAAACCTCGAACTCGAAGGCAAAGTTCGGATGCGTCCGCAAAATATTGTGCCAACCCGACAGCCGGCTTTCAAGAATCATTGAATGTTTCCCGTTCGCCGGAGAAAATCTTTGTAAGTCTTGTTTTCATTGGTTTTCCCTGAAGCGGGGAAACTTGTGGGGAACTGCAGAAATGTCGTGTTTGCCATCGATGTTTCTTTATGTATTTAAGGTTTCTAGACTTCAGCTCTTATTTTTATTCAAAAGGTAATTCCTTGGACTAACTAAATATAGGATAAACTTAAGAAAAAGTGAATTAAATATATCGTTGAACATGTTATAAAATGTTGAAAAGAAAAGAAAACAATATTAGGTACTATAATAACGTGTTTAGTTCAACCAATTACAATAAAAACCGATTAACTGCAGTTTACACAGGCCAAGCCTTCAGGTTCAAACCCTCAATAGGCAGTGTACCAAACCAACAGGTTCGGACGTGAGCATTGAGCGACAATCAATTACGGAGGATAAAGCCTACACCGTCCGCCTGGCGAGCTCGGGCTCCTAGACAAACGGGAGCTTCCGGCAGAGGCGCTCAGTTCACTCGATATTAATACCTATGTTTATGATATCAACAATGTACTTTTCGCCTTTTAATCACTTTAGAAAAAACATTTGGAAAAAACTTCAGTTTAGTGTAGAGACATAAGTTAAGTATTTAGTCTAGGCATTCTAGATTACTGTGTGAATAGAAGGAAAACGAACAATGCTATAAGTTTGTTAGTATTGAATATTTATTCCTCGTTGGCTTTGAAAGACGGACAATGAGCCTATACCTACTTAAGAATCAATTTCCTAGATCCAATAATGAAATGCTAACACAGCCGCGCCGCTACGTGGCCTATCTCCATCGGCGGGGAATTAGCTGGCTGCTGGCTCCTACCTGCCCGACCGCGTGCCGGCCTCCTACTTTGAAAGAATGAGGCAATGGAAACCTACAATAAACAAACTTCTCTAGTTATGTGTTTGGAGTATTTATTTAGCGTTTTCAGCTTGCTTAGGAATGCTCACTATTTTAATAAAGCATAATATTTTTATCCTTTTTATGCTTGCGCTCAATTTTTAGTTATATATATTTTTTCTTCTTCTAGTTATAAGAATTTAATGTAACTAGTAACTACAAAGTGAAACTCTGTTATTGGCTTATTTGTAAGTTAATTTTTGTAACGCTGTTGTGTTTTTGTTAATAAATAATATAAATAAATTCATAATATTTTTTTAATAATTGATCTGACCAAGCTAGTGTTACAATTACAAATACACACAAATCACCAAATATTTACTCTTTATTACATACATCAGACATACATTATTCTAAACTATGTATTGATTTACAACATCAATCAAAGTCAAAGTCAAAAAATATATATGTCGTAGGAAGATTTGATAATTTGGTTTTTTGCAAAATAACTAGGGATTTTGCGAAAAAACCCGGATAATTTGATATAAGGAGTACTTTTATCCAAACATCTTGACAAAAAACAGTGTTTTTTGCAAAAAACCTATTAAAATTACAAAATTTTAAACCTTTCTCAACTCTGATTGGCTAGATTACATTGCTTGCTGTCCAAATCTTGTTCTGATTGGTTCTCTGTAGCGTCAAAGGTATATTTTAACGAACCAATCAGAATAAGAGTTAACTAGCCAGAAATAATTAAGCCAATCAGAGTTAAGGAAGGCTTAAATATTTTCAATTATACTAGGTTTTTTGCAAAAAAAAACTACTTTTTGTCAGGATGATTGAAAAAAAAGTAATCCTATTATCAAATTATCCGTGTTTTCTCAAAATCCCTAGTTTTTTTTGCAAAAAACCTAATTAACAAATGTTCCTACGACGTATATAAATTCAAAATATAGGATACAAGATATCACTTGGGGCGGCCGGGGGGCCGGAGGCACGAGAACAGTCGACGCGCCTGATGCACCTGACCAGTCAGGTGACCAGCGGGCCCGCTCATTGGCCGGCTTGGCCAGCTATCACATATTAAAAGTCAATTAGACTATTTAATCAAATTGGTATTGATACCTTATTTGGTAACGGCGAAGGGCGAGGTAGTTCAGGGTGCCCACTTAGCGGCTGCTTACGACAATGGTCGCCTGGAGACGCCCCCAAACAAGCCCTCCTCTGTCAAATGATTCTACTCCTTTTCGCAATGATTTTACAGCGTAGAGAAGAAAGGGGCAACTGCTGATCATAACCAATACTAAAAACTCGACCCTAAGCACAAACAAAAATAGTGTTGAACTAATAAAGCTCTATAATAACAGCCGTCCAATCGATTCAGTTTACTTAATCCGATAGGAAAACAGAAAAAGGCGAAAACTCGCAAAATACAAAACATAAAATAAACCGGCCGCGCGGTTTGCTGACAGCAGCCGTAGAGTCGCTGTTGCGTGCACTCTGCTCTCTGGGCAGTGTGCATTGTAGAGCTCGATTAGCTGCCTTCACAGGTGCATTGTAACATGCTGACTTTATTTTTTTCTTCTATTTTAAGAGCAAGAACAGTTACGTTATTATTAAGAGACACAATATCAATTATTTCTTTCTAAATTGTTTAAAGAGGTTTTTTTTTCAATTGCTTACTTGCTTACTATTGCTTACTATATTATCTATGTAACGGACATGAGAATTATGATTTTTATAATACACAATTTATCATGACAATTGATATGATGTAACATAATCTCAAGCCTATATTCCCCAAAGGGTTAGGCAGAGGCACCAGCACATTGACTAGACCCACGTTTAGCCAAACATAAATATTTTAAAAGTAAGCCCTGTGCAAAATATTAAATCAAAAATTTAAATACATACATCACTTGTATGTTAGTTAGTACCTATGTACATTTTTTAATTATAAGAATTTAAAGTTCTAAATGCGACAAAGTGTATGTTAGATTGTTCGTGTGCAGGCGGATTTTTCCAGCCAGCCCTTTTCGAGAGGAAATTAAAACAAACGAAAACCGCCACGGATGAATACGGACGGATGCCGGCGAACATGGGGCTTAATTTATTTCTGTTCTGTTCACCCGGGCCGGTCCCGGACCGACACAGCTTTTTAGAGTGCAGTACCCATTGAATTTGACATAACACCATACTGAGCCTACAAAATGAATCAATCAAAAAGACAAAAGTAAAAAGCTGGTTGTCGGTTAGTTTAAACCTATAAACACTAACGCCGATAACCCGCTAACTATAGTTTCATCAAACAATATCATACTACTGGTATGGTGAAACTACTACTGAACGGGACTACACGGGTACTGGTGAAATCTTGTAGTACGTATTGCCATTTGTCGTTTGTTTGATCAAATCTCTGTTCGTTCGTACGCTCCTCAAAACTAATCTGGGATATTGATATTGGGTTCGTAATTTAAGAATATTTGTTTTTAATCAATAAAAATTGGGAACGTTTTAAATATTTGGGCGCCTTCAGGACCGAATGTAGGATATATAATACTGGTCATTATATTTATTAAACAAACCCGTCATCCATGTCCTTAAAGTATAAAAGAAAGAAAGAAAATGTATGTGTATAGAGTTGGACGGTCGGATATAGGAGTGTCTTTTAAAAAAAACTGAATAGGTATAAATCACGTAGGACTTGGCAGCAGCAGCAGCTTCCAGTAAAAACTTATGTACCTATATCAGGTACATAGAGATGTAGTTAAATCTTTATCAACTGCATTCCTATCATCTATTGTGTTTCGTCTATGTATATATATTTTGTGTATCGCAATATTCAAACAATACAGTCATAATTATACAACAATTATAATGATATCTAAAATTCAAATCAAATAAATACTATGTATTAGAACTGTAGTTTTAGGTATGCAACGTTTAGTCGATTGAGATCCTGTGTTCATTATTGCCTTTGTTTTGAAGAAGTTTAATAATAAAAGTGAAATTAATACGTTATCTATAAATACCTGAATTAATCATGAGTGTAACTGAAATTGATTGCCAAAAGATCTTGGCTTACATAACAACCGGAAGCTCAGCGAAAAAAATAGACTTCAAGCATTTTGAAGTGTATCCTATGACTGCTGGGGTAGGTTTTCTCGGTAATCATCATAAACTTAGAATATTTTTGGATCACGATATGCTAAGTGAAGAAGATAGAAGTACATTGCCGAAGACAATCAATGCCTTTATAAAATCATTACCAACGTCACCCGACCACGGGAAATACGTTAAAGAAATTAAAGCTTTCGAGAAGGAGTATCACAATTTCGATCGATTGTTGGCGTTGCTTTCTCAGGTCTCTGAACATCAATGGGCACCAGACTGCTACCTGTGTGAGCACAACAAATTGATATTCGAAGATTTAACAGAAATTGGGTTCCGTATGACCAAAAACAAGAATCAACTGATGGATCTAGATCATCTGGAAGTAGCCGCTAGAACGATGGCCTGGTTCCATAGCGCGTCTTTTATCTTTGAAAATATGTGTTCTGAGGATGGTAAGAAGAATAACATTAGAGAAGAGTATGCCAACTGCATCAAAGAAAGCACCTACGTTGAAGATCCAAGTAATATACGATACCACTGGTTTGATTGCGGACTTAAATCACTTAAAAAAATGGCAAATAAAATTACTAAGTACACTGAACATGATAAGTTTTTGATAGCACAAAAATTTGACAACAATCAAATAAAGGACCAAATCAAAGCATACTTTAAAACATCAGCTACAAAACTCAATGTTTTATGCCACGGTGACCTTTGGGTAAACAATTTCATGTTTAGGTAACAAATAACCCTTCACCAAAGGTAAGTAACTTAAACCTATTACGTTTTTGCGTACAAAGAAGCAATTTTTTTTTTAAAGGTACGATGAGAATAACTCTCCAGTAGAGTGTCGCCTTGTGGACTTTCAAATGACGCGCTATGCCCCCGCAGCCCTGGATCTCACCTCGATGCTGTGCCTGTGCGCGGACAAGGCTACCAGAGTTCAGAATGCAAGCAAGGTAAGAATGTCCAGAAACAAACACATAGCAATAATAAGTATAATATTTCAAACATAATGCGAGAAAATAGTCTTACATAATATTTTTTAACTTCTTGCATGTTTAAGTTATGCTAATGTTGGTGTTTCATTTGTGAAAACACAGTTGATTATGGATTGAGCCTTGATGGAAAACTTCATTGGTCCTTTGCAAAAACAAGCTATCTAAAACTAAAACTTACGTAAGTAGGTATTTTAAATAGAACAAGGGAGGTTATGTTTAAAAGACCACGATTTATTTTGAATTAGATTTATTCAAAACAGGTTATTGCAATTTATGAGCAAACATTCGCCCAACACGTTCGTGCAGCCAATATCGAACTTAAGGAAATCAACCTAATTGCTGATTACGAGTACTTCCGACCGGCCGCTCTAGTCGAAGCAATACTTTTCGAAATGACCACCAGAATGGACGAGCCAGCTTTAACGGAGTCCCTCGCCAGCCCTGAAGAGTTCTTCTACGGAGATCGGTCCAATATCGTGCTTTCAGTGTTCGATAGAAATGAAGAGTTTAGAGAGCGGCTTTCAGCATTGATTGAAGAGTTTGTTGATGACTTTGTTCTTGTTTAATGTAGCCAGTAAATAAACATAAATGTTTACCATTTTATCTAATGTAGTAAGTACTAAGAAATATAATAGATTAGTAATCGTTTGTGATCCGAATGTTATTTATTATATAAAATTCTTAGACTGCTTGGATAACGAGGAGAAATAAGCCTGTCTCCTGCATAAATCACCCGAAAGTAAAGGCGAAAGTGTCGGCGTTACTAACCCCAAACGGCATGGAATAAGAATAAATCGCGAAAGGGGAAGAAAAAACTAAATAAACAGCAGGCTAGTTAGTTTGGAAGCGTCATCAATAACGCACTGGTCGCCTACTGTTTGCAGACAGTCTCGGTATTCGCTAACAAAATTATTTAATGAAATACGACTCCAACCTTCCCTTATTAAACCTCGGATCCTTACCGAAAATAATAGCCTTTTCTTGTTGGATAATCTGAATTCTCAATTTTTAAAGATGTGATAACTCAAATTATTATGGATAAGTTCCCTTATTAAACTGATTTGGATGTAATTATTTTTACAGATTGATTATAGCATTTTTCATTCAATGTTATGGTCAGATAGTAATACATCTCACTGAAGTGCTGATGCTGACTAAATATGGGGACAGAACAACCGTTTTTTACATTTACGGTTTCTATACCACTAGCAAATATGAAACCTATCTCAAGAATAATTTGAGAGTAATTAACTTACAGCGTAACAAGTCGGGGCCTCATTACCCAGGGCGGGTTGTCGCGGCGAGTGGGTAATTATCGCAGCCCGGCCGACCGCGACCTCAGAGCGGCCAAAAGGTTTTGTTTGGAACAAATCTTCACGAAGTTTTACAGTGTCAAGTGTTAAGTTAAATGTATTATCCAATTACCTATCACTTTAATCATCACTAGGATAAAAAGAAAGGACTGAAATTTTATTGCGTGATTATTTTCACATTTCATATTCCAAATTTATAAAAGAAGTGAAAATCACCAACGGTCAAAACCCCAAATTAGTCTCTAATTAAACAATGCGGACAGCCATCGAGATAATTAGTCGACCCCTTAACCGACCGAGGGCCACGCAATCCTAATGACGCCCTCAAACCATGGCTTGAACACCCTCGCTTTGCGGTCCAAAATTATCCTCAACCCTACTTGTGTCCATTGAAAAGTTATACAATTCCGTTGATGTATGCAGCCTAATCTAAATTTTATGAAACTTAGTAAAGCTGGAGCAAGTTTGTTTATAAATTTAAACTTTCATCATTTCTTTAATTTTCATTACACTCAGTGACCCTTACTGGGAAGAACCTTTATCAAACATTTGATACACACCCATACCAAGAAAACGAACAGCGATATCCACTATCCACCATAACATTGTTCGCCCCTGATGAGGATCGAACCTTGACCTTCGAAGTTACAGTCAGCATCACCACTGCCAACTAAACTGAAGTACCAAGTCAGGATATGGGACGAGATAAACATTAATTATTAGTCCAAAAAAAAAACTTTTTACTTACTTGCCTCACTCTAAATCTCTGTAGAATAATCGGTTCATTAATTACCGAGTAACAAAGCTAGGGCGCAGAATAAACACTGAAAATAAAACCGGGTGAAATGTGTTATTGAGGGGAAAGTCCCTCTTGATAAGTCGAAAGGCATTATTTACTTGTAGCGAACTTAAAACATTGAGTTTCTACCGACTTGTTAATTTTATCAAGTACTAGTCGACCCGGCGAGCTTTGTACCACCTGACCTTTAACTATCTTGTATACATGCAATCATACTTATTAACCTTCCTCTTGAATCACTTTAACTATTTAAAAAAACGCATCAAAATCCGTTTCATATTTTTAAAGATTTAAGCATACATAGGGAAAGACGCGGGAAGCGACTTCATTTTATACTGTGCATTGAAGATATAAAAAAAAAAAAAACACTTACTTTAAAATAATACCTGAACCCTCAATACATCCACATCTGCTAGTAAATACAAACATGTAATAATTTTATAAAACAACATTACTGATCGTCTTCTCGAACCTTAACGTCCGAAGCACAAAGACCTTAACGTCCGTCAGCATACGTTAATTAGTTTATCGTAGTTGAGTAAGGTCACCGGAGGCTGTGCTAAGGGATTATCAGTGTATACCATTAAAGGGACGCGACATATTATACTAGAATCCTAATCCGGGGATAGGACTTGCTCATCATTATTCATCAAAGTCAGCCTTCAAGCCCTATTGACCGGGTTTAAGCATAATGAGGATTCCTGTATGATACTTATGCCGAGGGAAAAAGGAACTAGGTATGAGTGGGAAATAGGTCGTAATATCGTTAATATTTTTTTCTGTGTAACATCATTTATAGTTAAGTTCTTCAATGTTGTGTAGTATATAAAATGTATGTTTGTAATATGCATGTCTCTGAAAGTTATTAAATGCTAGAGGTAGTGCTGCATTACTCAGTGGGGTTGCCTGGAAAAAATCGCTTTTGAACTTGTTTGACAAGGGAACCCTAAAAAGACAATAAGCAATAAAACTTTTTATCAAAAAATAAAACCGCCGAAAAAAAAACTGAAAAGCATAAAATAATAATCGAATTACTAAGTTCTTAAAGTAATGTAGGGTATATACCAAGTAATTTTAAGTCGGCGCGCCACACAAGCAAATTCCATAATTACGTAAAGATTGATGCGCGGCAGCGCACGAATTTTTGTTATTTCTTTAAATTTAAGGTACCTAATTTAATGATCTTTGTACAAGGAATCTGTGGCGCCGACTCAAAATTACTTGGTATATACCCTACATTACTTTAAGAACTTAGTAATTCGATTATTATTTTATTTTTTCGGCGGTTTTATTTTTTGATAAAAAGTTTTATTTTATGCTTTTCAGTTCTTTCAGGGTTTTATTATTTTCTTCTCCCACAAGGTGGTCAGTGGTCACACCGCATAAGGTGATCAGACGACATGGTTGACAGGGACGACAAGACCGGTCGGTATGGCGATTTGTGGGGGAGGCCTATGTCCAGCAGTGGACGTCTTTCGGCTGATTTTATTTCATTTCAAAAGATATTGTAAGTAGATATCAAAATGTATAGTGTTACACGTAAAATGCAACTTGTGAGTTGATAAATCCACCCGCCGACCAAAAAGTCACCCCTATTTTCCCACTCTTAGGGTGGGAATTTTATTTCCAAATTTTTATGGGACCAACTTCAAGGTATGCCCTGTCGATTAAAAAAAGAATTATCAAAATTGAACTACTCTGTAAAAAGTTATGCGTGATCATAACTTAAAAAAAAAAAAATATATATATATATACGTGTCGAATTGAGTACCTCCTCCTTTTTTTTTCGTCGGTCAAAAAAATATGAAAACTTTTCAGAACGCCAATAACGAGTGAAATTAAATACAATACAAGAGAATTACATAAATAAATTAGATTTGTCCGACTCGAGGTAGAGGGAAAGGCTTTTAGCTAATGGGCTCACAAATTTTTCATTTCGTGGAACGAACGCGCCCGCTTCTCGGCAGGAATACACCAAGTGACAGTTGGACTGATGTGCCTGCTGGTAGCTCTTCTGGCTTGAAAGGCTGCCATACAATTCTTTACTGTAGGTATAGGTACTTTCCCAAACACAGGCCATCTCTATGAAATGTTATTTATCAGAAGATTGGAATCTTTGACTAAATACATCAGTGTGTTGGTGGTTAATTTTAACTAAGTAGTTACTGGGGGACTGAGGACTTAGGAACTAATTACCTAACAGCTTTCTGATATTTCTAAGGGTTTCGCTGAAATGTCTAATTACTAAGCAAGATGTTATTTCACTGTTTAAGTCATTTCAAAACTTATTCCAAATAACTATGCATTGATACGATTGTGTCATTAGCTCGTTGATACAGCAACATTCCCTTGCGATAGAAATGTGCACACAACAGAGTGTTATTATTCAATACCGCACTGTTTATTTGCGTTTCCATAAATGGAGATGTTTATTGTTGGCAATAGCACGCAGGGGAGCAAATAAAGCGACAGTCGCTAGAGCTCTCTTTACGCAAAGCCACGTTTACACTGACATTACATTTTATTAAATATAGGCGTTAAAGGTATTATTACATCAAAGATTCTTTCAAACTAACCTTTTAAGTCATAAACATGTTACATTATTCCAAGGTATACCTATCTAAATAGTTAAGTAGTCTAGCCAGGAAATACTTCTACTTTTATAATAATGCTTACTTCTGCAACTTCTAACTTCTAATTAAGAATCTCTAGTACAGTGGCGGTCTAGGAGGGCGTAACAGATTTGTATATGGTCTCTTGCGCCCTAGACTGCATCACCAATGAACACGAGCTCTATTTTACAATACAGAAAAACCAGAAGTGTTACGACGTCCGAGACGCCACTGTACCTACTCGGTAGGAGTTTGCAATGCAGGACAAGACAACACAATTTTCGCGTTGTCTGAATAGTGCTTAACATCCAATATCGACTGCCAGCTGCTACGGTTTAACCCCAAAACGGTTTAATTAATTTCCACCTCGCAGTGTAAAGTTTGCGTGGGAAATTGAAATGCAGACTACATTTACAGACTTGATTGATGGTAATGCTAACGTATTAACTCATAATTGGGGTGTAAGTAGGTAGAATAGAAAGAAAATTAGCTTGTTTCCAAATGTGTTGGTTGGGTGGGCCTAGCCTCGCGGCCGGCGGCTTCAAACGCCTCTGGGCCTAGCGCTTGAAGATAGCGTGACGCGAGGACATAATAAAAAATAGTAAGGGGTAATAAAATAATTTCTATTTGACAATATGTTTTGTTGAAGGCAATCTTGTCTTGGTGTGATAGGAACTTCCAGGAAAATTTCAGTTTTGCTAATTACTTTAGAGAAATTTTGAGCTACATTTCTAGAAATCTAAACCTACTTGTTGAATTAAACATTAAACGTTAACCTATTAATTTTATACCATTTTTTGGATTAACTATAAACATCTTTATAAGAACACCCCTATAAGATGCTGCCTTCCCTTAGAAGAGAGACAAGAGTAAACAATGCCATTCGCTACTTAGGTAGCGAACTGAAGAGCTCAAAAAGTATTAATAAGTATAAGTACACTTTAAAAATTTACAAGATAAATAATTACTTTACTAATTTTGGTCCTCGGATCTTTAGGGGATAATTAAAGGCTCTAGGCGTATTTAAATCTAATTTAGAAAATAAACTCTCTGTAAGTGTACAAGAAAACAAGACCTTTTGAAGTACCTACTAGAGCTGATTCAAATTGTATATAATAAAACTAGCTTTTGCCCGCAGCTTCGCACGCGCTTTTTCATTAAAATCATTAATAACTGGTTGATTTACGACTCAGGATTTTGGTGACATCATTTCTAATCGCACTCATACCCCCTAAAAATATCTATCTTTATTTCAGTTCCCGTGGCAACTCTATAAATTCATTTCTACACTCCACCATTCAGACACTGAAACTTCTAACATTAGCTGGTTGGGTAAAATTAGTTGGATATACGTACCTACATACCTAATATATGTACCTACTCGAGTAAAAAAAAGTTGAAGATTTTTAGGCGCTTTATGTTTTTGAGAATGTTCCGTTCCATGTGAATTTTGGTTATTTTTTTCTTATTAGAACTCTGAATCTAATTACACCCACTGAAGAACCCGTTTTCCTATTTTTACGTGGAAATAAAGAAATATATATACATTGTTTTAATACTAACTAAAGAGTCCCGTTTTACGTTCCCGTGGGAATTTAGTATATTTCTTCCTTCCAACATCCTTACACTTGTAGACCAAATTTCACGTTGGCATACTCAAGGAAATCGATTTTTCATACTAAATAAATAGTCCTGTAACCCTATTCCCATGGGAATTTAGTGAATTCCTTTCTTTAACACCCTTTCATCTACTGAGGAACCTGTTCACAAATTTCACGTCGATACACTCAAGGAAGTCGAGTTTTCATTCTCACAAAAAAAAGTCCCGTAGTTCCCGTTCCCGTGGGAATATTTTTATTTCCTTTCTTACAACAGTCCTTTATTCACTGAGGAAACTGTACACCAAATTTCACGTCGATACACTCAATAATGTCGATTTTTCATACTAACTAAAAAGTCCCGTAATTCCCGTTCCTGAGGGAATTTTGGGAAATCCTTTCTTAGCGGATGCCTACGCCATAACATCTACCTGCATGCCAAATTACAGCTTAATCCGTCCAGTAGTTTGGGCTGTGCGTTGATAGATCACTATGTCAGTCAGTCAGTCAGTCAGTCAGTCACCTTTGAGTTTTATATATATAGATTTCCAAAAATAAAACGATTATTTTACAACACATTAATATTTATTAATAAAATGTGTGCATACAGCTGCTTGATTTTGAATATAAAGTCGATAAATAACAAATCTGTGTTGTCACAATTTTATCAATTCTGCTCAATTGGTTGTTTTAAGATAAAAGCACCTTAAATATAAAATCTTATGTCTATGATTTAGAACAGTAATATTAGATACGATATTTTGAGTAAATATTTGCAACTGTACTTGGATTATATGTAAATATTCATTTTAAATCTAATAAGAAGTAGGACATCCACAATCATTTCAAAACCACAAGACGATATCTAATCTAAGGTGCCTTATATTCAACATAACTCCTATTATTATAATACTAAGAAAAAGGTTGAAAAATAGTAAAAACTTTCCACCAAAATCGAGTCACATGCAAATAGCAAACCACTTCATAAAAGGACACAATCAAAATTGGTCATTCAGTCAATTGTGATTATTATACACACAAAAAGGCATCCAAAAATAAACATATCTATATTGAAACAAAGGACATCACAATCATAATTTAAGTAAAGACTTGCACGTGTGTGATTGAATGTTCACTAAGAGTAATAGCAATATTAGATAACATCAATATAATCAGTTCCTGTCTGATACCTACATTGCCTCATGACATTATATTGCATGTTTCCAGAAACATCGATAATGGTTATAATTAATTCTGTATTTAAAAGTATGAGTATAATGATATAAGATTAAAGCTACTCTACAAAGATTCAACACACACACGTCCCTAACAAAATTGGATTAAACGAGTGACATCCAGTTACTAAATAAAAATTACGCTTCCTGATTAGACGGAATATTTGATGTGGAAAGGACAGACATGTTACTTTGTGTTTGCTGTATTTCAATAGAATAATTTCAGTTATTTTTGTCAAAAAAAAAGTTTATTAAAGTAGGTGACTATGTGAGTTTAAGCTCTAAGGATATTTGCCTTGAAGTTTTCTAATAGTAAAGAATACATTTTAAAACAGAAAAATATTTTACAAACAGACACAGAGTAACACAGAATCCCGGCAAGTTGCACAGAAGTCAACTATGAACCACTAGAACGGTACAATAGAAACCTAAGTAAAATGTAATTTAACTTAACTTAACATGAAATACGAGATGTTACATAGAAGTGGGCGACCAGAAGTTCATTTCTCGCAGTTCGGAGGGCCGCGCGCGGAAGGCCTGGGCGGGCTTGGCGGGCGCGGAGGGCGCGGGAATGTTGCTGGAGACCAAGTTAGCATCCTTGCCCTTCGGCGAGGGTCCAAGGTTCTCAACTGACTCGGCAAGGGTTGCACCTACAGAAAACGAAATCTTTAGATGTATCAAACCAAAAAGGATATTGTAAATATACATTGTAATATTTTAGAAAAGTTTTCAAGCCAAATCAGCATCGGAATATTAATTTGTAAATTTGTATTTCTTTATTGATTTAAAGTAGAAACCCTAATATGATAAAACAACAAATTTATTATACCTTAAGAAAAAATCTCATCATAACCCACACGTGCAAAATTATGCTAGTTCCCCCCACAGATTGCCACAAGGACAAAAATAGTTAGGAGTTTTGCGATAATCGCCATGCTTGGCGGGTTGGCGATAATCGCCATGCTTGGCGGGTTGGCGGCCGCTGCCCGTCTCTCGGGTGTTTCTGTATTCGACTTGTACGACACCCATGGGAGGAGATGAGTTGGTGGTATTATATGCCGCGCAACACGGCAACCAATAACTGTATATTACCTTGAAGCCTGGTCTCCAGCGCGCCTTCCTCGGCCAGGGCGGAGGCGGAGCCGGCGAGGTCCCTCTTGAAGCCGAGCAGCGCCATGGTGAGCCACGAGCGCCCGCTCGCGTCTTCCGACGGCTCGAACGGAGATGTGAAGTACCTGGAACAAGGACAATTTTAATTTTATTACAAGTAAACTATAAGAATAATTTTTTTGACCGACGGTTATCAAATCCCTGAGTTTACTTTTGTCTTATCAGTAAAATAGCTGTATCAATCAATCAATAGTATCAATCTGAATTGAACCCAACCAATCAACTATGTTACATACTCAAAGTGAAAGTAGTATCAGTAGTATCTAGCTTAGAGAAGTGTACAGTTTGACAAATACATACAGCATTCCGTTCCGGATTCCCTACCATCCATTATACTCGGCAATTACAGAATACTCGCTATTTTTGATATTTTGTCAGTAAAGAAACTTTCAGACAGATGGCAGGATGTTTTATGGCGCGTGAACTGGCTTAATGGTTATATACTGTCGAAATATCACACGTGTTGTGTGTTTACATAATGTTTCTGTATAACCACAGTAATAAAAACTCAGTATTGTAGAACAGCATACCTGTTAACATTCTTCTTGCGTCTCGCGTTGGGGCTGCCGGGCGGCGAGGCGGCGGGCGTGGCGGGCAGGCTGCGGCTGCCGCGCCGCGCGTAGTGGTAGCCGGCGCCCCCCGCGCCCCCTGCCCCCGCGCCTCCCGCGCCCGCCTCGTCTGCGTCCATCGGCGACGCCACCGTGAACCCGCGCTGCGACCCGCGAGTTGTTATCATTTTATGGGCCACCTGGACAACATAATAATTTGCTGAGTCAAGACACCTTATGTTTGTAAGGTACTTTTCTGTAGTAAATAAGCGTTTTTTGTATTGTAAATTTGAATGAAGATTAAAATTTGTCAATGTTTTTTCAAAGACTTTTGCATTCTTGATTGATCTGTGTGAAGAGTTATTTCCAGCAGTGGATTTTTAACGGCAGAGATGAAGATGATGATGAATGGATTTAAGCTTTACTTTACTACTACACTACCTTTTCTACTCTACTTTTTTTTTTGTTCTTTTTACTTAAGACTACTTTGCTAAGCTCAAAAAACACTAAGTAAGATTATCTAGTGTCATACTGTGCCACATGCTCAAAAAATACTAAGTAAGATTATCTAGTGTCATACTGTGCCACATTATTGATATTTGCCTTAGTTCAGAAGATATATTTTTTTCGAGAATGGCGCTAGCATCGCGGTAAACTGGCTCTTAATTCGCTAATTTGCTGTAATATTTTGCAAGTGACAGGTTCACATTTGTTTTCAATAAACTTGCTGTAAACAATAGTATCCACTTTTAAACAAGCCAGAATTAAGTTGGTGCGGCTGAATAGCTCGGCAACGTTAAACACTATATTGGTAAATATGGCTTCAGGAACCAACATTAGGATGGTTTTCTCGCGATGTTGAATATTTATACCAATATTATAAAGAGGAAAGATTTGTTTGTTTGTTTGTAACGAATAGGCTCCGGAAATACTAAACTAAATCGATTTGAAAAATTCTTTCACTGGTAGGAAGCTACATTAACCCCGAGTGTCATAGGATATATTAGATTTTCAAAAAAATTAGGGATCCTTACCTAAACTCAAATAATGTAACCCAAGATGCAATATTTTTTCCGTTGTTTACATATTTTGACAGGTGGTTTGTTGTTGTTGTTTGTTTTTTATTCGGCCATTCTAGGCAGTCAAAAGAACATAGTCTATAAAGCCAAGTCTTTTGTAGTATCTTATAATCTATGGCGTAACGAAGTAAGCCGGGAAAGCTCGAATATTATAAAAATGGAATTAAATTTTTTTTATTTGATTTTATCACCGACATAAAGTTTATTTCGTGTATAGTAAATGTGTTCGAACATTACGGTAGTTTAAAAAAAAAAAATGTCTTGCCTATTGACTCCTTGGTTTGCAAATACTTAAAATACGAGTGAGGTACTTAAAAACATATTATTGTAAAAATACTGGGTGCAGTGATTTTAATATTATATAATACACTGAATGCCATTTGCAATCAAATCCACCTTATCAAGAAAGTACTTATATAAAATTAAATATTTTTTAGTTTATCAATTACCTTGACAAAGAGTGATTTATTCCGTCGCATCCGGGACCGGGACGACAACTAGTATATCAGTGGTAGACTTACCTTGACGACGGAGTTCCCGCACTCGGCCACCTCGCCCTTGAGGTCGTCTTCACTGTTTACTGGCTTGCTCTTGGTCGAAGTTCCTGGAAGATAACATTATATTTATTATATTTAGTAGATACTAGTAGACCCGGCGACTTCGTACCGCCTACCAATTACTATGTTGTGCATGTATTCTACTTATTAACCTTCCTCTTGAATCACTCTATCTTTTAAATAAAATCCGCATCAAAATCCGTTGCGTAGTTTTAAAGATTTAAGCATACATAGGGACAGACGCGGGAAGCGCCTTTGTTTTATACTATTTAATGATTATTACAATTTAAGATTATTGATCTGAGGCAACTTGCATAAAAAAGAGTTTCTGTCCTGGAGCGCTTGTTTTAGGTTTTTATTGGGACATTAACGGCTCTACCACAAAAAGAGTTAAACCTGGTCTATATCACTAGACTAGGTTTAAATCACTAGTTCGTCATACAAATTGGCGATTTTAGACCGGTCTAACTTTTTTGTGGTAAGGGGGTAATTAATTCTGATAGTTACATAAAAAACCTAAATATAAACGAACGATATCCGTTGCTAAGGAAACTTCTAAACAATAAAACACTAGTCTTGTACTTGTAGACAAATAATAATAATAACACAATTTTATCTACATCCGTCGATAAACACAAGATAAACACACATTAGCTCTGCTCTTCAGCACCAACTGTAAATGTGACGTCAGACAATAGGCGATATCTTGAATGAAATGAGGCACCTCGAGTTGGAAAGAGTTGATTAAATATCACATACAGGGAAATCTATTTTTAGTCTGTTCGATTCTTAATAAATATATCTATCTATTTAATGTCCATTTAATTTGAAATATTCACGAAAACATGATGTAAATATATGCACCATGATAGTTTGCATTTGCAACGTAGGATTCAGTCAGATGTGAAGTAGATATTATTTACTAACCTTGTACGTCACATTCAATGTACTGTTCATGTATTCATTCAATAAAACTTAGGGTATCGTGTCTTTCATATTAAAAGACTCAAGAGTGTACAGCTCAGCTTGTGCATTATTACAAACAATTGATCTGTGTATTGATCCATTGTATAAGGTAAAACATTGAATGATCATATTTCAGCTCGCAGCAAACGGCTCCGGGAATAAGGCGTATTTTATATACTTCGTCTTTACCAAAACTTAAGTTCTCATTACCTGTAGTAGTGATCCCGTGTAGCACATCCTGGCAAGGCTTGGTGTGCTTAGACCAGTCCTTCTCCTTGTAGTTGGCAGAAGCGGACAGAATCTTCGGCTCCCCGGCAATATTCATGTTCTTGATGTCTTGATCTGCGTTCTGTTTCCCGAACAGTACGTCCGTCTTCGGATACTTGATGTAGAAGAAAGTGTCTTCGGGAGCCGGCGGCGAGCCCGCGAATGGCTGGAACTCGCTGTTGACAAAAAAAATTATATAAATTAAAAAGTGTATAAATTCTATTTATAATATAACATTTATAACTTTAATTTTGACAAGAATAAGAACTTAATTTTTTCTGCCAAATAGAGCAGTAAAAGGTCTAGAAAACACGGCTTAATTAGGTACTAGAGAATGATTATGCTGCAAGATTTCTACATGATCTTTAGTAAGAAACCAATAATCAACAAATCCAAGCAAAAATAACACTCACGGTACAATACTATTGATTTGCGCTATAACATTCCTCTTTCTGAACATTATGAATACAATAACTGAACGTTACATTAACGAACGGCAGGGCTCGACATAAATAAAGTAACAAACAGAAAAGGTCACTTGTTCAAAATAAAACACACAGGTAGTCTGGCAAGCGCAGCGAGTGCAAAACAAACTGAAACGAGGCGAATCTAGAGTTGCCTTATATTGTAAAGATTACAAACAATTATGTGCAAATATACATTTTATCTTATCGTGATACCGCTAGCGAGGGTCCAACCAAAACAACTAGCGAGTATGAAAATAACCAAGTAGTTCGAATGACGTCACAGAGCTAGTGGACCAATACAAGAGATGCGTGAACGCACGCCCCCAGCCAAGCGCGTGACCGACGCTGAGGTCGAAGACGCCAGGCTGTGACGTCAGTTGACCAAACAAATTCACAACTCGAGTAAGGAATTTACTGAATTCGTGTTTGTTCGTGTGTGACGTCACAGTTCACGAAATAACACATTTGCACGTCCGCGAACTTTCGTTCTCGTGCAAGTAAAGCATGTAAGTAAAGTAGAACGTTTATGAAAAGTGTGTGAACGTAAGCAATCCAATTTCGCCTTCATTTTTCAAATTAAAAAAGTATCCTTTAGTCTAAATTTCATGCCTCTATCTTAATGCTGGTAGGTAGAACACCTTACAAGCGAAATCCAAAACGCGAAACCGCTGCGACAGTTTTGACGGCTTTTTTCCCATTCTCCTGAAATTATTCGCCCGAAATATTAAATTTACCCATTCGCCTGAATTTTAATAAAAAGTGTTCCCCATTCGCCCGATCGTATCTAATGAAACAAAGATTATTAAGAGCAGAATAAACAGTCCATTCGTTTGAAAAAAAAGTATTATTAAGATAATTTCATTAGACATATGCAACATCAACAGGTTATCTGCAGTAAGACATGCTATTAGTTTTACATAATCAAATTCCGCTCATGATCTGTCTGAAGTGCAGTGTAACTAGTGTATTTGATGTTATTTAGTTATTTTCAGCGATGATAAGCTCAGGGGCCTTAATTTTCACACTATATTTTATAAAGCGTCAGTTTGTGTTAACGATAGCTATTTTGTCGGAGCGTGGTATTAAAATTTCAGTCAAAACGAAATATATGTTTCTGAGCTTTTCTATTATTTCAAAAAAAAAAATTTTCAATTTAATACTGAATAAAAATCACATACCTGGAGGGATAATGTAGGTACGTAATAATAATACGTAAATGTTTATGTATATATAATCTGCAATATTCTATAGTTTTAGATGACAATAAGATAAAGATTCAATATGCCAAACACAGGGCGAGAGTTACGCTTAAAGTATTAGCGCTTAAAAATCATTAACGCATTTGATAAATTAAATTAAAAGCCCTAAGTACTTGGAACAGAATCTTGGAATTTATAAAGAATTTGAATCATCCGTTGCCTACGTCTATAATCGTACTGTATTTTGTGTATTTTGTTTTCATGAATTATATGCAGGCGAATGGGGAGCACTTTATAATAAAATTCAGGCGAATGGGTAAATTTAATGTTTCGGGCGAATAATTTCAGGCGAATGGGGAAGAAGCCGTTTTGACTGTTGATGATTAAATACCTACCAAACAACTTTTGCATTTCGATAAGACACGCCAACAAATGTTGTTTATTGCATTAGTCCAGGAAACGTGCGTGGAAAATTATCGATGTCATTAGGATTATCATAATACTCGTTGAATAACAGAGCAAATCGCATAAACAATAACAATGGAAAAACGTATATATTTAAATACCTTGTGGGCAATGTAGATAGAAAAAAAAGTTGGCAGAAGTAATTTGCGTCGAGAACGTCAATACCACGGTAAAGACATTGTGTCAATCAGTGGATAGATTTTTGGTAAATAATTTATTACTACTGCGGGCTACCTTTGGCCAAATGATAACTTTATGAAATCAATAAAGACGTCTTAAAAAAATTACAAGATATTCTCAACAAACTGTTATGTAGATTTTAAATTTGGTAAAATAACGATATCGTCCGGAACATGTCCGTTCAATACACTGTATGTATCTTGTAACTATTTAGTTCAGAAAATGTATTTGTCAGAAAAGATATACACAATTATGTAAATGTTAAATAAATATAAAGAACTACTTAATGCCTTAAAATAACAACGCCCTAATAAGATAAAAATCCAAAACATTGAGATAACCAGGATTAAGTAGGTACATACTTTTTATTTTAAACCTTTGACCGACGAAAACAACCTGATAACTATGTACTCTCCAGAATGTTTTCGCGAACGTGAACGATAACGCAATTAGTGGGGGTGTTACGATATTGTATGATGTTTATGGCGCTAAGATAAAATTTAGGTGTGCTTATAATTTAATTATATTGTAAGTAAGTTACAAAAATAATATACGGACGTTCGGCGTTTTCCAAAAATATATTTTTCGAATAGCGTTTATTTTATTTTTTACATGATTAATATTACTTACTGTTGTTATGTTATCTTGTTTGTAAACAAAGTAATGTGTAACCAAATATATACAGTGCATCTGTTCTGTGCCTAATGAATCTTTCATCATCATACTGAACTTTACTTAACATTATAATAATTATCAAATTTTTCGCAAATATGTAAATTAAGATTAAAAACTGAGTTAATTATTAGCATTACTTATATACCTTAACTAGTCGACCCGGAAAACTTCGTGCCGCCTAACCTATTACTATTGTTGCTCTGTATTATACTTAAAAACCTTCCTCTTGAATCACTCTATCTTTTAAAAAAACCGCATCGAAATCCGTTGCATAGTTTTTAAGACTTAAGCATACATAGGGACAGACGCGGAAAACAACTTAAATTTATACTATGTATTGATAAGACATTTCTAAAATTTTATCCACTTATTCATATCCATTACTAGTCGACCCGGCAAACTTCGTACCGCCTAACCTATAACTATATTGTGCATGTATTATATTTATAAACCTTCCTCTTGAATCACTCTATCTATTAAAACAATCCGCATCAAAATCCGTTGCGTAGTTTTAAAAATTTAAGCATACATAGGGACAGACGCGGGAAGCGACTTTATTTTATACTATGTATTGATAATAATAAGCAAAATTTTAAATGTTATTAATATTTTAGGTTATTTTTTACTTTTTAAGTAACGGTCAATCTTTCTTTCGTAGTTTTTGCGTAATAACATTTTTGCGTTCTATTAAATAAACTTTTTTAGTGTAGTACTGCATATTAGGTAGTCTGTGGTTTACTTACTCTACATTATTACTAAGGAAAATTATAAAAAATAATACTTTATTATTTTAACCTACTTATCTCAAAGGCTAGCACAGATAGCCGAAGCCGAATGTGATGGGTGACTGACTACTGACTAGGTAGGTAGGTAGATGATATGTGCCTGCAAGCAACCGCGGCCTATCGTGCTCAATCCACGTTTCGCTTTGTGTGCGTATGCGAGGCACCTGTGATAATAAATGTTAACTAGTAACGTACAGAACAAAGTCATCATGATACTGGTGTTTAATTGTTCATATACATGTCGGACCATGTGAGAATATGCTGACACTAGATGAAAGACAGGATTATAATAATTTTTTAGCGTATTTAATTGTAACTACACCTATACAACTCCTCAAAATATAAAAGAGCTCAAATTTTGATCGCCACAAGAAAATTATTCACATTATACTTTGACATTTTATAATACAACTTTGTATGTAATATGAATATGATAGTGTGAAATAAATCAACAATCAAAAACGCAAAGAAAACTAATTGCATTAAGTTTTCCTTGCCAAATGTGACTGCTTATGATACAGACATACATTTGGACAATCAAACTGTATTCCTTGGTATCACTCTAGATTCGAAACTTCAGTGGGGCCCCCATATCTCAAATCTAGCGGCAAGGCTCAGTTCAGCTGCGTACGCAATCTGGAAAATCAGAAAATTAACTGATGTGTCTACCGCGAGACTTGTGTATTTCAGTTACTTTCATAGCTTAATGACCTATGGCTTGCTTCTATGGGGAAGAGCTGCAGATATTAACGTCATTTTTATACTAAAAAAACGCGCAATTAGAAACATTTATCAGCTTAAAGCTCGCGAGTCCCTCAGACAAAAATTCAAAGAAATTGATATTTTGACGCTTCCGTCCCAGTACGTCTTTGAAATTATTATGTATACTCGTAAAAACTTACATATGTTTGATAAAAAATGTGATAAAATTAAAGACCTTAGAACGCGTAGCAAAAACAAACTAAGTATTCCACAGAACAGACTAAAACGGACAAACAAATGCTTTATAGGAAACGAAGTAAGATATTATAACAAGATCCCAGAAGAGATTTTGATCCTGAATGATAATGAGTTTAAAACTCGTATCAAAAAAGGTTTGATTAAGAAAGCTTATTACAATGTTGATGATTATGAAAACGACAAAGACGCATGGAAGTAGTCTATCTCTGCACGATATTTTCATAATTTCATGTATGTGTCACCGGAAAATAACAAGAACCGTAAATTTATAAATTTACTAGGAAATTTATAAACTTTCGTAGGATTCTAAACGAGTGATAAATTGTATTATTTTACGCCTACATTTTCGTAAATTGATAAACTTACTAAACTCACTCGTAAAATAATAAGTAACCAATAACCAAACGCCATGTATAATGAATTGAAATTTAACACAGAGCTACGAAAGTTTTAGCCATGACCAAAATGTTTTATTTTGGTAGAGTGAAATAGGGAATTTTAACCCCCGACTAGGTAGGTAGGTAGGTAGGTACCTAAAATACAAGGTTACTTTTTGATAAAATATGCTATCATCCCATAATAGCATATTATATCTGTCACCGTTATAGTGCGAAATACGTTAATGTGCTCTCTCCCGGGCACACTGTTTAGGTCAGTTAATGTGCGAAATTTTATGTGAAATATGGGGTATCTGGGGTCTCGCCGTTAAAGTGCGGAAAACAGAAAGCTCCTAACGAAAATTCAAATCTAGGGCAAAATTGTAGGTTAGGTTAGGTTTGGCTTGTGATCTTTAACCAGCGTAGCGAGCGAAGCGAGCGGAGCTTGGGTTACCTGTGTTAAACTGAAATCTAAGGCAACAATTTTTCGAACTTAACTTAGTCGTTAACTCTGTAGATTACCTAGGGATTTTGCAGATTACCTAGTTAATGTTGAGAACAACATTTTATTTCGAACTCTAACGGATTCAGCCAGTTAGTGCACTTTTACTGAATTTCGCACGTTAGCGGTCACATATTAACCTATAAACCTACTAAGTTTTTAGTACCAGTAAAAATACTTTTAGTGTGATCGAATTGTTTGGCAAGTCTGATTGTACGTGGGGTATCTGGGGTCTCGCCGTTAAAGTGCGGAAAACAGAAAGCTCCTAACGAAAATTCAAATCTAGGGCAAAATTGTAGGTTAGGTTAGGTTTGGCTTGTGATCTTTAACCAGCGTAGCGAGCGAAGCGAGCGGAGCTTGGGTTACCTGTGTTAAACTGAAATCTAAGGCAACAATTTTTCGAACTTAACTTAGTCGTTAACTCTGTAGATTACCTAGGGATTTTGCAGATTACCTAGTTAATGTTGAGAACAACATTTTATTTCGAACTCTAACGGATTCAGCCAGTTAGTGCACTTTTACTGAATTTCGCACGTTAGCGGTCACATATTAACCTATAAACCTACTAAGTTTTTAGTACCAGTAAAAATACTTTTAGTGTGATCGAATTGTTTGGCAAGTCTGATTGTACGTAAGTCTATGGACGCAAGCATTTTCACTGTCAACATCGACCAATCAGAGAGCAGTGTGTTATTTTCCGTATTTCTAAAAGCGTAAAATTAAAAGCTCTTCTGTGATTGGTCGATCCGTTTAGAATCTTACGGATTGATATCCGTTAGTTTATAAATTTACTACGACGCGTCGAAAATTTATAAATTTGCGAAAAAGTGGGCGTAAAATAATTTAATTTATCTCTCGTTTAGAATCCTACGAAAGTTTATAAATTTCCTAGGAAATTTATAAACTTGCGAATCTTATTATTTTCCGGTGACATATGTACTTTAAATCTGATTAATTTATGTTCTTTGTATTGTAAATTAAATTGCAATGTTACATAAGAACAAAAAAAAGAGAGAGATAAACTGTAAAGTAGAGTTTGTTACCCCTTTCTTCTCTACGCTGTAAAATCATTGCGAAAGGGAGTAGAATCATTTGACAGAGGAGGGCTCGTTTGGGGGCGTCTCCAGGCGAACATTGTCGTAAGGCAAGGCAAACATTTGTTTGCCTGAGCCAATTAGTGGGCACCCTGAACTACCTCGCCTCTATCAGTATAGGATACTTTACGAAATAAGGTATCAATATTAATTAGATTAGTCTAATTGACTTTCAATCGATATCTTGTATCCTGTATTGAATAAATCATTTTTTACTTTTAAATGAATCTAATCTAATCTAATCTATTGTTACTTACAAAGTAAAACAAAACTATTTTCTTTTTTTATAAATAAATACGAGGATTGTAAGCGTCAGTTCTGATTTAAATAAATATTCGTTTAAGTTCACCACACGTTCATTCATCAACACAGTAAAATGAAACCCAGACATCGAATAAACTGTGTTGCTACACAAAAAAGTATACCATTTAAAAGTAAATGTCAAGGGCAAAAAATAGCCACAGTCTTCTTTATCATAAAGAAGTCGAATGCATAAAATGGGTAGTTATCGGACTATCGGAAAAAGGCAAATGCAGTGAAACTATTGATAATTTAATACAATTATTTTTCATAGTTAAGGCACGCGCGATTCTACAACATTGTTGAGCTGATAAATACACAACATTAACTTGCAACTTGCTTCAAGGAAATAGGAGAACTAAAGTGACCTTTAAAAAATAGTCAAGTGCCACAGGGCCACAGACGGAGTACATTCCGCGAGGGAATGGGCGACCTCGGGCGGCCTTTAGATTAGATGCCATATTGCAACACAGCGCAGTATGACGTAGCCCCAACCCACCTACTAATTTAAAAACCGATGCTTGCTTACTTACTTATACTTACTCACCGTTCCGTTTAGATTAGGAAACAGAATTCAAACTTGTGTTACTTACTTATTTTATTAACGCTTGCAGTACTTAGTTATAGTCATTTATTTATGTATTTTATTTCCAAGTCCCTTTAAGTATGTAGTTATAATGATGAAAGCACATTTCTTGGGACGCGGCGTTGAAATAAAAACACGTATACCGATACATAACATATCGTGTACACAATGGGATCAGTCAGACAGAACTAAAAATAACCGCAACGTAAGAGAGTCGACCAATGTAAATGTATTATACATAACAGGGCCCGGATCTCAGAAAAAATTACCATTCGCTTTTCCATGAATACTACAATTAATAGAACGACATAATAAGCAAATAAAGCTTAGGTACAATTTTTTTTAATGCAAGCCATAGCAACAAAGACCAACATGCTCTGATATGATACCAATTTGTTCAAATTGGCTCTAATCTAATTTACTTTGTTACCAAGTCTTAGTTTTAGAGAAAGTATAATTTATACATTGGTCGTTGTAATTGTAACCGTACCGATTGCGGGTATGTAAAATGCCGAAGGCAAATTGATAACTCGTTAACTACATAAGATTTGCTATTGATCTATAGATTGTAGAGGGACTATAATTTAAATAGTATTTGGATAAATCAGTAATTCTAAAATTATTATAAAACTAGAGGCTGCCCCGCGGTTTTCCCGCGCAGATTTCTCATAAACACAAAAATCCCGTTTTTTTCCGTTCCCGTGGGAATTTTGGGAAATCCCTTCTTAGTGCTTACCTACTCCCCCCAAGGAACCCACGTGCCAATTTTCAGCTTTCTACGCCTAGTAGTTGCGGCTCTGCGTTGTCTGTCAGTCAGTCAGTCAGTCAGTAACGGAAGAGTTTTATATTTATAAAACAACAAAAGCAGAAAAGGATCTTATACTTACTTATTTATCAATAAAGATATACATTAGGTTTTTGTAACTTAAACTTGAATAAGATCCTCGATTATCTTAGGTCCGCTTTAAGTTAGCAATTGATTCCAAATTTATTTCAAGGAGATGCTCTCTGGATATCTAACAGCATGTAGTAAATTTAAGTACATCCGTATAGGTATTATAGTATCAGTAATATTGCATAATCCAATCACAAGAAGGGACGGACGGATAACCTCAAAACTTTATCCACGGCTTTTATACTGTTCCTATTCGAGACTAATTAAATTAATTTTACTTATACTGTAATAAATGTCTCTGTAAAATAACTTTTTTACAACCAGAATTTGCAGAAATTACCGACGCAAATACGCTACCTGACGCCATTTTTCTTGTTTTGATGAGCAGCGACGCCCGTGGTGAGAAACAGAACTAAATGCTTCAATTTGCCACGGCATAATGAAAACGGTGGTTGAAATTATTAATAAATGTTTCGTTATATTATAAAGTGACAAGGCAATTTACAATTTGCCTTCGGCATTTTACATAGCCGCCAGCCTTTGTAAACAGACGACGCATTATGTAAAATGCAGAATCCTTCAATATGCCTGCGACATCTCTATTACTTGAATTAGATAAAGTGATGGACTCAATTTTAAAAACAAATTCAGTCAAATAAAAGTAGGTATTTTGAATAGGACAGGCGTCTGTCTGTGTATAGCGTATTCAAAAACAATAAATTCTCAGAATACTAATGAGACAAGAGCAACGAAGACATTGGCCAAACCGTGCCAAGTTTTAGTTCTTAATGGAAATGTTTACGTCCGTAACCCGTAACCAAAAGATGCGAGAGAGAGAAGACAAACAAGTATAAAACACACCTGTATTGTAATAATTTATAGGATTTGACTTTCTATTATAGATATCATATATCATAGAATCAATTCATAGTGTAAAATAAAGTCGCTTTCCGCGTCTGTCCCTATGTATGCTTAAATCCTTAAAACTACGCAACGGATTTTGATGCGGTTTTGTTAATAGATAGAGTGATTCAAGGGGAAGGTTTATAAGTATTAAAAGTGCACAAAATAGTAATAGGCTAGGCGGTACGAAGTTCGCCGGGTTATCTAGTAAGATGATAAATAAAACAGGAGACAAAAATTATAGTACTTAACTGTTAATGTAATCATAGGATAATTCATACTCCATACTAATATTACAAATGCAAAGTAACTCTGTATGTCTGTCTGTGATTTGAATGAAATTTGTGGATGCATAATCTACAGCATGTAAATGGATAGTCTAGAGCCTGAGAAAGGACATAGGCTACTTTTTATCCCGAAATTCCTACGGGTAAATTGGGAAATTGATGTTACAAGGGAAAATGCGCTGGCGAAGCCGCGGGGCGCCCACTACGTGTAGGCGTTATAATAAAAATGTTGGGCACAGAGCCGCGTCATTAACACCCAAAAAGGTAGTTTGCCATCGAAATAAACGAACACATAATACATGTGAAAAATCTGTAGATAACATTCTTTATGAAATCCTTGGTTTACACAATCGATCAATGTTATTTTATTATTAAAATGCGTGCATGCGCTGGAAAACCTCTGGTAATAATATTCTGCGTACTTATCTATATTTTATTTGCGGTATATACTTATTTAGAGATACACTTTTAGCTAAATCAATGAAATAGAGATTACATTCATAGCGATTTACCATTTAAACGGGGATTTTTAAATTTAACTACTAGGTAATAATTAATGTTTCTGATAAGTATTACCAAAATATTGGCCCTGCCTAATTCATGGAAGGCCACTAAATAAAAAACTGAAAAATAGGCAGTAATAAAAACTTCTACTCAAGTTGCTTCACTCATGTGCTCACATTTGTTTACTGTACAATACATTACCACGGACATTACTAACTTGATTTATGTATTAAATTTGAACTGTATGATAAAAGGAATAAGGATAAGAATAGTCTTGTTTTATGCAATGGTGTGGTGGTGATGCCGCATTTCAACATTTTATATTGTTTATCATAAACCATGTTATGGAATCTATCCTTTTTTTTTACCTACCACAAGATTTTTTAATCAAGAGACATGCAGAGAACATAATAAATAATTAAGGTACTTGAAGTGTAAAGAAGTCTCAGAAGCAGTTCAAGACCCATTAAGAACAAAGAACACTTAATTGATATATTCATAAAAATAATCATAAAATTACTTGCAAGGAACACAAAGGCACTTCTATTTTGAATTAAAATGATAATTTTATTGTCAATTGACAATAAGTTTTAAGGCATTGGTAATAAATGTAATAACTCACCGATGGGGCTTAGTTTTCATCCAAACAGGAAGAGAAAATCCATCCTTTAGTTCCGGGTCTGGAGATGCCATCTTCCTTGATTATTCTCGTCAGAAATTATTCAATAAATAGTTAAATTAAATAAGAGTAAGTGCTCAATGAGTGGACTGACTTTGTTGAGTTTTTATCTTGAGCAGAAAAGATAAGATTGGCTGTAGCAAAACATGTATGTAATAAGAATAACTAAAAATATCTGTTGAATTATGGTTTAATATATATATTAAAAGGTGCTATTCAGGACACCGATTGTGATTCACTAGATTTCAAACTCAGAGGAGATGTCATCTGAAATAAATAAAAAACACATATACTGGGTGTTTCTGACAAGGCGGTAATAAATGAAAGGAGAGATTCAGCTCACCATAACAAACAACTTTCCCGAAGAAACATCGGTCGAAATCTCAAAACCAAAATCAGCTGTTCCATACATTTGTGCGATCATCTGACGGGGTCAATGTACGGGATAGCTGATTTTTGTTTTGATATTTCGACCTATGTTGCTTAGGGAAAGTTGTTAGGTATGCTGTGCCAAACCCCCCATTTCATTTATTACCGCCTTGTCAGAAACATCCTGTATATGAATGGACAAGACAAATCATAAAACTTAAAACAGACTATTGGAAGGCAGAGCTATAGTGGCAACTTGAATAAAAAGAAAATTATTCAAATAAATTACAATGAGAACTTCTAAATCTATCATTCTTCAATTCATTGAGGTTAGTGTGGGCAAGTCCGGCAAATACTTTTCTTCGAATTCTCTTTGAGATTAAATAAGTTTTTATATTTGCATTCAACCCCGATTTATGTGCACCAAGGTAATAGAATATGAAATGTTTTTTATTTATCAGAATATATTCACTTTCATAAGCTTCGAGATACAGATATTTTTTTAAAACATTGAAAATAGATGGACTTCGCGCACATGAAGGGCAAGTCCATCTAGTGGTTAATTATCAGAATCTTCTATGGAAATACCTTTGAGAAATTCTTTCAGATGATAACGACAAATGGCTTGGCACTTTAGTTTTGATTCCATTGTAAATATACAGTTGAGATTTCGATGATAATCCAATTTTATCATTTTTAGGGCAAGACCATTATATCCAAGCAAGCAGGGATTGGAAATTTTTGAATTTTTGAATTGTAACTGCTAAAATTCCTTTTAGAACTGAAGTTATTGCTGCTAGATGGAGTAATCTTCCAGACGGACTTCCCCACATTGACCTTTATTCATTAATAATTAATACCTAGGTAGGTACTTAAGTGTAATGTTTGAAGATTTTTTTTGTTGTTTAGCTTTCTGGGTTATTTGCTAGTGCCAAACCCTTGACCTAGATAACCAATGAGGAAGGATGCACATGACACTTGACAATTTTGTTTCGCAGGGGAAATTTTGTTGGCACCTCAGGCTGATGCTGACATATATAATTAAAATATCTACCTAGTTACCAATGTAATTATTTAAAAAGTAGGTTATCAACTCAATCATCCACCATGTCCATGAACACCATGTTCGAGAGCACGCGTAAGCAAAACTACCCACTGACCCGTAAGAGCTCAAATTATTTAAAATAGCACAAAGATCGGTAGGTTATTTGATTCCTGCAATCAGCACCACCGACCCAGCAATCAGCAATATTAGAAAGATTATTATAGGCGAAGCCCTCATATCATACCATGCAATGCAAATGTAATACCATCCGTCCGTAGTATGTCGAACCATACCCTCAAATGTTAGTGGAGCTGAAGCATATTCAATACAGACACAAGACAAATAGTGCAATGTATGGAAGTAACTCATGTGATTTTGGTATACTTACAACAGCTTTGGTGAGGCATTGCAAAACTGAATTGAAAACCATTGTCGAAATAATAAAATGCGTGTTTCCTTTTCTTCTTCGTGTCCACAACAAAAGAATGAATGAATCACAGCCAGCACAGACCAACTAGAGATGAATGAATGAAATGAATGGAGCAGGAGCACAGAGTATAAAATAAAACAAGTTTAGTATAAAACTCAGAATAAAGACAAGCATAGAAGGAGTCCTAAAATAAAAAGTCACATCATTGTGTTACGCTACTTACTCAAGAGCAACCATTGAATATGTTAAAAAGAGACCAATATACTTTCTCCACTGGGTCGTATGACTCTTCCGCACCTTGCCCGTACCTGGGTTCGACTTTTTATTTTTAATTTTCTAAAAAGCTAGTGATGGCAAAAATAACTTGTCCTAAATCAAGTTGTCTATACTTTTATACAAGACATGGTTCTTTATTATGGAACTTATCATAACTAATTCAGGAGTAATTGTATGGTATTATAATAACAAGAAAACAAAGACAAAGATAAAAACGCTTTATTGCTATAAAAATGCAAATAAAAATACAAAATGTAACAAACCGTATAACATTTTTAACAGAAAAAGAATAAGGGCAATTGTGCCTTATCGATTAAAGCGATTTCTTCCAGGAAACCTACTGCACACAATAAGTTATTTTAATGAATAAAACGGGTGTCTTGATAAACATATAATAATACTTACCTATTTCTAAAGATTTTCCGTTCATAAAAAACTCTGTCACATCAGATATTATTAGCACAGCTCTAAAATAATTAAAACTAAAAGATGTGTGCCTATAATTATCTGTATATATAAAACAAGTAAAACAAATCTATTTTTGGAAATTTCATAATGTATGAATTATGCGCTTCTTTCTTTACACACTCATTTTCAATAATCTTGCTCTGCACTCTGCACCTCAAATGTTTGTTTTTGCCTGGGTTGATCTTGATCATCACTTTGTTTGTATGTGAAAAAACCCTGCTTGTGGTTTTTTTTTTGAGACCTAAAAATATAATATGTTTTAATTAAAACTTATAAAAGAGAGTAAGTATTATAAAACCTCGGTGTAAACAATTTATACATACGTAAGTGATATCCTGCAGCAACAATGGCGCTTTTGTTTTTATCACAAAGTAAAATTTTCATGGAATTTTATTTGTTTACAGTTTACAGCATTGGTTTACCCAAATTTACGGTTCATATATTCTGTAGCTTTTTTTATTAAAATATTTTGTGAGGCCTGTAAGAAAGCAAGAAAAATGTTCTTAAATATTATATTCAAGACAATAATAATAATAATTTATTCAAATATATATTAATTAAAGCCTTCGTATTTTTTTTTAGAAAACAGGTATCTTAGAGAATATTAACTTAAACGATGACATCCCGCAACTTAAACTTGAAATTTTCATATACAATTATGAGGATCTGCAGAAAAAAAACATAGATAAACTTAAACCTGTTTTATCCAGAATGGGCAAATTGTATGTCACGATATTTTCTTTAAGGCCTATATCCAGCAGTAGACGTTTTTAGCTGAGATGATGGTATTTTCTGGTTGCATTTCTTTCTTAGATATGAAATATGAATCGTCCACTGAATGTCGCTGTCCTACATCCTTTAACATTAAGTTGATAACGAATAACATTTAATTAATTTGATATAAAATAAGCAATTGAAAGGGCAATATTTTATGATTACCACCAACCAACTTATTCAAATTGCAGCAGCAAAACTGTTGTTACAGTTTCAGGTTATAATCTTCACCATCTTAAATCTTCTTTGTTGATAAAACAGTATGTTGTGAATGTTTAAAATCTTGTCTCTTTATAGCATCCAGTCATTTTGTTTTTAGTATATAATTTACTTGAAAACTGAAAAAAAGACAACAATTAGCATATTATTATGTCTGATTTTTATTTGTCCTTAAGTTAGAACGGATGATTTAGGTTCGATAACTTTTGTCTAAACATATTTTGGCACAACACTATCATAACCTTTACAGAAGGTGTTTTACCGTAATAATTCAATAAATTTAGGTACGAGTTCGACAAACAGCGTGTAAAATTGATGTTCTTGATAATTTATTAGTCAAAATAGTGCCCAGAAGTCTACAATGAAACAAAATTATTTACCGAATGGTAGGTGACCGAAACATCAAGATTTTGATTCCTTGACGCATTTGATTCACATCCCGTCACTACACAAGAGATTGTTATACATTAAGTTAAACATTCACAATCACAAAACCAATTTATCACACCTTTTTCATAAAAAATAATCATAAAACTTTTGGAGCTGCTACCGATGTTTACAATGTCATATTATACGTCAAAATAAAACAAACCATAAACAAACCACCAAATATGTACCAAATTATTGGTTTTTAATTTTGTACGGTACTAATAAACCAGTGTCATCAATAAACCACTTTGATACCACAAGAAGAAAACTTGCAAAGGATTCTTATATTTTATCTCTCTCTAACTAATAGTCTTTTTGCCGTTTAGTAAGGAGCGTAACAATATGAAAATAACTTTTTATTTTAGCCCGGTTTCTATGCTTGTCTTTATTCTGAGGTATAAAATGACTTGCTTGACAGGTAGTAACTCTCGGTACATACCTACATACCTACCTACCTACGGTGCGAAATTAAAATATTTTCGCGTTTTTTATTTATTCTGGAGAAAGTATTCATTTTTAATAAAGTATTAATGAATTCGCGTATGTAAAAAACCATTTCCCACATTGTAATACAACGTTTTTGGAAGACAGACCTACTGATTTGGTGTCTCTCGGTAAGGCGCGAAATTAATTTTTTTTCGCGTTTTTATTTATTCTAGAGAAATTACCTATTCATTATCCAAAAATCAAGTTATGTCCTACAGCAGATCAAACCTTAGTGACGTCACGTGAATGCAAAGAAATGAGCGGTTTTCGAACTGTCACTTTTAGTTACAGAGACTGCCACAAGATGGCACCTGCAATCAAGTTTAATGTCAAATTCTATATGAATTCAATCAGTCAGGTCAATCAGATTTGACGTTGACATTACACCTACATACATTGGCTATGCAGTGCCATCTATTAGCATTCTCCTAGAACCATTAAAACTGTCAAAAACTAAAACCCCTCATTGTCAAATGATATCTTATTTCCTTATTATAATCCTACAAAATTAAAGAGTCACTAAAAATCTGCGATGGTAACATTAGCAATCCTCTATCTTCTCTATGTCGCGTTATGGTTTCTGGCATTTTCAAAGGTAAACATCGGCAGATATTTTAATTTTTTCAAATAATTTCGTAATTTAATGGTGTGTGTATGTTAAACAAAGAAAAGCAATCATTAGGAGAATGTCCTGCATGGTGCGCAATTGCAGATCACTCTATGGAAATAAAGAAAACTTGGACGAAAGAATCAGTTTTCACGCGTGAGTATTTTTCCTATAAAATAAACTTAAAAATGATATGAGAATTAGAGACAATACTTCAGAATGCTTATTATAAGTACCCAACGGGATTTCATTCACTTTAGAACAAAAATAAGCCCAAAAATGTAGAATTTAAACAATTCTAATTTGAGGCTATTAGGGCCGTCAAAACATTGTATCGATAATCTGATCGCAGGGAAAAGTATATTACAAAACATTTTGGAACTCGGAACTTCAAGCCCGACTGCTTTGAGGTTTGCAACTTATTGAGATTTCACTTTAATCTTTCCCAGTGAAACAGATGTTTCTTTGGTAAGAACAAAACAATACTAACCAAAAAAATCTAAGCTTCAGGCAAAATAAAAAAAAAAGTTAGTTATTTATTTAGCTTGAAGAATCGCACCGCAAGACACAGAAAAGCCCAGAGCGGCCCCTCAGAAGGTGGACAGACGATTTGGTGAAGACAGGAAATCCGAATCTGATTTTTGAACCATTTTTGGAGTGATATTGATTCGTCAGTTCGTCACCAATGTATATTTAAAAAAAAGTTATACAATTTGTTTGTTGAGTGATTTGTTATTTTTTTTTATTTAGCCCTATATGTCCTACTGCTGGGCAAAGGCCTGCTTCTTTTTCCAAGCCTTTATGTAAGTCAATAATAAAATTAGGATAGTAGAACATTATTTTATTCTGTTTCTGAAGAGATAAATTCAAGAGCACTGAGGGTTTTATATAAGGTGTTTCTGACAAGGCGGTAAAAAATCAAAGGAGGGATTCTGCTCACCACACCTAACAACTTTCCCAAAGCAACATGGGTCGAAATCTCAAAACAAAAATCAGCCGTCCCGTACATTGACCCCGTCAGCTGATCGAACCAATGTATGGAACAGCTGTTTTTTTTTTTTGAGATTTTGACCCATGTTGCTTTTTGAAAGTTGTTAGTTATGGTGAGCAGAATCCCTCCTTTGATTTATTAACGCCTTGTCAGAAACACCCAGTATATATTAGCGTACAGTGTCTTCTCTTCACTCTTAAGACTCGTACTCTCATTTATTTTACATTAAGGGTCCTGGCGGATTAACAGCGTTGCGATGTGTGTTACGTGAATTAGGAGTACCTACTTAGTGCGCATATTTCTGTGATAAGAAGCTGAGACCGAGCCCTTTCATCGCACAGTACTTACTGCTTTTCTATAAAAATATTATGTATTATATATTTTTACTTAGGTTTTTCTTATGTCAACTGATTTCTATCTGTGCTGTGTGATGCATACTTTTTTTGATCTATCTACCTAAATATAATTCTGACACAAAAAAACTTAAAGAAAAAAGAAAATCTTTCTGTGACACTGACATATTTTTATTATAAGTTTTCATTTTTGCATATATCGATATCGATTGAAACTGGATTCAATACAACCCTATTTGACAGTTTAGTTGAAACGCCGCTCAAAATCGAACCCATCTTCTATCCTTTTTGATCACATAGTAAGTTTTGTAAGCGGGTAGTTCGCCAAAATTGATGAAAATTTCCTAATTTCCATGGACGGTATTTTTCTTTGGATTTTTCTAATTATGACTACGAAGAAATATAATTTAAAAATGAGCAAATATTTATGTGTTAAAGGGGTTTCAATATTGCGATTAGATTTAGAGATATGAGGTCCGGAAATTTTAAGTTACCACGGAAATTAGCTCCGACCCACGGAAATTATATTTTTAACACATGGAAATTATGAAGTATCAAGGAAATTAGAAACAGTATGAAATTATTCTATGTATTAACCAAACTCACAGAAATATATGAAACGTATTTTTATAAATTGTTCACTAATTACTTGTCAAGAAATATTGCTATGGTGATTAAAATTTTATATTACTTTAATACTTTAAAAAATTTACTTATTTTGTTTGTTTTTAATTAATTTTTTTGTAACATCTTTTTCTTAAAAAAATTTTTAGAAACGAATTTGTTTTTGGTATAAATAACAAAGTAAAAAAGTGACTGACAAAACTTATTTTAATATTAAGTTATGTATTAACCTACCAACAGTTTCCTTCACTTCAGTAAAGTTTCCTGTTTTTTTTTTGTATGCTACCTTGGGAAACCCTGTGGATCATACTAACAAAGTGATGAAATTGACCAATGCGATACAAGTCCCGAATAACTGCAGCCATTCATTTTGATATTTACAAACGGGTGCTAACTAGCCTAAGGAAGATTTGCAAAGGGTTTTTTAGTAATGTACATTACTTAGAGAAAAAGCCCCCTACCTGCACTTTAGTGAAGTTTTTGTTGCTGGAAAACAATTTAAAAAAATCAATCCTGAAAACTGTACTGCACTGGAATGAAATAAAGTTATATTTCTTACTTCCCCACGTTATAACAACACCACATGCTCTACAGTAGGAACGTTTCTTTAAAGAAAACTAATTTCCGTGCATACTCCTAATTTCCATGGAACGTTTATGGCCCACGGAAAACATGGAAATTAGAACCACGGAAATTAGTTTTAAGTGAACAAAAAATCGTGGAAAATCAATAAATTACATACAGAATCTACGCTTTTTATCTTGAGTTGTGACCCCTGCTACACATCCTTATACATGGTTATTATATTTTATTAATGTTAATCACCCGAAATTTGAAGCCCACGGAAATTGTAAAAGTGTTAAACCAAAACCCACGGAGGGTTCGATTTACCTAAATATCTCGAAAACAATCAACATGACACATGTCTCTCTTAGAAGGACTTTTACAACGTACTAAACGTTATCTATACTAGGTTACTTAAATCTGCAAGGGTCCGTGGTTTTATTGTTACAGAGACTGCAATGCTAGCCCACGGAAATTATGTTTTGTGTCTGGACAAAACTTCAACCACGATTATTTTTGAAAAGGTAATGTTAAAAAAATCAAACCTTTCCACTCGTTGGCTATCCCTTAGTTGATATAAAATGCCAAATAATGGATTTCAGAACAAAAATAATAAGTTACGGATTCTGAGACGCAGAAAAAGGGATAATGGACATACCTTGGAAATTAGAAATTTCATGTTTGACCAAGAAAAATAAATACTAAATGGGTGACAGCGAGTCATTTATGGGCAAAAACAAGAACACCTTAGACCATAGAAAGACTTTACAATCATCGAAATTCGGTTTATTAAAAATAGCATTCGTCACTCGTCAGGCAAGACATATTTTTTTATCGATTTTGGCGAATCACCCAAGCGTAACCAGGACAGGGCAAATACACAAACTCTATTGTAGCGTAGCGGCGGTTTCCTTACTCTGAGCTTATTCCTAAGAAATTTCCATAAATTTCAATCTTCGGTGACTGACGCGTCCGAGGGGGTCTGAGGAAGTCTGAGGCCGCATAAGCCGTCATCAGAGAGAGAGCATCTTACTTGTTCTGTGGTCATCAGGGTAACAAGGTCAACCACCAATAATAACTCTGATTTTAAGTTAAATTATAATTTTAATGATGCAATAATTAATCAAGAGAGAGTACAAGGAAGGGCGGGACGGTGAAAAAGAGAACGCTCCCACGTTTTGCAAGCCTTTTTATATTATGTCTTGAGAAAGCGCCTCCTACCAGCAGCAGCGGCTGCATCTTCATTCCTTCGGTCTGGTCCTCTGGTCAGCTTGTAGCTTGCACTTCAGGGTCGCCTGCCTTGATGCGCGTGAGTTGATGGCGGAACGACCTGTGACCGCTAGAGCGCGCTAACAAGTTTTATTGGTTTGTTTTTAGGTGATATTTTGTTTTACTTGCAAAAGTCATTTAAAATGGTTTATTCGTATGAATTTGTTACATACACCTTAGTAATTAAATGTGAACTTAAGATAATGAGAAGCAAATAGTCCTAGCTAACATTAACTTAAGTTAACTCATTGTTTACCTGCTCACGAAGTTCGCGTTTTTGCCACATAAAAAGCCTTCTCATTCATTAATTTCTTCTTGCAACTATGTTTCCTTCTACGTTTCATACGATACAATTTATTTATTTATTTATTAAATTTTACAATAAGGCTTACAGTTATTACCAAAACGCACTTACTGCTAATACATATTTTATAAATGGTTACTGACTAGTAAAATAAATTGCCTTTCTAACTCTGGCAGCGAATCAAAAAATACATCGACATTTTCGTAAACGGCAACTAACTTATTAATGAGTGCGACTGCTCGCGGCGTGGGCGCGTTCTGGCCGCGGCCAACGGCGGCGGCCGGGGCGGCGCAGCACGCGCGCGCGCAGCTTCGGTACAAACAGTGCGACACCGGACAAAGCATCAGGGTTGTTTACTTGGTGCCTCAATAGGCCTATATAATGCATAAATAACGCTAATTTTCGCCTAAGCTCAAGAGTACATAGGCCAACCATGCCTGTAACAAATAAGGAAGGAAAAAGGAAAGGGTAATAACCATATATCCTCTTGTAAAGGTATCTGGCAAACTTCCGCTGAATACGCTCTATCCCGAGAATATATTTGTTCTCACGAGGATCCCATACAATTGCATCAAACTCGAGCTTACTGCGGACGAATGCATTGTACAAAATAACGGGAACTCTCGTGTCTGTAAAACGATAAGCAGTGCGCATTATAAACCCTAGAGTTTTGGCAGCACTCTTACAACACTCCGATATATGATCTCTAAAGGATAATTCCTGGTCCAAAAGCAATCCTAAATCGCGAATTTCATTCACCCTATCGATTACTTGGCCATCTAATTTGTATGTAATTATTGCCGGTGCATGTCACCTTGAAAATGTAATTACTTTGCATTTCGCAACATTTAAATCTAATTTGTTTGCTTTACTCCATTGTGCAACAGCATTTATGTCAGTCTGTATTTTTTGACTGTCCACATCATCCTTGACTGGTGCAAACACTTTGAGGTCGTCAGCAAACATAAGGCTTCTGCAATCCTTCAACACGCCAGGAAGATCATTGACCATAAGAGCAAATAGAGTTGGACCAAGGGTGCTACCTTGGATTACGCCTGATCTAGTATAATAGTCACAAGAACGGTATTGCTGAAGCTGGACATACTGCACACGGTCGCCTGGTAGCTAGCAATAAATTTTAGAAGGCTAGGTGTAAAGCCAAAACTTGATAGCTTCCGCAGGAGTAAGTCATTGTCAACGACATCAAAAGCCTTGCGGAAGTCAAAAAATGCAGTGTCCACTTGACAACCAGCATCCATCTGGCAAAGAGTGTAAACAACAAAACTGATATGGTTCGTTGCAGTTGACCTTTCCTTGCGAAATCCATGTTGCGAATCGGACAGAAGAATCTCTAATTGCCGAGTAATTTGCACATTAATGATATGTTCAAATAGTTTACAAAAACCCGACAACACGGCTATAGGCCTAAACTCAGTCACGTCAGTAGAGCTAGATTTTGGAACCGGCGTAACTCTAGATATTTTCCACCGTTGTGGAAATTTGCATTGAATCAGAGAAAGATTAAAAATATGTTGCAGTGGTTTGACTAAAAGGTATTTAATCCTTTATCGAAAATGCCGGTATAGTATCAGGCCCTGTAGCAGCTGTAACTTTTATTCGCCGGATGGCGCAACTAACATCTTCCTCCGTAATGTAAGTTACGGATATATAGAGCATCCGCGCCACCACCAGCTGATTTTTCTGCTTCCTTAGGATCAAGGCGAGGGGTGGTGTCTAAAAATACGGAACTAAAGTGCGTCGCAAACGCGTTCGCAGCTTCCTGGTATCTGACACTTGGGCCTTTGTATAGATATTCTTGTCCCAAGCCACGATCTGTTCGCAAGCTTTTAACATAACGCCAGAACTTAGAAGGGTCTCTACATATATTGTTTCCAATGGAATTCATATAGGTTTGATAAGCTACATCAATAAGGTGTTTAATCTGAGTACGATAGTGTTTATAAACTTCGCGATTAAATTCTAAACCCTTTTCTTTAAACTTCTTGAGATGAAAATATTTAAGCTTTAATTTGTATTTAATTTCTTCAGTAAACCAGGGTGGATAAAACCTGTTGTTAGTTTGGACTCCACTTTTTGTGGGCACATTATCTCTAAGAACACCATATAGTGTCCTGTAAAAAGCATCGACAGTATAATCAATATTGTCCGTATTTAGCACTGGAGTCAAGTCAACCTGTGACAGCTTAAGGTAGAGCTTGCTTAAATCAGCTTTGCGAAAATTCCAGTCTGGGAGCAAGTTGCTATTTGGTGGTGGTGGATCAGGTGTAGAGTTGTTGGAAAGTAGAGTTGTTGGAAGTTTACAAAAGGAAATTTTTTACACGGCATTGCTAGCATAATCTCAAGAGGTGGGTGATACAAATCAGCGGGAACTAAGGGATTAATATCAGCTGAGACTAATATCTGCTCGGTTTTTATATTTGTTAAAATATAATCAAGTATCCCTCCATGTGAATTGGGAGTAATATTCATCTGCGTAAAGTTACAAAATTCAACAAAGTTTTGGACTTGCAATTTTACTTTTGAGCTGCATGAATTTATATTAAAGTCACCCAATAACAAGCACTCCAATGTAGAGTATTGACAAATTAAATTTTCCAAACACTCTAATACATCCAGGTATTGATCATCACTATAGCCAGGTGGCAAATATACCACACAAACCATAAACTTAATACCTTTTTTTGACAGAATAGCTGGTAGTACCTCTTTATCTTGAGTTACACTATCAATATCATTTACAATTTTTACAGAAAAACAATCCCTAACTGCCAACATAACTCCTCCCCAGCCCGCATCCAAAGGACGATCTTTCCTAAATACTCTATATCCTGGAGGGAATAATTCAGAGTCTAAAACTGAGGTGTTTAGAAAGGTTTCAGTTACAGCAATTATGTCATAATCCATTGCAGATACACTATTGAAAAACGTATAAGTTTTACTCCTAAGACCTCTCACATTCTGATAAATTACAATAAATTTCTTTCCTCTACTTTTGCGTGTCTTTGCTTGTGCGGCGAAAGGTTTGCTGCCATTGCTTAAGACATATATCTGCAGTCCAGTTTCCAGGCCACAAAACAGTATCTACATAGTCGAGCGGAACGCCCAATTTAAAAGAGGCATAATCACCACGGGCCTTTAGAGTTTCGACAGTGCAAATGTCAGCACCGCATAAACTTTCTAGATGAGCTTTAACTTGCTCAGCGGTAGTACCGCTCTTCACATAAAAAAGGTGTAGATAGCGACGTCGCTCAGCGGCAACCAAGTGAGTGAGGCCAGGGTTTGCAGCAGCTGTTCCGCGCACAACGTTGGTCAGGCTGGTAAAGCTTCGCGGCCGCTTCCTTCTTACTAACTACTACTACTACTACTTCGGTCCACTTCGATTCCTCTTCATAATACAATACAGTGTAAAATAACGTCGCAAAACACAAAAAAAATGCCTTGTTATTGTATTTCACTTGTTTGTTATGGGTCGAACATATAGAGCGTCATCTACAAAAAGTTTTCCGTGTACAACCACATTGTTGTCTTTTTTATAAAGGTGTCTATATATGTGTCTATTGTCATTGTTTGTTGCAATGTTATTTGCTGAAATATTTGCTGTTTATTGAAATCTATAGCCAGCGGGAAACTTTTATTTTGATACGAATCAATTTAAAACATATTTGTTGAAGCGTGAGAAGGTTTATATAATTTCGGTTAGAAAAATGGTTTATGTAATTTATGATAGATGGCGTCGATAATTTTTACATTGCGCTATCGTTGTGTTGTGGTAGTGTTATATAAGGAAAATGTGTTTTTTTTCCACCAGAGAAATGCCCTCCGTCGTCCAAAGCACGTCACTTTGGATCCTGATGATCACATCACTGCGCGCATTGCGCAGCTAGAGTCAACAGATATGGCCACTGGCCAACCTGTGTCCCCCCCCAACCGACGCGCCCGCAGAGCGCGTAGGAAATTTCGCAGACCAATCACTGCCTTCTCTAGGTACAAACATGTACCTGGAAGATTCTCACCCATCCGGGATTCTCCCAGTAAGCGCTTTAGGCCGAGTTTGCCCTCCTGATCGGAGGGGTTTTTAGTCAGTAAGAGTCTGACACTACCTCGAGGTTCCCCTTAGGAGCTACGCGCCTGCAGGACCAGGAGCTTCACTCCTGGTCCCCCAGGGCTCCGCTCATAGGGTAGCGCCGAGGTGTCCATGAGGATTTTCCCCTCCGATGTAATGTAAATACTCTGGCAAGCTATTTTCTTTTGTCACTTTTTTCCCCTCATGGCTTGAGTGTTATGCACTCGCCTACCAAACGTTCGGTGTCGCAATTACCGTCCTTCAGACGAATTGCATTCAGTCATTTGGAAAAAAAAAAAAAAAAAAAAAAAAAAAATCCACCAGAGAAGGTAAATAACTACGTATTAATCCACCAGGATCAAGTCCGCTTATGTAATTCAAACAATAAATAGCTGGTACACTAAATACTAAAGAAATCCTTAGTGTTTTCCCTTTTTGGCTGGAAGCTGCAGTTGGGTAGCAGGACCGGAATCATCCTTGTTTATATTTAAATAATTTGTGCTATGCAAGCTACGCACTAATTATACAAAACAAATATAATAAAAGTAATATTTATTTATTGGAAGACAACAAGGTCCACAATAAAACAATAAAATTTATACATGGTAAAAATTCAAAATTAATATAAACAAAAAATGATATAAAAATAATATTAAAATATACTTATATAATATACGTAATATAGGTTTCATTCGTCCATCATGCCAATGAATTCTGCAGAGGTTGGAAACCGCCGTTCTAGGATTTCTGCGTAGCGTTTCCCACCCATCTCTTTTGCATCAAGCGCAGCGTTCTACTTTGTCTTTGCGTCCATACAGTCTATAAGACGGACCATTAAGTGAGTTCTAGAACAACCTACAAGTTGAAGGAGCGCAGAGGCTGTACGGTGTATACACCTTTGCCTTTCCGAATCAAAAAAAGCATTAAATGCACAGATTAAAGAGAAATTCTATTCGATCGGATATAAAGATTCGAACCTCAGAATAAAGACAAGCATAGAAACCGGGCTAAAATAAAAAGTTATTTTCATATTGTTACGCTCCTTACTAAACGGCAAAAAGACTATTAGTTAGAGAGAGATAAAATATAAGAATTCTTTGCAAGTTTTCTTCTTGTGGTATCAAAGTGGTTTATTGATGACACTGGTTTATTAGTACCGTACAAAATTAAAAACCAATAATTTGGTACATATTTGGTGGTTTGTTTATGGTTTGTTTTATTTTGACGTATAATATGACATTGTAAACATCGGTAGCAGCTCCAAAAGTTTTATGATTATTTTTTATGAAAAAGGTGTGATAAATTGGTTTTGTGATTGTGAATGTTTAACTTAATGTATAACAATCTCTTGTGTAGTGACGGGATGTGAATCAAATGCGTCAAGGAATCAAAATCTTGATGTTTCGGTCACCTACCATTCGGTAAATAATTTTGTTTCATTGTAGACTTCTGGGCACTATTTTGACTAATAAATTATCAAGAACATCAATTTTACACGCTGTTTGTCGAACTCGTACCGAAATTTATTGAATTATTACGGTAAAACACCTTCTGTAAAGGTTATGATAGTGTTGTGCCAAAATATGTTTAGACAAAAGTTATCGAACCTAAATCATCCGTTCTAACTTAAGGACAAATAAAAATCAGACATAATAATATGCTAATTGTTGTCTTTTTTTTTTTTCAGTTTTCAAGTAAATTATATACTAAAAACAAAATGACTGGATGCTATAAAGAGACAAGATTTTAAACATTCACAACATACTGTTTTATCAACAAAGAAGATTTAAGATGGTGAAGATTATAACCTGAAACTGTAACAACAGTTTTGCTGCTGCAATTTGAATAAGTTGGTTGGTGGTAATCATAAAATATTGCCCTTTCAATTGCTTATTTTATATCAAATTAATTAAATGTTATTCGTTATCAACTTAATGTTAAAGGAAATAGGACAGCGGCATTCAGTGGACAATTCATATTTCATATCTAAGAAAGAAATGCAACCAGAAAATACCATCATCTCAGCTAAAAACGTCTACTGCTGGATATAGGCCTTAAAGAAAATATCGTGACATACAATTTGCCCATTCTGGATAAAACAGGTTTAAGTTTATCTATGTTTTATTTCTGCAGATCCTCATAATTGTATATGAAAATTTCAAGTTTAAGTTGCGGGATGTCATCGTTTAAGTTAATATTCTCTAAGATACCTGTTTTCTAAAAAAAAAATACGAAGGCTTTAATTAATATAAATTTGAATAAATTATTATTATTATTGTCTTGAATATAATATTTAAGAACATTTTTCTTGCTTTCTTACAGGCCTCACAAAATACTTTGATAAAAAAAGCTACAGAATATATGAACCGTAAATTTGGGTAAACCAATGCTGTAAACTGTAAACAAATAAAATTCCATGAAAATTTTACTTTGTGATAAAAACAAAAGCGCCATTGTTGCTGCAGGATATCACTTACGTATGTATAAATTGTTTACACCCAGGTTTTATAATACTTACTCTCTTTTATAAGTTTTAATTAAAACATATTATATTTTTAGGTCTCAAAAAAAAACCACAAGCAGGGTTTTTTCACATACAAACAAAGTGATGATCAAGATCAACCCAGGCAAAAACAAACATTTGAGGTGCAGAGTGCAGAGCAAGATTATTGAAAATGAGTGTGTAAAGAAAGAAGCGCATAATTCATACATTATGAAATTTCCAAAAATAGATTTGTTTTACTTGTTTTATATATACATACTAGAGGCTGCCCCGCGGTCTCACCCGCGCAGATTTCTCTTAAACACAAAAATTCCGTTTATTCCCGTTCCCGTGGGAATTTCGGGAAATCCCTTCTTAGTGCTCACCTAAACTCCCCAAGGAACCCACGTGCCAAATTTCAGCATTCTACGCCCAGCAGTTCAGGCTCTGCGTTGTCTGTCAGTCAGTCAGTCAGTCAGTCAGTCAGTCAGTCAGTCAGTCAGTCAGTAACGGAAGAATTTTATATATATTGATTATTATAGGCACACATCTTTTAGTTTTAATTATTTTAGAGCTGTGCTAATAATATCTGATGTGACAGAGTTTTTTATGAACGGAAAATCTTTAGAAATAGGTAAGTATTATTATATTTTTATCAAGACACCCGTTTTATTCATTAAAATAACTTATTGTGTGCAGTAGGTTTCCTGGAAGAAATCGCTTTAATCGATAAGGCACAATTGCCCTTATTCTTTTTCTGTTAAAAATGTTATACGGTTTGTTACATTTTGTATTTTTATTTGCATTTTTATAGCAATAAAGCGTTTTTATCTTTGTCTTTGTTTTCTTGTTATTATAATACCATACAATTACTCCTGAATTAGTTATGATAAATTCCATAATAAAGAACCATGTCTTGTATAAAAGAATAGACAACTTGATTTAGGACAAGTTATTTTTGCCATCACTAGCTTTTTAGAAAATTAAAAATAAAAAGTCGAACCCAGGTACGGGCAAGGTGCGGAAGAGTCATACGACCCAGTGGAGAAAGTATATTGGTCTCTTTTTAACATATTCAATGGTTGCACTTGAGTAAGTAGCGTAACACAATGATGTGACTTTTTATTTTAGGACTCCTTCTATGCTTGTCTTTATTCTGAGATTCGAACAAAATTTGTTCGAATCTTCATCCTTTCATTCATTCGTCTTTCGTTCGTTCATAAGTAGTATCTCTAAATCTCTAGTTCATCTCTAGTTGGTCTGTGGTTCGTTCGTTCTAATCTAAATCAAACAAAACAAATTAATCGTTGATTGTTCGTCGAATTTATTGTTATTTGGATTACCTACAATTTATAAATACATTTTAGAATTTTTAAACTCTTGCTCAGCGTACCTACATAACGTTATGTCGGGCATCAAAGAACCACCTGCGGACCTGGACTGGGTTCAGCTTCGCAAGGATATGGGAGCCATACATCAGGTTGAAACATTCAAAGAAAAATTTCTTAGAAAATTCAATGATAACCCATTTGTTCCTATCGGTAAGCGAACTTGCATAATCAACGCTTTTCAGAAATACCTACATACCTAGTTAGTTGAAATGCATCACTTCACCTAAAACGACCCTCCGACCCTTCACTACATAGGTACAGACCCACCTACATAATTTCGTTATGTTAGGTAATAAAATAAAAAATACTTTTATCAGACTTTTACTTTATGTTACTGTACCGCCTTCTATTATAAAAAAAATGTATAATTACCTACATAATTATTATGTTTGGTCCTTACTCATGCCTCATCAATTTCTGGAATACTCTATAAAATGACTATTTTTGACTGCATTTATAATTTGACTGCTCCGTAGCTCAGTTGACAGTAATGTGGACTAAGTAAGCGTAAGCGTGTGCACCTGGGTTAGATTCCCGGCGGAGCAAACATTGTTATGATGAATATCAATGTTTGTTTCCGGTCTGGTGGTTATGTTTGTCTCTGTGTGTGTTTCGGGTACCCTAGATACAGGTTCTTTCTAGTTAGGGGCTCTGAGTGTAATGCATTATTATTATTATATTTTTCAATACTCTTCGGTATCACGGGATGGAGCCCGGTCCTTTGAGAGGTGTGCGAGGGGACGAATCCAACTATCCAACTCGTATAATAGAATATTGCAATACATACATAAATCTATGTTTGATACATACTTAAATTGCCAATCAGTGATAGGAAGATGTCATTATATTGTAAGATAAAAAATAATATAAACAATGTTTATCATAGATTTTTTTTATTACAGGCTGTTTTGCCACTGCTGGAGCTTTATCTTATGGACTTTGGAACTTCCGTCTAGGTCGGAAGAAAATGTCCCAAAAGATGATGAGAGTTCGGATTGTGGCTCAAGGATTTACTATTGCAGCACTAATCATTGGGGTTATTTCTGCATCCAAATAGCTGGAAACAGTTTTTTTTCTTTTATGGAACAATTTTATCTTATATAATGAAGCAGCATTTGAATTAAAAATGTATATAAATTTTAAAAAACATCCTTTATCTAAAATAAAATTAAATATTATTAAGTTACTGTTAATGTGATAGTTGTAGTGAGTAAATTTAAATAAAACGTGATGAAGCTACCCAAATAGGAAAATTATCATTGGGATATTGTGATAGAAGTGGCAATGGGAAGGGCGAAGTTGAAGAATGAGGGGGGTGAAAAGATGTTCAGTGGCGACCGCGCACCGAAAATCGTAGAGTAGGCAGATCTTCCCAAGGTGGTCGGACAACATGGTGATGTCGAAAGTTTAAGGAATGCACTGGATGAGGATGGAATTTGTTGTGTTAGGAATTAGGAATGCCTATGATGTATGTACATACAGCAGCAGTGAGTAACTTGTTTCAGCTGAGATGATGAATACCTACTTATTGATAGTCAAATAATTAAATAACGAGACCATGCCTTTATGCGGTAATTTTGCGTTATGTGAAAAGAAAAAATACTGGACTTGTTTCTTAGGTCAGTGTTGCCGTTTGTAGAAAAAAAAATGCGCTAAACTCATACCAAAAATGCACCAGTTTCTTACTAAATTCTGGGTTCTGAAATCCACTAAAATGCGCTAAAGATATACCAAAATTGCACCAGTTTCGCACTAAATTCCGCTAAGTTTTACCTCAAATATATTTTTTTTATCTTGAAATTCACTAAAAACCATTTTTGTTATTTAATATTTATTTAACATACATAATCTCACGCCTTTATTCCCCGACGGTTAGGCAGAGGTGACATCTCATCAGACTAGGGCCCACGATTAGCCGAGTTTATGTTTATGTTTGGTATAAAAGACATAATGTAAATCTTCGTTTAGTTTTCTAGAATTTAAATCGTTTTTAAATAGTCTGATATTTTACCTACCTGCATTTTTTTTTCGCCCATTCTGGGAAATGAAAGTAGTCCATACAGATAATTCTACAGTAAGTGGTGGTTCTTGCGGAATCTATCGGAATCATTCCGGAAGCGCCTTCCTTTATTTCTCACGTTTCCAACATAGTTAAAGCGCATATCAAAAAATCACCACACTCAAAATTAAGAAACCAAAGTTTGAAATTATCTTCCCGCTTTGCACTAAAAATCTCATTAACATAGACTTAATTAAGTATATTTGGTTAGGAGCTCAGAATAAAGACAAGCATAGAAACCGGGCTAAAATAAAAAGTTATTTTCATATTGTTACGCTCCTTACTAAACGGCAAAAAGACTATTAGTTAGAGAGAGATAAAATATAAGAATTCTTTGCAAGTTTTCTTCTTGTGGTATCAAAGTGGTTTATTGATGACACTGGTTTATTAGTACCGTACAAAATTAAAAACCAATAATTTGGTACAGTCACGGACTAGGAGGCCGTAACAGATTTGTCTATTGTTTCGTAAGCCCTAGACTGTATTACCAAAGAACAAGAGCTGTTTTGCAATACAGAATAACCGGAAGTGTTACGCCGATCGTGTCCGCCACTGTACATATTTGGTGGTTTGTTTATGGTTTGTTTTATTTTGACGTATAATATGACATTGTAAACATCGGTAGCAGCTCCAAAAGTTTTATGATTATTTTTTATGAAAAAGGTGTGATAAATTGGTTTTGTGATTGTGAATGTTTAACTTAATGTATAACAATCTCTTGTGTAGTGACGGGATGTGAATCAAATGCGTCAAGGAATCAAAATCTTGATGTTTCGGTCACCTACCATTCGGTAAATAATTTTGTTTCATTGTAGACTTCTGGGCACTATTTTGACAAATAAATTATCAAGAACATCAATTTTACACGCTGTTTGTCGAACTCGTACCTAAATTTATTGAATTATTACGGTAAAATACTGTCTGCGCTCTTGTCTATGTACGTTGCTAGGCAACCTGTTGTTGTTTATAATAACTAAGAAAGTGACTAAGTTAGAAACATGTAAAAGAAGTAAAATATAATATAATTCAGTTTAACCAAAATACCACCAGTCCTCATCATTTCGTTCATGGTCCTTCGAGCCGGATGCCGGAAGATTTTTGTAGCAAACAGAACTTCAGAAATTTTAGAAAATTTGGGATCAAAAAATTGGCACCATATATCATCTCAAGAAAACCCCGCGGATTCAGCATCGAGAGGTCTACGTCCTTCAGAATTAATACGCAGTAATTTATGGTTTAACGGACCATCATTTTTACAAGAGAAAAACATATTATATAAAAAGCCAGAAGACAATAATATTGAATTAGAAGCAGCTAAAATGTCTTACCACATTAGTGCGAATGAATCAATTTGCGAACGATTTTCATCACTAAGTCATTTATTACGAGTTACTGCCTATTGTAAAAGGTTTATAAATAATGCTAAAAGCAACTCAACAAAAAGGTTAGAACCTTTTATTACAGCCACCCAATTGAAAGAATGTTTGATTTTTTTTTTTTTTTTTTTTTAATTTTTGTTTTGCTTCAACTTACTTTTAAACTAGTAAACAATCTGAACGAAATGGTCGAAATTTCCTTAAACGAGTTATCGGTAATCAGAAGTCAAGGGTTCCAAAGTAATAGCAGAAAGGAGATTTAAAGGTTTAGAACGAAGACTTCAAAGAAACGAAGATTTAAAGACTAAGTACAGTGAGGTAATAACAGAATATATAACTCTAAGTCACATGGAAGAAGTAACCAAAGAAGAAATTGATGACCCAAAGGCAGTTTACTTACCGCATCATGCCGTTATACGTGAAGACAGAGATACTACAAAGGTAAGAGTTGTATTTGATGCATCCTGTAAGGGCGAAGATGGAGTATCAATTAACAACTCAATGCTAATCGGACCGACCTTGCAATCGTCACTTTGGCATTTACTCTTACGCTGGCGAAGTCATCCGATATGTTTAGTAGCTGACATTGTAAAAATGTATAGACAAATCACAATTGATAAAGAAGACAGACGATATCAGAGAATTCTTTGGAGAAACAACCCAAACGAGACATTAGGACATTACGAACTCAAGACAGTAACATTTGGTACAGCATCTGCTCCTTATTTAGCTATCAAGACTCTGCAACAAGTAGCCATTGATGAAGCTGCATGTTCAGTTATCGCAGCAGAAGTAGTCAAACATGACTTTTATGTCGATGATTTACTAACTGGAGCTGAAACAGAAGAAGAAGCGTTAAGAATTTTTCGTGACACAAACGCCTTACTTTCAAAGGGTGGTTTCGAATTACAAAAATGGACAAGCAACAGCGGTTTATTCATAGAGAATATTTTAAAGAACCATAAGGGTACAAATGATACTGAAAAGGCTAAAGAACTTAATTTAAAATTAGATAATATACAAAAAATTCTTGGACTTACCTGGTGTAGAAACGAAGACACTTTTAAGTACACGGTAAAGCTGCCAGAGCTACAAGAGCCTGTAACTAAGAGGAAAATTATAGCGGATATTTCACGATTTTACGACCCAATGGGGTGGATGGGACCAAGCACGATAATATCAAAGATAATGATTCAGAAGTTGTGGTTAGCTGGTATAGATTGGGATGAAACGGTACCAGAAAACTTAGTTAAGGAATGGTGTGCTTATCGGCTAGAGTTAATGCTATTGACTGAAGTTTCAATTCCAAGATGGACGTACATAAGAGCTGGGGTAATGATAGAATTACATGGATTTTGTGACGCGTCAAAGGATGCCTATGCTGCCGTTGTTTACATTAGAGCAATTCAACCAAATGGTTCAATTAAAGTATCTTTAGCAGCAGCAAAAACAAAGGTTGCTCCTATAAAACAAGTGTCGATTCCCCGCCTTGAATTGTGTGGTGCAGTTCTACTAACAAGATTAATAGTGGAAATATCAAAAGAATTAAAAATAGAAAAATCAAATATATACACATGGACAGATTCTACAATTGTATTAGCGTGGATTAATAGTCACCCAACAAGGTGGAAGATTTTTGTAGCAAACAGAACTTCAGAAATTTTAGAAAATTTGGGATCAAAAAATTGGCACCATATATCATCTCAAGAAAACCCCGCGGATTCAGCATCGAGAGGTCTACGTCCTTCAGAATTAATACGCAGTAATTTATGGTTTAACGGACCATCATTTTTACAAGAGAAAAACATATTATATAAAAAGCCAGAAGACAATAATATTGAATTAGAAGCAGCTAAAATGTCTTACCACATTAGTGCGAATGAATCAATTTGCGAACGATTTTCATCACTAAGTCATTTATTACGAGTTACTGCCTATTGTAAAAGGTTTATAAATAATGCTAAAAGCAACTCAACAAAAAGGTTAGAACCTTTTATTACAGCCACCCAATTGAAAGAATGTTTGATTTTTTTTATTAGGGAATGTCAGATAGAACATTTTGGCGAAGACATGAAGGTAATCAACTGTAATGAACCTGTACCAAGAAGAAGTAAATTGAAGACACTTAACCCGTTTGTCGATCAATATGGAGTTCTAAGAGTTGGCGGCAGATTAGAACATTCTGATCTGAAATTTAAAACAAAGCATCCCGTTTTGTTGCCGAAGCAGGCATGGTTAACACAACTTATTGTCGCGCATGCTCACAAACAAACTCTACATGGCGGAATTCAGCTCATGCTCAGTTATTTACAATCACAATATTGGATTATTGGAGTAAAACAAGTAGCGAAAGCTTATTTAAGAAAATGTGTGATTTGTATAAAGAACGCAGCAATAACAAAGGCACCATTGATGGGACAGCTTCCATCAGTAAGAACAACACCAGCACGAGCTTTCTACAATGTAGGCTTAGACTACGCAGGTCCAATTCAGATGAGAACAACAAAGGGTCGAGGGCACAAGTCCTACAAAGGATATATATGCTTATTTATATGTATGTCCACTCGTGCTATTCACCTTGAAGCAGTGAGCGATCTTACCACCGAAGGATTTTTGCAAGCGTTTAAGAGATTAGTGGCCAGGCGCGGCCACTGCGCCAACATATGGAGTGATAACGGAACTAATTTTATCGGAGCAGAGAAAGAACTAAAACGAGTATTCGCGGCAGAAAAACGAAGTGTAAATGTGGAAGTCGCTGAAGCACTTGCAACTCATGATTGCACTTGGCATTTTATTCCACCACATTCGCCTAATTTCGGTGGTCTATGGGAAGCAGGGGTAAAATCAGTCAAACATCATCTTAAACGAGTTATCGGTAATACTACTTTAACGTATGAAGAAATGGCAACAGTATTAGCACAAATAGAAGCATGTTTAAATTCAAGACCACTATCAGTGTTATCAAATGATACCAACGGAACCATGGTTTTAACTCCGGGACATTTTCTTATAGGCGAGCCTTTAGTAACGATTCCTGACAACAATTATGAAGCGTCAAATGTTGGGTCTCTGAGGAGATGGCAACACACTCAAAAACTTCTTCAACATTTTTGGAAACAATGGTCTCAAGATTATTTGCACAAATTCTTACAAAGACACAAGTGGTCGATACAAAATCCGCAGCCCAAACTAGGAGATGTTGTCTTAGTTAAAGAAGATAATTTGCCGCCATGCAAATGGTTATATGGTCGAATTCTGACAATGCATCCAGGAGCTGACGGCATTGTTCGTGTAGTAAATCTTAAGACTAAAGACACAATTATTAAAAGACCAGTCAATAAATTATGTATTTTGCATAGCTCAGATTAAATAAGAAATAGGTAATAAATATTAGTTTTATTTACTTAGGTGGGCTACTTATTATTTATTTCATGTTATTTTTTATTAAGTTCCAATGAGCATGAAGAAATGTGTTCAAGAGTATCAAGTTGAGTTTCTTAATTCTTTGTTGTTTTAAATATAACTTAGTTATAGTTATATGATATTTTTTGTTTTCTATGAAATGTTTGCTATCGAAGTTGCATAAATTCTAATTCATTCATATTTATTAAGATAATATTTATATGTTTAACAGCCATATATGTTAAGAACACTTAAGGTGTTCTTCGCGGGCAGTATGTCTGCGCTCTTGTCTATGTACGTTGCTAGGCAACCTGTTGTTGTTTATAATAACTAAGAAAGTGACTAAGTTAGAAACATGTAAAAGAAGTAAAATATAATATAATTCAGTTTAACCAAAATACCACCAGTCCTCATCATTTCGTTCAAATACCTTCTGTAATGGTTATGATAGTGTTGTGCCAAAATATGTTTAGACAAAAGTTATCGAACCTAAATCATCCGTTCTAACTTAAGGACAAATAAAAATCATACATAATAATATGCTAATTGTTGTATTTTTTTCAGTTTTCAAGTAAATTATATACTAAAAACAAAATGACTGGATGCTATAAAGAGACAAGATTTTAAACATTCACAACATACTGTTTTATCAACAAAGAAGATTTAAGATGGTGAAGATTATAACCTGAAACTGTAACAACAGTTTTGCTGCTGCAATTTGAATAAGTTGGTTGGTGGTAATCATAAAATATTGCCCTTTCAATTGCTTATTTTATATCAAATTAATTAAATGTTATTCGTTATCAACTTAATGTTAAAGGAAATAGGACAGCGACATTCAGTGGACAATTCATATTTCATATCTAAGAAAGAAATGCAACCAGAAAATACCATCATCTCAGCTAAAAACGTCTACTGCTGGATATAGGCTTTAAAGAAAATATCGTGACATACAATTTGCCCATTCTGGATAAAACAGGTTTAAGTTTATCTATGTTTTTTTTCTGCAGATCCTCATAATTGTATATGAAAATTTCAAGTTTAAGTTGCGGGATGTCATCGTTTAAGTTAATATTCTCTAAGATACCTGTTTTCTAAAATAAAATACGAAGGCTTTAATTATTATATATTTGAATAAATTATTATTATTATTGTCTTGAATATAATATTTAAGAACATTTTTCTTGCTTTCTTACAGGCCTCACAAAATACTTTGATAAAAAAAGCTACAGAATATATGAACCGTAAATTTGGGTAAACCAATGCTGTAAACTGTAAACAAATAAAATTCCATGAAAATTTCACTTTGTCATAAAAACAAAAGCGCCATTGTTGCTGCAGGATATCACTTACGTATGTATAAATTGTTTACACCCAGGTTTTATGATACTTACTCTCTTTTATAAGTTTTTATTAAAACATATTATATTTTTAGGTCTCAAAAAAAAACCACAAGCAGGGTTTTTTCACATACAAACAAAGTGATGATCAAGATCAACCCAGGCAAAAACAAACATTTGAGGTGCAGAGTGCAGAGCAAGATTATTGAAAATGAGTGTGTAAAGAAAGAAGCGCATAATTCATACATTATGAAATTTCCAAAAATAGATTTGTTTTACTTGTTTTATTTATACATATTATTATAGGCACACATCTAATTTAGTTTTAATTATTTTAGAGCTGTGCTAATAATATCTGATGTGACAGAGTTTTTTTATGAACGGAAAATCTTTAGAAATAGGTAAGTATTATTATATTTTTATCAAGACACCCGTTTTATTCATTGAAATAACTTATTGTGTGCAGTAGGTTTCCTGGAAGAAATCGCTTTAATCGATAAGGCACAATTGCCCTTATTCTTTTTCTGTTAAAAATGTTATACGGTTTGTTACATTTTGTATTTTTATTTGCATTTTTATAGCAATAAAGCGTTTTTATCTTTGTCTTTGTTTTCTTGTTATTATAATACCATACAATTACTCCTGAATTAGTTATGATAAGTTCCATAATAAAGAACCATGTCTTGTATAAAAGTATAGACAACTTGATTTAGGACAAGTTATTTTTGCCATCACTAGCTTTTTAGAAAATAAAAAATAAAAAGTCGAACCCAGGTACGGGCAAGGTGCGGAAGAGTCATACGACCCAGTGGAGAAAGTATATTGGTCTCTTTTTAACATATTCAATGGTTGCACTTGAGTAAGTAGCGTAACACAATGATGTGACTTTTTATTTTAGGACTCCTTCTATGCTTGTCTTTATTCTGAGGTTAGGAGGTTCCCAAATGCACAATTTTGCGCTACATTCAGAATCAGAATCTTTATTTGTTAGGTACTTTATTAAATAAAAAAAACGTTTTGTTTATGTATTTTTCTTTTTACAAAAAATGATTTTTAAAAGCATTTAAATTTAAATTCCATTGCAATGAATGTATGAATGATTGTTCGGATGAAATCTTACAACTCAATTTTGAAGCAGATATATTTAAGGTGGTAACTCTCGGTATGGCGCGAAATTCAAATTTTTGAACTTAATCAAAACTGAATACTTTTGCCAGAATAATTAAAAAATGCGAAAAAAATTGAATTTCACGCCATACCGAGAGTTACCACCCTAAGCTATTGAGATGAAATTTTGTTCAAAATTTTGTTTATTGTTGACTAGTCGACCCGGCGAACTTCGTACCGCCTAACCTATTACTATCTTGTGCATGTATTAAACTTATAAACCCTCCTCTTGAATCACTCTATCTATTGCAAAAAACCGCACCAAAATCCGTTGCGTATTTTTAAAGATTTAAGCATACATAGGGACAGACGCGGGAAGCGACTTTATTTTATACTATGTATTGATGAAAGATTGTTCTTCGTCAGTACTGATAGTTTAGCTATCTCTTCTTCCGCGTAGGTATGTAAAAAGATTGTATTTGAAAGAGTTCGCGAATGTAAAAAACCAGCTCCCACATTCTAATCGTTATTATCACATATTATCGTTTTTGAAGACAGAGTTACCGAGTGTCTTTCACCCTATACAATACATACACAAAATCAGTAGGTCCGTCTTCCAAAACCGTTGCAACGTTCCAATGTGGGAAACGGTTTTTTTAGATACGCAAAGTCTTTTAAAATTTATAATTAATTTCCTTTTTTACAAAAAGAGAACCCCCGCCTTCAATAAAATAGGTACAGTCACGGACTAGGGGGCCGTAACAGATTTGTCTTTGGTTTCGTCACTGTATTACCAAAGAACAAGAGCTATTTTGCAATACAGAAAAACCGGAAGTGTTACGCCGATCGTGTCCGCCACTGTACTGAAACCTTTTCCTGAATGTAACAAATACTTTGTGAAAACCACATCAAAATCGGTTCAGCCAAACTCGAGATAATCGCGGACAAACATACATACATACATACAAGTCAAACTGATAACCTCCTTTTTTGAAGTCGGTTAAAAACGAATACTTTCGTCATAATAAATAAAAAACACAAAGATTTATGATTTTGCGCCATACCGAGAGTTTCCACCTTTAATCCGCCCGGCCGGCTAGAGTTTTAGCGAGAAAACAAACCCCGATTGATTTTTATATCTTATAGTAGATAGAAGCTAGAAGATTATCATAAGATTTTAGTGTTACGGTTACATTACTATACTGTGCAGATTATAAACATTTCGATCATGGAAATGCCAATTGTCGTAAGGGACATTTTTCGAAATTTCGTTTTTGATGCCATTATACTCAGTTTTTCACGCTCTATCGAATGGTATATTTGAAACCTCTCTAGCTTCCAAAAAATGTCCCTTACGACCTGACTTTTTTTGGGCCTAGCTCAGAAATTTATTAAAAAAAAAGCTTTATGGAACATTTAATTTTTCCACATTGGCGTAAGGGCCAATAAATTAAAATATTATTGATGATTTTTATACGGTTTTGTCAATATGTCCTTTACGACGTAAAAAAAAAAGTTGCAGTATCTAAAGCTCAAGGTCGTAAGGGTCGTAACTTAATCTTATGTTAATTAAAAACTCAGATTTTAATTATTATTTTATATGAATTTGTTTAAAAATAATGTTTTAAAAGTACCCATTCGTTGATCTATTTAATCAGCCAATCAAAATATAACTATCTCTGAGTGGGTACGACGTCAAATGTCAATTCGCATTGATTTCTAGCTTTAAAGTTTATTGTATTCCTTAATCTTAACGTAACGGCGGGTTTTAATTTGACTCTATAGTAAAAGATAACTACTGACGAACTTACCATTTCTGTTGATGCCTAGTTCATTCCTGTCCCGAGTCTTAAAGACTTACTTGAGTGCACAGCGGCTGCGGTGAACAGTTTAAGGGATATAATATAACTCTTTTTGAACCCAGTCCTCAGCAGCCTTCGAGCTCTGGTCCTGTAGTCCAGCTGACATAGTGGCGTTTTTTACAAATAGTTCCATATACCAATAGGCACCGCTGAAGAGATTGCAGTACTACCCAGCTTCAAAGACTTTCCCATAGTTCACAAATGCCAGGCAAAGAGGCAGATTATACTTTTCCGTCTTTTATATTACCTGCCTTAAAGCATGTATGTGGTCCATGGTACTTTGCCTTTACGAGAAACAGCTAATTCGAAAGGCGAAGACGTCAAACCTGCGCGCAAAACGATTCTTGATGACTCTCAAGAACAATTTATAAAGGTGGCTTAGATGTAAGCTCTTCAGCTGGTTTTATGGCCTTTTCTGAAGAACAGTACTACCAAACTTCTGTTGCACGCTTCTGGCGCTATCCCATCGCTGATATCAGAATTGAACCGTTTCGCATTTAAATCCCCTATGTCAACTGTGACGCAAGTTTTTGAGCAATGCATAATCACGAGATACATAATCTCCACATTTTCGTTGGACTGTATCGATGCGGGAGCGCATACTTGTATAAATTTTAACAAATACTGCTAAATTCATAGACGTACAAGACACGCTACCCTTGCCGTCATAATATCGGTATTTACAACGCTGTGAAGGGAATTGTTCACTATGTACCCGAAACCTCCCTGGATTGTGGTTCTCCCTCCTCAACAATAATGTTTTACCATAACGAACTCAATTCCTGCTTAAGCTTCGTTGGCCCGGGATCAACGTTAGTTAGTACACACACCCTGCCTCACCTTTTCCTACCGCCGCTACCAAAGCGCAAACTAGGCCAAAACGTTAATTTTAGCCATGATCATTATGAGTGGGTTTACCATAATTGTCACACTTGGCAGGCAGGTTGGAAATCGCAGTATGGCTGTTGTACTAAGCTGTTGTAGGATCATCGATGGACGCTACGTGCTTCGATTTTTTCCTATAGTCACCTTAGCCATATACATGGAAGATGGGGTGCTGGTATCCTATTCATACTATACGTTACATACCAACCATAACAAAAAAGCTTTTTAATGTAAGTCTTGTAGTTTTTTTTAATTGGTCTTACTGAAGTATTTATTCCTATACACCATGTTAAAAGCTAAATTACTTTAAACTTGGGCTATAAACGAATTACTACCTACCTATCTTCATTAAAGTGTTGATTTTTATTGTAGACATTGAAGATTAATAATTTATTTTCTTTTAAATCTTACGAGGGCGCTATTGGAGTTCCTAGGTATTTGCTATTTTATAAAAATTATGCACTTAATATTTTTTTTTTACAATTAATATTTAAATTTTAATGTTTTGTACTTCATATTTCAGAAATTTTATCATTTTGTTTCACAAGGGTAACCAAACAATAACATTTTAACACTATAGACATAATTAAATATATTTTTTTTAGTTTCATCAGTACTAATAACAACACACTTGTTGGTATTTTAATTCCCTTACGCCCTTCAAATTTTACATAGTAACTTTAAAATTAAATATTATAATAGACATACGACTGCATTGGAAAAACACATATGGGACTTACAACCAATTATTTTGTAAAGTTAAAAAAACTGTATAGGTCGTAAGGGAAAAAGTTGAAAAAAAGGTCAGCGTAAGGGACAATGTTGCTAAAATGGGTAGGGCGTAAGGGACAAAATCTTCTAAACCATTAGTTGTAGTGTATCCAAACTAAAATAATTGAAAAGATCTTCAAAAATTAGCACTGGTCTTCTTTTAATTGATCGCTGTAAATCAAGGCAATCAAAAGTTACAAAAGGATTTGTAAAAAAAATTTCGTTTTTTGGCTCTCCTGAAAAGTCGTGCTTTGTCCCTTACGACAATTGGCATTTCCATGATCGATTTGATAAAAAAAACATCGACTCTAACGTTGGTCGCGGCACATCACTAAAATCTCGAGTGGGGAGTGTGGTTAGGTGCGGTGTGGAGGCGGGCCAGTGTTGCCACCTTAGTGGATTTTCCACTAAATCTGGTGGTTTGGAACCCCCATTTAGTGGCCATTTTTTGCGTTTAGTGGCTAGTGGATTTTTTTAGTGGAAAAATTAGACCAAGAACTGTTGCAGTTTTTGAATAAATTGGAATTGCGGTATGCTGTTACAAAGCGTATTAACTAAAGATGTTTTAGACAATTTAGTAGAATTACAACATTTTTCCTTTTTTTTTTTCAATTGAATACAAAGTCGATGTAATTTTTTTATTTCATATTTTTGTCCACACTTCGAGGACCCTTAGTTTTCTTTTTAGCTGTCTTGAGCACCTGATTATAGTTTTTAAAGAAGATAGTTTACGATCTAGATGGCAATAAAATTTTAAGGTTGCGAATTGGTTAATTTTTAGAAAAAGGTCGTCCTCTCGGTATGGCGCAAAATTAAAAAAAAATCGCGTTTTTTACAATGTGGGAGATGGTTTCTTATTTCTTACATATGCGAATTCATTATAAAATTTATTAAATTAATACTTTCGCCAGAATAAATAAAAAACGCGATTATTTTTTTAATTTCGCGCCATACCGAGAGGGACCACGTTAAAGTTTCAAGTTCAAGTTAGGGCTCAAGTCTTAAAAATAGAACATTTAAAATTCCTTAAAAAATAAAAGGGCCCAGGGAGGCAAATTTCTTAACTAAAAACGATTGACTCGTAATAATTGTCTTGTTCTTTTTGGCGACTTCGTTAATCATTGCTGTTTTCTTTGGGCGTGTAACAGAAAACACATTTGTTAAAGCGGCAATGGTTAACGAAGTCGCTAACGAGTCAATTACGAGTCGATCGTTTTTAGTTAAGAAATTTGCCTCCCAGGTCATATATTTAGGGTAGAACGCATAGCAAAGGGTCACCACTGTCCCCTATTTACGTATGTCCACTCATCTGTCATGCACCCTAGTGGAAATTTTAGTGGTTTTCAGAGGGGGACATATTTTTGTTAGTGGTTTTCTGGTGGTTTGAGGAGCCTTATCTGGTGGATTGCTATTTCAACCGTTGGCAACACTGAGGCGGGCTTGTGCGTGCCCGCCTCTCACATCTCCTTCAACCCCGCGATTATTGAATTGTTTTTAATGAAAATAAGTATGAAAATCGACTAACCGGTGAAATGTAATACTTGATTTCGATTTGGTGTGTTTTCTAGTATAATTTTTGCAACAATCAACTGCACATTTCACCATAGTGACGGCGAAATACGAACAAAATCTCTCCAGGACCGCACGGTGCAAGTAATCATCACAGACTATAGACGCTCGCGACGGGAACGCCTTTTTGTTCTCACCTGTGTCTACTGTTCCCACTTGGATGTACTCCCTCTATAGCTGTAATCAGCGTTGCCAATGTGTGGGGAATTCCCCAAACTGCGGGGAATCCCAAAGCGATTGGGGAATTTGTGGGGAGAGGCACTGTGCGGGGAATATGTGGGGAATTTAGCATTTTACCAATTAAAAAAAAACTAACAACCAAAACATACATTGATCAAATATAAATTACTGCGTTTATATATTTTTATTGATAAAAAGCTCAGAGTATAGATATTACAAATAAAAAGGCTCAGACTTAGCTTTAGGGAAGTGAATTTCTTAATTTCCTTCTTCGTTAAAATTACTGAATAATAGCGAAATGCAATAATGAAAATGTATCACCCCACCCTAAAATCAGTCAGTTTTGGTTATTCCTAGTCTTATTCCTAGGCTATAATACCTATGTAAATATTTGGTTCTTTCAATTTGTATTAGAATAGTTTTGATATTTTTTTTTTTTTTTTTGGTTTTTGTTCGAATACCAAGTTAAATTTACACTTCATGTTTTTTTAAGTGATATTGCGATTTTTTAATTGTTTTTCATTTATAAATAGTTGATTTTTAAAGTTTTTTCGTAAATAGTTCAAATCTCATTGTGAGGGGAAATTGTGGGGAATCAGGATATTTTTCTCCCCAAATTTGGGGAATTTGAACAGTGATCTTGGGGAATCTGGTAAATAGCCATTGGCAACACTGGCTGTAATATGTTTAAGCGTGCTAGACTCTAGGCAGACAAAATGATATATAGTGCAGAGTGCAGTAGTGCAGACAGCGTTCTACTTTGTCTATGAGTGCAGTGAGGTGAGATCTCAGAATAATAAGGACTAAAGCATAGAAGTAGTCCTAAAATAAAAAGTCACATCATTGTGTTACGCTACTTACTCAAGTGCAACAATTGAATATCGTCGGCTCCGTGCTTCAATGTTCAAGCTCCATTTTGGTCGAAAATTACTTTTTGATGCAGGATTGTTAACGATGTAATTTAGGTCCAGAAGGTCAAGTAAAAAAAGGCTTTTCCTAGAAAAAATACAATAAATTTCACGTTTTAAATTTTGAAGCCCACATCATCGTAACAAAAATTCCGTGCTTGTTTAGCCAACCTCCACAGCATTACCCAAAGTCCCGCATCGAAATATTTGTTGCGTGCTTGAGTGTTCAAACTCTAGCCGGCCGACCAATCACAGCACAGTACATACGTCACGCTACCCGGCCATTTTGTTTTTTCTGTGATGGTCTTGGTTGCTCCTTTAGTTTGCTTGCAAAAACCTAATAAATTAGTTTTATTGTTTTCAAAACTAATTCAATTAATTAATCCACAGCATTACCCAAAGTCCCGCATCGAAATATTTGTTGCGTGCTTGAGTGTTCAAACTCCAGCCGGCCGACCAATCACAGCACAGTACGTCACGCTACCCGGCCATTTTGTTTTTTCTGTGATGGTCTTGGTTGCTCCTTTAGTTTGCTTGCAAAAACCTAATAAATTAGTTTTATTGTTTTCAAAACTAAGAAAACTAACTGCGAGTAACGTTAAAAGCTGCGGCAGGATGGCGAGTACCAATTTCAAAACAAGCAAAAGGCGTACTTTGGCGACATTCGAGCAATAAGTACTTTTTAATAATGTTCATTTCCGAATAGAAACTTTAAACGTACTGATACAGGATGTTAATAAATTCACTTTGTAATAAAACGGTTGAGAATTAAGTATATTATTATGTTAATTCTGTTTGATAGTCCGTTTGTCTGTCTGTCACAATGGTTCAACACAACAACCAAATTTTTAACAATAATTAAGTACTTACGTATATTTTATCATTTCGTTATGATTATGTTATTATTACTTGAGTCTAAATTAAAACATTTTTTTTATTTCTTCATTTTAATTTCTTAAATACCTTTTATCATCTAAAAACAATTTTTTTTACGAAGTAATTTAATCATCCTGTATATGGTATTAGGAGGTTGGACAAACAAGCACGCAACAATTTTAAGGAACACTGTGCTATCTCCATGGCAGGAGTGTTGTATCTCCATGAACGTACATTTTTATTCGCAGTTTTGTTCAACCTCCATTTTAAAAGTATGATAAAATACGTAAAATCACAGCATCGTAAACAAATTTATTGGCAATTCCATAGATTAGACTAAAATCTATAAATTTGCATTTATCATTCCTGAAACTAAACATCTCGTTTGATAATAAGTAAAAAAAACCTTCTCCTGAACAATGTACAGTGGCGGACACGGTCGGCGTAACACTTCCGGTTTTTCTGTATTGCAAAATAACTCTTGTTCTATAGTAATACAGACTAGGGATGACGAAACCATAGACAAATCTGTTACGGCCTCCTAGTCCGTGACTGTACAAAATGGAAGTTGAACATTCAAGCACGGAGGCGGCGATATGTTAAAAAGAGACCAATATACTGTCTCCACTGGGTCGTATGACTCGTCCGCACCTTGCCTCATGCAGGCAGTTGCATTTGCCTGGCATTTGCAGCAGTGCAGACTTATAATCGCAAGGCACAATTTTATTACCCACCCACACTATGAATGGGTTTATCGCAGTGCACTGTGGTATGTATGTAAGCTAAACATAATTTCAGATTTAATAAAAAAAACGCTCGACCAAATTCGGTCTGTTTGTTTTTAGGCGCAGGTAACCACAGCGAATCTTTGAAGAAGGAATATCAAAAAACTTGCTTACTTGCCTGCCGAAAAGCTTCTGATGCTTTGCAAAGAGGATGCAGTGCTGTCGAAGCAGTTGAGTTGGCTATTATAGGTTATTATACCTTTTTCTTCTTCATAAAGTTAACCATTCATTTTGACCTACCTAGATAAACTCAATGTTTTTATCATGTTTCAGAGTTAGAAAATAGTTCATTGACCAATGCTGGCTATGGTTCCAATCTAAGCTGGAAGGGAACAGTAGAATGTGATGCATCTATCATGAATGGACAGACATTGCATTTTGGAGCTTGCGGTGCTGTTTCCAATGTTTGGAATCCAATAACCCTTGCAAAGCATTTGTGTGCCAAGCAATGTGATAACTTGTCATTGGGCCGAGTTCCTCCATGCATACTCACAGGCAATGGAGCAAGATCTTGGGCTGATAGGATGGGCATTAAAGTTGTTGAAGAAAACAAAATGATTTCAACTAGAGCCTTCCGTCACTACAAACATTCTAAAAAGAAGTTGAAGAGATACTCTATACAAAATGATCTGAAATACAGTCCATTAGACACGGTTGGAGCTATCTGTGTGGATTCTAATGGAATTGTGGCATCTGGGGCCAGTTCTGGAGGAGTTTCATTAAAACATGAAGGAAGAATTGGTCAAGCTGCCTCATTTGGCAGTGGAGTTTGGGCTGTGATGAGTCGTGATGGTCTCAAACCTTCAGTTGCTGCATGCACCTCTGGATGTGGGGAACACCTTATTCGGACTCAGCTTGCAAAATATACAGCAGAAAGCCTTCTTGACCCCTCACCAGTGTTAGGCTTAGACAAATGCTTAAAGGAGCAGTTTCTTGAATCTCCATTCCTGTGGGATGTACCTCAAAGATTAGGTGGGACTTTAGCATTGCGCTATGACCCACAAAATGGTGAAGGGGAACTATTTTGGGGACACACTACAAAAACAATGTGTGTAGGCTTTATGTCTACTGATAATGAAAAACCAAAGGTAATTTCTAATTTTTTACTTCCATTCCTAAAAGATTTTTGTTTCTGTCCCAATATTTAGAAATAGGGTTTGTGTTTTGTACCTATACAGTGGATATGAAAATGAACTCTAAAGATAACTTGAATAACTTTTAACAAAATAAGTAATTAGAAATTATTCTACTGAATTAAACTAGGTAGTTCTGATGATATTTTGAAATTTATAATATATCCTGCTTTTTTCTATTCCAGTTTGCTAGTCCATTTTAGTGGCTAGTGGATTTTTTTAGTGGAAAAATTAGACCAAGAACTGTTGCAGTTTTTGAATAAATTGGAATTGCGGTATGCTGTTACAAAGCGTATTAACTAAAGATGTTTTAGACAATTTAGTAGAATTACAACATTTTTCCTTTTTTTTTTTCAATTGAATACAAAGTCGATGTAATTTTTTTATTTCATATTTTTGTCCATACTTCGAGGACCCTTAGTTTTCTTTTTAGCTGTCTTGAGCACCTGATTATAGTTTTTAAAGAAGATAGTTTACGATCTAGATGGCAATAAAATTTTAAGGTTGCGAATTGGTTAATTTTTAGAAAAAGGTCGTCCTCTCGGTATGGCGCAAAATTAAAAAAAAATCGCGTTTTTTACAATGTGGGAGATGGTTTCTTATTTCTTACATATGCGAATTCATTATAAAATTTATTAAATTAATACTTTCGCCAGAATAAATAAAAAACGCGATTATTTTTTTAATTTCGCGCCATACCGAGAGGGACCACGTTAAAGTTTCAAGTTCAAGTTAGGGCTCAAGTCTTAAAAATAGAACATTTAAAATTCCTTAAAAAATAAAAGGGCCCAGGGAGGCAAATTTCTTAACTAAAAACGATTGACTCGTAATAATTGTCTTGTTCTTTTTGGCGACTTCGTTAATCATTGCTGTTTTCTTTGGGCGTGTAACAGAAAACACATTTGTTAAAGCGGCAATGGTTAACGAAGTCGCTAACGAGTCAATTACGAGTCGATCGTTTTTAGTTAAGAAATTTGCCTCCCAGGTCATATATTTAGGGTAGAACGCATAGCAAAGGGTCACCACTGTCCCCTATTTACGTATTTCCACTCATCTGTCATGCACCCTAGTGGAAATTTTAGTGGTTTTCAGAGGGGGACATATTTTTGTTAGTGGTTTTCTGGTGGTTTGAGGAGCCTTATCTGGTGGATTGCTATTTCAACCGTTGGCAACACTGAGGCGGGCTTGTGCGTGCCCGCCTCTCACATCTCCTTCAACCCCGCGATTATTGAATTGTTTTTAATGAAAATAAGTATGAAAATCGACTAACCGGTGAAATGTAATACTTGATTTCGATTTGGTGTGTTTTCTAGTATAATTTTTGCAACAATCAACTGCACATTTCACCATAGTGACGGCGAAATACGAACAAAATCTCTCCAGGACCGCACGGTGCAAGTAATCATCACAGACTATAGACGCTCGCGACGGGAACGCCTTTTTGTTCTCACCTGTGTCTACTGTTCCCACTTGGATGTACTCCCTCTATAGCTGTAAATTGTAATAATATGTTTAAGCGTGCTAGACTCTAGGCAGACAAAATGATATATAGTGCAGAGTGCAGTAGTGCAGACAGCGTTCTACTTTGTCTATGAGTGCAGTGAGGTGAGATCTCAGAATAATAAGGACTAAAGCATAGAAGTAGTCCTAAAATAAAAAGTCACATCATTGTGTTACGCTACTTACTCAAGTGCAACAATTGAATATCGTCGGCTCCGTGCTTCAATGTTCAAGCTCCATTTTGGTCGAAAATTACTTTTTGATGCAGGATTGTTAACGATGTAATTTAGGTCCAGAAGGTCAAGTAAAAAAAGGCTTTTCCTAGAAAAAATACAATAAATTTCACGTTTTAAATTTTGAAGCCCACATCATCGTAACAAAAATTCCGTGCTTGTTTAGCCAACCTCCACAGCATTACCCAAAGTCCCGCATCGAAATATTTGTTGCGTGCTTGAGTGTTCAAACTCTAGCCGGCCGACCAATCACAGCACAGTACATACGTCACGCTACCCGGCCATTTTGTTTTTTCTGTGATGGTCTTGGTTGCTCCTTTAGTTTGCTTGCAAAAACCTAATAAATTAGTTTTATTGTTTTCAAAACTAATTCAATTAATTAATCCACAGCATTACCCAAAGTCCCGCATCGAAATATTTGTTGCGTGCTTGAGTGTTCAAACTCCAGCCGGCCGACCAATCACAGCACAGTACGTCACGCTACCCGGCCATTTTGTTTTTTCTGTGATGGTCTTGGTTGCTCCTTTAGTTTGCTTGCAAAAACCTAATAAATTAGTTTTATTGTTTTCAAAACTAAGAAAACTAACTGCGAGTAACGTTAAAAGCTGCGGCAGGATGGCGAGTACCAATTTCAAAACAAGCAAAAGGCGTACTTTGGCGACATTCGAGCAATAAGTACTTTTTAATAATGTTCATTTCCGAATAGAAACTTTAAACGTACTGATACAGGATGTTAATAAATTCACTTTGTAATAAAACGGTTGAGAATTAAGTATATTATTATGTTAATTCTGTTTGATAGTCCGTTTGTCTGTCTGTCACAATGGTTCAACACAACAACCAAATTTTTAACAATAATTAAGTACTTACGTATATTTTATCATTTCGTTATGATTATGTTATTATTACTTGAGTCTAAATTAAAACATTTTTTTTATTTCTTCATTTTAATTTCTTAAATACCTTTTATCATCTAAAAACAATTTTTTTTACGAAGTAATTTAATCATCCTGTATATGGTATTAGGAGGTTGGACAAACAAGCACGCAACAATTTTAAGGAACACTGTGCTATCTCCATGGCAGGAGTGTTGTATCTCCATGAACGTACATTTTTATTCGCAGTTTTGTTCAACCTCCATTTTAAAAGTATGATAAAATACGTAAAATCACAGCATCGTAAACAAATTTATTGGCAATTCCATAGATTAGACTAAAATCTATAAATTTGCATTTATCATTCCTGAAACTAAACATCTCGTTTGATAATAAGTAAAAAAAACCTTCTCCTGAACAATGTACAGTGGCGGACACGGTCGGCGTAACACTTCCGGTTTTTCTGTATTGCAAAATAACTCTTGTTCTATAGTAATACAGACTAGGGATGACGAAACCATAGACAAATCTGTTACGGCCTCCTAGTCCGTGACTGTACAAAATGGAAGTTGAACATTCAAGCACGGAGGCGGCGATATGTTAAAAAGAGACCAATATACTGTCTCCACTGGGTCGTATGACTCGTCCGCACCTTGCTTCATGCAGGCAGTTGCATTTGCCTGGCATTTGCAGCAGTGCAGACTTATAATCGCAAGGCACAATTTTATTACCCACCCACACTATGAATGGGTTTATCGCAGTGCACTGTGGTATGTATGTAAGCTAAACATAATTTCAGATTTAATAAAAAAAACGCTCGACCAAATTCGGTCTGTTTGTTTTTAGGCGCAGGTAACCACAGCGAATCTTTGAAGAAGGAATATCAAAAAACTTGCTTACTTGCCTGCCGAAAAGCTTCTGATGCTTTGCAAAGAGGATGCAGTGCTGTCGAAGCAGTTGAGTTGGCTATTATAGGTTATTATACCTTTTTCTTCTTCATAAAGTTAACCATTCATTTTGACCTACCTAGATAAACTCAATGTTTTTATCATGTTTCAGAGTTAGAAAATAGTTCATTGACCAATGCTGGCTATGGTTCCAATCTAAGCTGGAAGGGAACAGTAGAATGTGATGCATCTATCATGAATGGACAGACATTGCATTTTGGAGCTTGCGGTGCTGTTTCCAATGTTTGGAATCCAATAACCCTTGCAAAGCATTTGTGTGCCAAGCAATGTGATAACTTGTCATTGGGCCGAGTTCCTCCATGCATACTCACAGGCAATGGAGCAAGATCTTGGGCTGATAGGATGGGCATTAAAGTTGTTGAAGAAAACAAAATGATTTCAACTAGAGCCTTCCGTCACTACAAACATTCTAAAAAGAAGTTGAAGAGATACTCTATACAAAATGATCTGAAATACAGTCCATTAGACACGGTTGGAGCTATCTGTGTGGATTCTAATGGAATTGTGGCATCTGGGGCCAGTTCTGGAGGAGTTTCATTAAAACATGAAGGAAGAATTGGTCAAGCTGCCTCATTTGGCAGTGGAGTTTGGGCTGTGATGAGTCGTGATGGTCTCAAACCTTCAGTTGCTGCATGCACCTCTGGATGTGGGGAACACCTTATTCGGACTCAGCTTGCAAAATATACAGCAGAAAGCCTTCTTGACCCCTCACCAGTGTTAGGCTTAGACAAATGCTTAAAGGAGCAGTTTCTTGAATCTCCATTCCTGTGGGATGTACCTCAAAGATTAGGTGGGACTTTAGCATTGCGCTATGACCCACAAAATGGTGAAGGGGAACTATTTTGGGGACACACTACAAAAACAATGTGTGTAGGCTTTATGTCTACTGATAATGAAAAACCAAAGGTAATTTCTAATTTTTTACTTCCATTCCTAAAAGATTTTTGTTTCTGTCCCAATATTTAGAAATAGGGTTTGTGTTTTGTACCTATACAGTGGATATGAAAATGAACTCTAAAGATAACTTGAATAACTTTTAACAAAATAAGTAATTAGAAATTATTCTACTGAATTAAACTAGGTAGTTCTGATGATATTTTGAAATTTATAATATATCCTGCTTTTTTCTATTCCAGTGTATTATGTCCTATCTCCCACCAAGGGTGGAACCTGGAAGCAAGGCGGTGGTTTCAGGGCAGCCCTTCAAGGTGCCCTTGCAGCCAATGCCGGCTTTTCAATGGGAGGTCAAGGCAGAGACCAATGGATCTATGTAATAAATGTAGTTTAAGTTATACATGTAGTTTTAGTGATTATTAACATTATAACTAAACAGATTTAAGTTTAGCTTCAAGTCATAGTTTTCAATAATTTAAATTTAGCTAAGTAACTTCACAGATTTAACTTGATCTCTGTTTGTAATAAACTTACTCATTAAATAATAAGCTTCTTATCAATTTCGTTTACTTACCCTAACATTTAACTCAAACATTGATATACCTGCAAACTAAATAACAAACATATTATGTTTAGTATGTCTATGTATCGTCATTGTCAGTCAGTCCATCTTAGAGGGTGTTTTGTCGCATCTGACAAGGCGGTAATAAATCAAAGCAGGGATTCAGCTCACTATACCTAACAATTTGTTCAAAGCAACATGGGTCGAAATCTCCAAAAAAAACGGATGTTCCAACGGTTTGAGGTTCAATCAGCTGACTGAGTCTGTATGGAACAGCTGATTTTTATTTTTAAACCCATGTTGCTTTAGAAAAGTTGTTTGGTATGTTGTGCTGAATCCGGTCGTCCTTTTATTTATTACCGCTTTGTTAGAAATACCCTGTAAAGTCAAGCTCGACCGCTAGAATTTTTCTTACATTACATCAATATGAACAGATTTAAATAAGTCAAAGTGAAACGATCTGTACAATTTATTAAGGAAAGTCATTGTTTGTGGTATGGCAGTTGATTTTAGTAGCATTGCGCATAATAAATAAAAAAAATACTTAGTTATTATTTTATTTTGTGTTAACATAGAATTAGGTATATTTTGTATGGCAGATAAGTTAATTTGGTTGTTCACGATAGTTTACTACCTCATTCACCCAAAAATTTTGACTGATAATTTAAATTGATTAAATAAAACACATTATTATTAAGTACTGTAAAAAACCTGTATTGGATAAGTAGAGTGCTAAAAGATATAAATTCGGTGAGAGGTGATCATTAAGTAACTAACTACATAATATTACAGTAAAATCTGACACTTACTGCATAACATAATGTTTTGAATATGGTTATTATTTATTATCATACTAAACTTTTAGGATTTTTTTTAAACAAGATGCAGACTGCAAGAGGCATTTCAATCAAAACATTTGTTGGTTTGCATAGAAAATAAATCTTAAACATTTTTGTACAATATTAAAACAGCAAAGCAAGCACCATGTTTTTAAGTACCAGAAATGAATTGTTCATCTAATTATTATCTAAAAAGAAATTCATATATTACTCTATTTAAAAAATGAAACAATTTAGTAAGGCACTATAATAAAATATCTGTATAATTAATTAATTTTACATACATTACTGAGTTTAGGTCATGGTGCATTTTGTATTGTCTACTTAGCAAAAAATAATAAAGCTGTCTGAAACAGGAAGGCCATTGTTGACTTATTATAAATCCTAAAAGAGTTTAAACTTATCTTAACTTATATCTATTGAACCTCAGAATGTTTACTTAGTACAGATATGTTGTTTTGTTATCAAAAATTTTTATGAATAGCAACTTATTAATGATTTATTGTTATAAATTATGCTTGTATCTTATTTTTGTCCAAATATTATTCAACTTTTGGGTAAAGCAAATGGACATATCTTAACCACCTATATAACTTCCTATGCATGGATGGATTTTATTTACGTAGAATAAAAACTAATGTAAACTAATTACTTCTAGTACATTTATTACGCCGTAATATTTGTACTGCCTTACTGGATTAAATTTCATTAAATTAAAACTACAGCAAATACCTAAACAAGATTAAATCACGTTATTTTTAGGAGTATAAGAGTCATCAAAACTTTATAAGTTTATTATACATAGATAGTTGTTTTTTACATAAATGTATTGCTTGCAAGCATTACCAAATATTAGAGAGTATACTATACTTAAAAATTTCATACTTACTATAAAAGTATTACAATAATTCACAGTATCACTCACTGGCAAGTAAAGTTTAAAGTAATATCATTCTATCATAACAATAATAACATAATATCATTATTTAAGGACAGCCTTATAAATAAAATAGTAGTTTATTCAACAAGGGTGTACAGTGATGTATTATGTACGAGGGTGGTCTGTTAAACCCGAGCGCAGAATTATGACCCTCCAAGTTGTATATACTGCTTTTTATTCCATCCGACGAGAAAATTCACATTTAAGAAAGCAGAACCTATGTACCTACCAAATTTGGCTGACGTAATCAGCTAGCATGTTTCATCCCATTTAAATTCAATCATTAATTTTTGTAGCAATAATACAATACTACATCATAATTGCTCGAGGTCAATAATGAATGTATGGAAATTCATAACTGACCGGCTATAAACAGCATGTGAATAATGAGGAACTTTACGACTAGAGAACAGTAATCAAAAAGTCAACTTCGAGTGGATGGGATAAAAAAGAAGTTTAATTTAAAACTACAGAAGATAATTTCTGGTATATATTATAATGGTAAAATACTTATTAGAATTATTTGATATATTAAAGCTCTTGAAGAGTTAAAGGTTTTGTGCTTAAAAAAAAGAAGTGATGTGTCATTATTGTCATAATATAAAATTATAGTTCAATTACTCCCTAATTATTAAGTAATATTTACTTAAATAAAATTAATTACTATTTATTGTCCTTAAATGTTGAGAAATAATACTAATTAAATGCTAAATTAATACTGTATAAAAACGAAATGTCAAATAAATCTAAAAAAAATATATTGTGTACAGACATTGAAGTGGTTAAATGCAATTCGCAAGAATTGTCTTAATTTAGTTACTTACTATATATATAAAAATGAATCGTGGTTCGTAAGTCTCGCAAAAACTCGTGAACGGCCGGGACGATAAAGCTGATTTTGGTCTTAAAATGTTTGTAAGTAGTCCAGAGGTATAAAAGGTGAGAAAATTTGGAAAAAATAAGGAGATTTTTTTTTCATAAAAGTAGTTCTAACAAACTTTTGTAGGTATCCATTTTCCTGTGACAAATGAATTGATTGACTGTCGGTTTTGTTTTTTAATTCTCCCATTCTGAGCGGGCAAAGTAACATCGTCCATACAGCCAAGTTTTTAGTGGGTAGGTAGTATATTAATAATCGTGCAAATTATAAACTAAGGCGATACGGAGTTTGCCGGGTCAGCTAGTTTAGATTATTAATATCATTATAATCCATATCGCCATCCTCGTAAAAAGGGGCAATATTGCAAGGCATACATAACACAGTCTATCCATTCAAACATATCACATCAACTTACCACCAAGCATACTCACACGCATCCGTATTCGTACCAAATCGCGGACTCCTTGGGATTTTCCGGCTTCTCGCTTCTGTGGGCCCTGCCGTTCTTGACGCTCTCTCGTTCTTCGGTTTTCTCTAGTAGCGGGGCGGCGTCCGGGCGGTCGAAGGTCTGGCAGGCGCCGTCTCCTATGACGGTGGATATCCTGTTGTAGACGAGGTAGGTGGGCGCGTCCTTTGTTCCCGCGGAGGGCGCGGGGGCGGGGGCGGGCGCGGGCGCGGGGGCGTCGTCCGCCACGTACACGGTGCGCCGCGAGCCCGCTGTGCCGAATACTGGCGACGCGGCCGGGGATGAGGCTGCAACAAACAGCTCTACTGAATCTCGGAAAACTTACAATAATATTTCAGGTAAAGCTCAGTTTTGCATGTGTTTTTGTTGATTTTCACGGGGAAACAGCTGGACGGATTGGGGGAGGAAGTAGCTTAGAACCTAGATTTATAAAGAAACTTCATTTGCATTGAAAAAAGTGGACTTTTGAGGTAAAGACATATTTTACTGCGCCAGCGATACTAAGAAAAAAGGGCAGACGAAGTTGCAGTAACACCCTCTAGTATATGCAAAAAAGATGATAAAAATGAAATCACAAGTAATTTACTAACTTTTCGGTAATCCATTATCTCCATCGACCCCCTGGTAGCTGTTCCGGTGCGAGGAGGGCGCGGCGCGGTGCGGGCGGCGCCGCAGCGAGGCGCGGATCAGCGCGTCGTCGCCGCCGCCGCCGCCGCCGCCGCCGCTGTGCGCAGACGCCGTCGACAGGCGCCGCGCAAGGTTCCCTTCCGCCGCCAGCCGCGACGAATCCAAACTCGGAATCGATGAGGACAGCTCTATGTCAGCCTTCTTCAGCTTATCCTCAAAGCGCCGACTGAAATTCGAATCCGAACTGTGTCTCGGGGATTCCATGCTCATGTTTGAAGATACTTGGTCCTGATCTGAACTTCTGGACGTCTTCTCCATATCTTGACTGCCTGGGTCCGACTCGCCGGATTCAGAACCCGCTAGGGTTAGCTGTGATTTAGAGCGATTGTTGTCCTCTATGCGCTTGTTGTTCCTAGTTGGCACCTTGTTTATTAGATCAGTGCCAGCCTTGCGAACTCTTTTCACGAAAGAAGCGCCGAAGCCGCGTCGCTTGGTCGTGCAGTTGTCTAGCTTCTTGTAATGTTCCATTATTTTCTCTTCCAACTTTTCCTTCTGGCGTGAAAGCGCGTTTACTTTGTCTGCGAACATTTTTTCTTCCTCGTGGTAGTGTTGTTTGTCCTTCAGAGAGTGAGCTAGTAATTCGTGGTATTGCGTGAGAAGTTGGGACACGTGGTCCATCAGAGAGCGCCTGTCAGCATCTAAACTTTTATTCATTTGAACTAACATGTCACAGTGTTGATTGGTCTTGTTTATTTCTAGTTCCATACTAGTAATAACTTCCACTTTCGTGCTGATTTCTCCCGACAGTTCCGTGTTGCGTAGTTTTTGCTGAGCCATTTCACTTCTTAGAGCCCTGTACTCCTCCTGCATATTCCTATACTCATTTTTAAGCCTATCACTGGCTGTGAACAGATTCCTGAAGTCATCCTTCAGTTTTGAGTGTTCAGCTCTTAGGTTCGTGAGGTTTCTCGATTCAATTTTCAAATTCTCCTTTTCCATTTCAAAATCTGATAACCTTCTTTCGCAATTTGACAGTTTTTCTTTTAGCTCACGGTTTTCGATTCTCAAATCTCGTAAAGTTGCCTTTATTGGTTCTTTCTCACTGAGCAGCATTTCATACTCCATGTTAAGTTGTTCGTGCAGCGTCTGCAACGCTACTTGGTCCCTCATCAAATTATCCTGTTTGTCCTTCAGCACGTCTAGTTGTTTGACGACTTCCTCCTTCTCTGCGGCGAGCTGGCTGTTGGCCAGCTGCAGAGTCATCTGCTGAGAGATCAAGGAGCCGTTCTGAGAATTCAGCGTCGCCACGTTCACTTGTAACTTTGCATTCTCCGCTTGGGTATTCTCCAAAGAAACTCGTAAAGCTGCTAAGTCTGCAGTAAGCTGTTCGATTTGAGGGTTAACGATGTTTTCGTCTGTATCTATTTTCTCTTTATGATCACAATTGCATGATATTAGGTTGGCTTTAGCAGCTAGCTCCAATATCAGAGCTTCATGATCAGAGTGTGTTATTATTCTCTCTAGCAAGTTTTCAACACTAACATCTTTAGATATAATTTCCGAGACATTAATACCAAGCTTTTCAACAGTATTTCTGACTTTATCAAAGTTGACTTTTTCTAATATTAAGTCTTTTTGCAAAGTTTGAATAGTCTCTGAGTCCATCTTTTTCTGTGATTTGAGCTCTTGCGACTTTTGTTCCGCATCTTGTAACTTGTTGAGCAAAATGTGGTTAGATTCTATTTCTTTCGTCAGTCTATCTAGGTCCCTTCGTTTAAGTTCTATCTCTGTGGTTAGTTTATCAATAGAAACATCTTTTTCTTCTACTGCTTCCCTGAGCTTATTGACTTCTCGTTGTAGGTTATGACTTTCTTTCTCACTGTATGTCAGCTTCGTTTTCAATTCTTCAGTCTGAATAATCAGTCCAGTAACTTTATCTGCTTCAGGCTTCACAGCATTCAGTTCTTTTGTCTTCGAATCTAAAGATTTCTCTAAATCATCAGCTCTTCTCTGTATAGAGTCGCACAACATCTGTATCCTCTGCTTATCTTTTGTCAGAGATTCTAAATGTTTCTCAAAATCTTGTAACTTATTCTTCTCAGATTCTCTATCTATCGATTGTCTGTCTATGAATGATTTCTTAGTTTCTAGAGCATCCTGCAGTTTACTGTTTTCTTCAAGAGCGTTTTTGAACACTTCTTCTAATTCTGAGTTCTGTTGTGCAAGCCGGTTACAGTTTTCTTGTAGTTGTTCGCATTTGAGAGCAAGCCGCTTCTTTTCTTTTTCTAATTCGAGCATTTTGTCGCCAGTTTCCAGTAAAGATTGTTCTTTCAGATTGTCAATTGTTGAAAGTAGTCTCTTGTTTTCTAGTTCTAGTTTTAAAGCCCTGGCTTGTGCGTTGCTGGTGAGTTGTTCAGATAAACTATTGTCGCCAGACTCCAGTGTGTTCTCGCCTTCATTATCGGTGTCTAAGTTGCTGTTGTTACTTTCACTAAGTACGGATTTGGCTATGTATTGCAAATGGTTGTTTTCTTCTATTAGTTCTTGTATTTTCTGTTGATCGGCATCTCTTTCCTGTAGAAAATGAGTTCGCAATGTCAAGAACAACAATACATTAAATTGTATTATTAAAACATGCAATTACCAAACTCATCCAATCACTGTGTCATCAATACATTGTATAAAACAAAGTCGCTTCCCGCGTCTGTCCTTATGTATGTGTCGTGGCCAGATCGTTAAATTGGCCACTTCATGATATGGTAGGCCATTTCATGAAAAGTGATTTTTTTCATGAAATGGCCGATTTTCGTAGGCCAGATCATTGAAATGTCAACGTTTAACGATTTGGCCAAGTAATAGCATGACTATTTCATGAAATGGCCAAATGTTAGCGATCATATCGTTGAATAGTTAAAAATGTCTCCGCTAATGGCGCTGTTGTTGCAATGGTGTTATGTGTTTTGATTAGTGATTTCAAAATTGAGGATGAGAGAGGGCCTCATTCTTTAGACATTCACTAATTTAGCAATGTTAGCATTTATTGTATAAGTAACATACTTACTTATATTTTCCAATTTAAATAATTATTATTAAAGTACCTACATAGTACAAACATAATTATTGTTAAGTGATTATTTGATGTAAGTAACGTTATAATAAATAAAAAAATGATTAAGTATAATCTTTTTTTATTTCACCTTTATATATCACTCTACATTAATGAATCGTTGAACGTTGTCATTTCAAATACATTTCAATGATCCGGCCAACGAAAATTGGCCATTTCATGAAAAAAACACTTTTCATGAAATGGCCGGCCACATCATGAAATGGCCAATTCAACGATCTGGCCACGACATATGCTTATATCTTTAAAACTATCCAACGGATTTTGTTGCGATTTTTTGTAATCGATAGAATGATCCAAGAGGAAGGTTTATAAGTATAATACATGAGCAACATAGCAATAGGTTAGGCGGTACGAAGTTCGCCGGGTCGACTAGTTTGTTATAAACAATACATATACACATATTCTATGAAAGTTTAAGATGAAAATTTAAGAGGTGTTTAGCATTAGCATAGCACACAGCTTTATTATTATTTCTAGAAATGAACGAGGTATAATATAGCAAGTACTGAAAAAAAAAAACAGTCAAATCGGGCGAGGAAATGATTAGTCAAGGGGTTGTAAATAGTAGTAGTAATTTGTAGTTTACCTCACGCCGATAAAGAAAAAAAATATAAAACCATGACAGCCTCATGCGGACTCGCTTAGAATGGTTATGTCTGAGCGAGGTAGCATGATATTTGTCACGGTTTTATAAATGTTTTCTTTATGTGCGCGGCTTATAATGAGAGCGCACGTACCAGCGCGGCGTCGTTGGCCTCGCGCTTGAGGTTGACGAGCGCCGCCTCCAGCGCCAGGCACTGCTCGGCGCGCCGCCGCGCCCGCGCCAGCTGGGGACATCGGTAATCATTGTTTGTCACTAATCTCTCAACATACTTTCTAAATAACAATAAAACCATTGCTATTTTTATTTGGACTTGATTAAAATTAATACTAATATATTAAATTACCACCAAGGGAGCTAAGTTATATTTTTACGGCGAGGTTTTATTGAATCCAGAGCGAAGAGAACGATTCTAGGTAGGTAGTAGATTCTTTAGTATAATAGTAGCGATAGTAAATAGTAGCGAGTGATTCTTTAGTATAATCCTGAACGTAGCGAGCGAGGTCATATTGTCTACTAAAACTTTCTTATAGAAAACAACAACTTTGGGCGCACTTATAGGCGAACAAAATTGTCCTTTTCTAATAATAATACGTGGGTATAACTATGTGTATTACGCACATGGACAAAGCGCAGCTCGGCCACGCGCGTGCGCAGGAACTCACCTGGTCCTCGAGCGCGTCGCGCGTGCCCAGCAGCGCGCGGTTGTCGTCGCGCAGCTCGGCCACGCGCGTGCGCAGGAACTCACCTGGTCCTCGAGCGCGTCGCGCGTGCCCAGCAGCGCGCGGTTGTCGTCGCGCAGCTCGGCCACGCGCGTGCGCAGGAACTCACCTGGTCCTCGAGCGCGTCGCGCGTGCCCAGCAGCGCGCGGTTGTCGTCGCGCAGCTCGGCCACGCGCGTGCGCAGGAACTCACCTGGTCCTCGAGCGCGTCGCGCGTGCCCAGCAGCGCGCGGTTGTCGTCGCGCAGCTCGGCCACGCGCGTGCGCAGGAACTCACCTGGTCCTCGAGCGCGTCGCGCGTGCCCAGCAGCGCGCGGTTGTCGTCGCGCAGCTCGGCCACGCGCGTGCGCAGGAACTCACCTGGTCCTCGAGCGCGTCGCGCGTGCCCAGCAGCGCGCGGTTGTCGTCGCGCAGCTCGGCCACGCGCGTGCGCAGGAACTCACCTGGTCCTCGAGCGCGTCGCGCGTGCCCAGCAGCGCGCGGTTGTCGTCGCGCAGCTCGGCCACGCGCGTGCGCAGGAACTCACCTGGTCCTCGAGCGCGTCGCGCGTGCCCAGCAGCGCGCGGTTGTCGTCGCGCAGCTCGGCCACGCGCGTGCGCAGGAACTCACCTGGTCCTCGAGCGCGTCGCGCGTGCCCAGCAGCGCGCGGTTGTCGTCGCGCAGCTCGGCCACGCGCGTGCGCAGGAACTCACCTGGTCCTCGAGCGCGTCGCGCGTGCCCAGCAGCGCGCGGTTGTCGTCGCGCAGCTCGGCCACGCGCGTGCGCAGGAACTCACCTGGTCCTCGAGCGCGTCGCGCGTGCCCAGCAGCGCGCGGTTGTCGTCGCGCAGCTCGGCCACGCGCGTGCGCAGGAACTCGGCCTCCGCCAGCCGCTCGCGGTACCGCGCCACCTCGCTCTCCAGTCTGCAACACATTACATGACGATGATGTCCTCTTGTCTTCAATCAGGGACATAGGGCTCTTAGTAAAGCTCGCCACTTGCTCCTGTCTTCGACCTCGTCCATCTCGCCCCACGGTACTCCGAGTGTGGGAGCCTCACATACAGGAAGACTCAAATGTTGCTTCAATATTATTCTTCGTAAATTTATGATTCTTACGGTTCGTCAGGTTCTTTTTAATTTCAGCCGAATAACGTTCATCACACTGCTGCACACAGGCCTTCTTTAAAAATCGGTTTGAAGCGACTGCGTCTTCCGATGCCTGGTCACCACCCGACAACTTTTCTGACCCAACGACCGTCTGTTCTCCGAGCTATGTACAGTGGCGGTCTAGGAGGGTGTAACAGATTTGTCTATGGTTTCGTCAGCCCTAGACTGTATTACCAAACTACAAGAGCTATTTTGCAATACAGAAAAACCGGAAGTGTTACGCCGACCTAGACCGCCACTGTACCAGGCCCCAAGCTATTCAGCCAGTTTTGCTATTCTTTGGTTTAACATAGTTGTATAAAAATAAGAAAATTATTTTTCTAGCTATGAAAGTAAACTATATTGTAACCGTCTTATTCATAAACATACAGTACATTTTAAGTAGCTTTACTGGAGGTCTACTTCTCTGGTTTGTTGTATGGTAATTACGTGACATCCAGTCTAAATTGACATATGTCAAATAACTAAAATGCTCTTTAACTTTTTATGAATAACAGGGTAAATGTTTAAAAACTTTTGTGTTAAAAACTTTAGTATTACCTGTCGCACCGGTCCGCCTTCTCTCTCAGAGCATCCCCCTCGTCCCGGTAGGCGGCCGCGCGCCGCGCCTCCGCCAGCCACTCCTGGCTGTCCGCTCGCAGCTTAGCGAGCATCATCTTCGTATGCTCCAACTCCTCGCGACATTCCGATAACTGTTCTGATTTCTCCTCCCTGTAGATAAATTTACATTATACTATAGCAAGGCACTTTATGTAACCCAAACTTTAGGTAAGTACTACATTCATAATCTATGAAGAATTTCGTAAAGTGGCCCCTTTTTTTGAAATGCAATCATCATTATACATGTAAAAAAAAACAAAGTCGCTAACGGCTTCTGATTGGGTTATTCCGATAGTCTCCAAAACCTTTGATGTCCAAAACTTTGCCGCCCCATACAACGTTTCCTATTAGTCTCCAAAACACTTTTTTGGTAAAGGTAGGTACAACATTTTTTTTTTTCATATAACTATTCCTTTTAGTCTCCAGGTAAGTTTTACTATGTAGAGACAACAACAAAAGTTTAGGAATTTTAATAAAACGTAGTTTTTTAGTATAATCAGTTTTAATAAATATTTAAGTACATATGAACTATCGTGAACTTCACAAAACAAATAATACTTATGACTGTTAAAATTTGCTTAGGCTTACCTATAAAAAATAAAATTTTCACATTTACAACAATCAGAAGCACTATTACTATGCTAAATATATAAAACTAGTCGACCCGGCGAACTTCGTACCGCCTAACCTTTTACTATTTTGTGCATGTTTTAAACATAAACCTTCCTCTTGATCTTCCTCTATCTATTAAAACAAACCGCATCAAAATCCGTTGCATAGTTTTAAAGATATAAGCATACATAGGGACAGACGCGGGAAGCAACTTTGTTTTATACTATGTATTGATGATGATAATGACGAGCATGGGGAAAATAGGTAACTACCCTTTTATTAAACATCTAATAAATTTCTAAACACTTCTTGCACATTTTCTATACTGTAATACTTAGCTTATCATAATTATTAACCAAAATTACGTGAGTTGAATGCTATTTAAACGGCGTGATTGTGCTAGGTCCTGCGTCTGAATTTTCACTTTCTTCCATTATGCACTGACACAGTGACACTAGTCTAATCCCTCCTCAAGTCAAAGATCATACTGGATTAGAAAAAAAAGAGTACCACATGCACTCATTTTTTAAATTTTAAATAACGGGACTTTAGCCGAAGGACTACCGAGCAGCACTCTGTGATTGGTTTAATAACCGCAAGGCTATTGTTTCCGTAAAACTTAGTACCTAGTTGTAGTCTAAGCCGCCCCTTATCAGGTAGCTGAGAGTTTGTAAGGTTTTTGACAACGAGTCAAATATTTTTTAAATCTAGGCGATAATATTGTATAGGTTACTATATTTTTATATTGTAATGCAGTTAACATTGGTTTTTCTTGCTTGTTTTGCCGTCGATACCATCTTTGCCTGTTAATATTTTGGAGACTATAGGAAATGGAAAATAATTAAATAAGAATAAAAATAAATCAGCTTGGAGACTAAATGGAAATAAAAAAAAATGATTTTTGGAGACTAATGGAATAACCCGTCTGATTATAGAGTGAATTAAGAGGAAAATTTATATCGAATAATACATGCACAACATAGTGATATGTTAGGCGGTACGAAGTTCGCCGAATCGACTAGTAAGTTAATAATAAACTTGTATGTCACTTACAGCTCCTGCCTCTGCTTTCTTAGCCGAGCCTTCCAGTCTGCCAACTCGACTGCTAAATGCTGACTGTCACCATTATTTTGGCTGACGTTCTGTGTTGATCTACTTTTCCCATTCTTGTTCTCAGTTTCATTATCACAAAGCCCCTCATTTAGAACCAAAGCAGCCCAGTTCTGAAGGTAGTGGTCTCGTTCCTTTGCAAGTCGCCGCATGTGATTAAACATTGTGGGCGAGTGGAATAAATCGATGGCATCAGGTGTCAGCACCACTGTTTGCATATCTGTTACCTGCAAATACAATAATAGGGTTTTAAATAGAGTTAATTTTTCTTATTATTAGGTTTTCTTTGTCAGTATAGTATTAAGGACAAAAGTAAATAAGAACAATTAATGCTGCATCCTTGTGGGGGGCTCATTTATCATAACAACTTTCTAAGGGTCATTGATCTCTTTCCAAAGCTAGCTGTGGCTAGCCATTATAAAATAAACCCTTTTTTTGTAGAAGGGTAAGATTACAGCAGCAGAAAATTAGAGTACAGTTCAATTCAAATTCTTACTACTTTGTTTTAGTTAAATCAAATAATGCAAGGTCAGATTACAAAACCATATTTCATACGAAAATTATCACAGTAGTGTTAAATTGACTGGGGTCACTAGAATCAAATATTATGTAATCAGTTCCAAATATTTATGTTAGCTAGGTACAGTTTACTACTTTACTACTGTCCTAATAAAAAAATATTATGCATTCATTATTACATGCATTTATTTGTATTGAACAATGAAACAATTGAAAACATTTATGAAATTTTTCTGTGGCTATTATATGAATAATGGAAAAATAATATTTTGCATACCTGCTTTATGCATTCTACAATATTATGCTGTAACTCCAGAGGCAACTCTTTTATCCTAGTTATAAAAACTTCCTTATTAGGGCACTGCACTGATGCTCCCAGTAACAGCAGAATAAGCAGCTTCATGTTCTCTAGACCTTGCCTTGACTCCGGAGACTTCCCCAAGCAGATACATTCAGGAACTACTAGGAGAGTCATCCCAAGTTCTTCTTCATACAAGTTCTTTACATTTTTTACAATAGCTTCAAAGTTCTTAACTCTGCCAAGTATTAAAGCCTGGTCTTCTAATCCAGCTAGTTTAGTGGTGTGGAAGGCGGGTTCAGGGTCAATCTGGAGGTAAACCCGATGAAGAAGGTCCCCATCGAAAAAGATGGAGTATTCTGTTATAGTGTCTTGGTTTGGTAGGCATGATGTTAGCTGGGAAAAAAATAAGATAAGGATTTTATCTGTTTTTTTTATCATATACTAGTTGTGAGAAAGAGCTCCATGGATAGTGGGTCACTGATAATTATTTATATTGTCTTTAAAAATTCAAAATTGCTGATATTTCAGAAAACAAAGTATAATTAAATTGCATATAATTGTTTTTTACAGTAGTATATATAAGTCTCTTGTCATTGATATTGTGTTAGCTACAATTTAACTTATTTACTATAAATAAATGCTGAGTTTCTAAAAGAAAACCTGGGGAAATCAAAATTCCTACAAACAATGAGCTATTAGTAGCACCTTGGGAACTTATAGCTCAAGTAGAGCAGAGATATTGAGAACAACAATAGCACCTTGAGTGCTATGGTTCCAGTTAATTGTGCCCATTAAAATAACTTTATGATTTAAAAGCAAAAGCAACATAGGTAATTAAATCTGACAAAAAACCTACAAATCCCATTACCTAGACTGTATCAAGTTAATTAATTTGTAAAATTCTGATTCAGTATGATAGTAGCTCCCACACTCCCATCAGCAAAATTTGTCGTATTGCGACATTCCTGTGACCGGTGAAGGATGACCGGATCTAAGTACCTAACTACCTACCAGTGTTTGCAAGTTGAAACAGACACCTCAGATTAACAGCAAAACATACGTTTACAGAAAGGAAGCGCCTGTCTGTGGTAGGAGCGTTATCAGCTACTAATAATTAGCATCAAGCAGCCCGCACAGGCAAACAAAAGATACGGATGGATGCCCACTCACCCATGAAACAAGGGGCCCGTTCAAGAAGTCTTCGATTTCAGTTCCCGACGCGGCCATTCTGAGCCTATGCTAAGAAGAAACGATCTTCGTCGTTTGCTCGAGATCGAAGCGCATGATATCTGCAAGCGTTCGGCGATGGCTGTGAACTGAAAGTCGCCCCAGCATTTGCCTTTAATTGTTCTAAAAAGCGAAAAAGAATTTCAGACCAAAAGCAAAACAACACAACACACTTCACAAAACACGACACTGCCAGAGAGAAGGTAAATCACTACTGACACTGCTACAGACCAGACACAGACTCGCTACAGTCACAAATTAAATACAGAATAACTAATCTATGTTTTAGGGACGCGAAGATGCCTTGAAGATGCGATTCATACCGGTTTTTTTTCATAGACAAGGAAGAACACTAGGTTATGTTGGCCGTTGTTAGTTCGCAGTACAATCAATCAATCAATAAAATATAAAATCAATCAATATTAATCGATCAAAAGTTTTTCAAAACTTTACCTACCTACCTACCTACATTATAACTTTCTCTCGGAGATTTTGGGGGGAAATGAAAAGAAGATGTCGGGCTTTTGTTTCTTAGTTTTTCGTGGCTATTATTGTGCTAGTGTGGTGGAATTAGTGTTATAATGTGCCCTTTATGGAAAACTGTGTAGCGAAATGAGAAATAAAGGAAGGCGCTCCCGAATAATTCTGATCAATGCCCCTCGAAAACTTCCGTGTGAGCATTGGAATGCGAGACCACCCTCGCATTTCAATGGGAGGTAGTAAGTAACTCTCGGTATGGCGCGAAATTCAAAAATTTTCGCGTTTTTTAATTATTCTGGCGAAAGTATTCATTTTTGATAAAGTTTTAATGAATTCGCGTATGTAAAAAACCATTTCCCACATTGTAATACAACGTTTTTCGAAGACAGACGTGTCAGAATTTTGTGTCTAAGGACCTAACTTGATTTTTGGCCTTTATGTCCTTAGGCGTGACTTACCGCCTTAAGGAAAACAAAGAATAAACTACAGAAGACTTCATTATTAAGAAATAAACTACTGAAGACTTGGCTGTATGGACTAAGTTCCTTTGCCTGCCCAGAATGGGCGAATTTAAAAAACAAAACAATCTCTCTGACTACAAATGACTACAATGGGGAAGAAAACTGCCAATTTATCCCGCTAGTGTCGTTTGTACGGTCGGCCCATAATAAACAAAGTTTTGTATGTGATTTGCATTGGTAGTCCAATTATTTATCAAAATAACTCACTATGTAGCTGTTGGGTGTAAGGAAAATGAAAATTATAAGTTTCCTAACAACTCCCGGCTAGGAAGCTATGAGTTTAAAGAACTTTAAAGGAACCGAACGGATTGAGGTTATGTTTTCGACATTTTGAAGATTCCAACTACCGAAGTATTAGTTTTACTACATGTTTGTTCCTAATTCTATATCTTATCGCTGTTTAGGGGGTCTGCAGTCCTCGCACAGAGTTTTCTGACCCATCTTGAGATGACCTTTGATTGTTTTTAGGTAATATTTTGTTTTACTTGCAAAAGTCATTTAAAATGGTTTATTCGTATGAATTTGTGTCGATACACCTTAGTAATTAAATGTGAACTTGAGATAATGACAAGCAAATAGTCCTAGCTAACATTAACTAAAGTTTACACATTGTTTACCTGCTCAAGAAGTTCGCGTTTTTGTCACGTAAAAAGCCTTCTCATTCATTAATTTCTTCTTGCAACTATGTTTTCTTCTACGTTCCATACGATACAATACAATACAGTGTAAAATAACGACGAAAATCACAAAAAAATGCCCGGTTATTGTATTTCACTTGTTTGTTATGGGCCGAACATATAGAGCGTCATCTACAAAAAGTTTTCTAGTTCGTCTGTGACTACAATTTTGCCGTAGTATCTCTACATAGTGATTTACCTTCTCTCTGGTATCTCTAGTTGGTCTGTGATAGTGATTTACCTTTTCTCTGGTCTGTGAATTTTGCAATGAAAACAAAAATTGAGGCAAAAATGTTTTTGAATTTTTATTTTTAATTATTTGTTTATCTTGTAAAAATTAAGCATATGTCTACAGTAAAGTCTACAATGTTTAATAAATCCAATAATAAAGTAAAATTTCAAGACCAACAAATCGATGACTATGTTCTTGAAGTAAGTAAGCAGTTTTTGTTCAGGTTTTTTAGAAATTACCTGCTTACATTTTTATTAGGTGTTTTTGTGCGCTGGGTGAGTCGTTTTTAGAGGCGGGCTGGGTCGGTGGGTCGTTTTAGGCTGCCTTGAAATGTATTTTAAGATATCTATATCCGTCCATCCCAACAATGTCTCTGTCGGGAATCGATCCCGGACTTCTAAGTCACATCCAACACCACTGGACATTGTATTGCAACTAATATTTATACTTAGTGCTGTATTTTTTTCTAGAACTCTGTTCTCAAGAGCAAACTGCAGAGTAAGATAGCAGCTCTGTCAATAATGAATAAAGAACTAGATAAATGCAGTATGGAACGAGATCGCTTCAAAGTTTTAGTTGAACAGTTGACAAACAAGAAGTTGGTTCAAGTCCCCTGCCATGATAACACCAACTTGTACCGGCAAACTCAAGCCAACATGGTTAGTGGTGGGGAACTGCTGGCTAGCACTAGGGAGCAGAATAGTATACTAAAACTTGAGGTTAGTTTGGTACTTGATTAATAACAAAATAAGAAGTTAGTTTAGTATTAAAATGATCTATTTTCTTATTTTCATTATAGGTTGAATCTTTGCGGAGCAGACTAGAAGATGCAACAGGTGACGTCACTGCCCTTAGGAAGCAGCTTCAAATTGCAGAGCATACAGGCTCAAATAAACTAATAACAGTACTTACTTACTCCAATAAAGATTATGAGCTGCTGGTGCAGGATCTTGAGAAGATTCAAAAAAAGGTAAACTAAAAAATATATTAAGCATCCTATCCATAATTACGAGTCATATGGATTATTGTTGTAAACATAGGTACACAAATAAATATTATTAGATTAGGTCCACTGCACTGGAGTCAAGTCCCTCTCAGTTGTAAGTGTGGGTACTAAGCCCTGTTTTTTTTTTTTTAAATAGCCTCTTGTGTCCAACTGCTAAGTAGAGGCCTGTCCCGTTTGCTTCCATTGCTCTCTGCTCATTGCAGTCTTTGGCCCTATATGTTAGTGGAATATTGTTTTAAAGCCTGCTAGCATATTAAATGATATTGAAACTAGGGCATGAATACCGGAATCTTGGAATCTCGTAATATCGGAATCTTGGAAGAATATTCTGATATTTTCAATTCCAATATTGAGAAAGCTCTAAATAAATAAATAAATAAATAAAATGTTTTTTTTTTAAATTAATTTTACACAATATATCAATCACTGAGTCTCCATTTAGGTATATAAACCTGTATTAGGAAACCCATTCTTCCTTAATGTAAAATCAGAATGTGTGTAAGGTGTAAGATATTCATTAAACAGTGGTTAAACAAATATTCTAATAGTAAGTATGTAGTAGTATGTTAAGTTAAACATTATATTATTAATCTTAATCAAAACTCAATTTAAAAGTGTCTGTCCGTTTGTTATTAGTAGTCTCGAGATCCTAAAATTTAGATTAAATAAAGAAGATATTCTCCAATTGCGCATAATCCAACTTTTGTAACCAATTAGTAACAGATTTTTTGACGTCTCTCGCTGTCATTGTATCGATATTCTGAATTTTGTTTAACAAATTATACATTTTCTTTGATCGAGCATAAAATTGCCTGCTAGCACAAACTGTTCTTAATATCGGTACATCAAATACAGGGCGAACACGTCTCACACTAATATTTATTACACTATTACGAGTTGGAATCTCTCTGTGAATCCTAAGAATAGAATTAAGTACATACAGCTTTCTAACAGATAGTACATTGCAAGTATCATAAAGTGCAGTTGTAGAAAAATGGAACGGTAGTGATAACATTACCTTAAGCAGACAACGTTGTGCTCTCTAAGAAAGCTAATATCAGAATTTTCGTTACAAGACATTTATTTTTATTTGGGTTGTTTTAAGAGCCATAGCACAGCTAAAGTAGCGCCACCCGAGAAAAAAATAAATATCTTTTAAACTAAGGCAAATATCAAAAATGTGAAACAGTATTCCCCTGGATAATGCAGCCTAGTATTTTTAGGGCACTGTTGTATAGCTTTTAGGTTAAAGATCAAAGAAAGTTACTGATTGTTACCAAAAGTGGCCGTTTTTAGCAACAATCAGTAGCTTTCTGTGGTCTTTAACCTAAAAGCTATACAACAGTGCCCTAAAAATACTAGGCTGCATTATCCATGGGAATACTGTTTCACATTTTTGATATTTGACTTAGTTTAGAAGATTTTTTTTTTTCTCGGGTGGCGCTACTTTAGCTGTGCTATGCCTCTTAAGCGTTCTGCATGGCTACAATATCAAAAGTACCCTGTATATTCGTCAATTCTTAGCTTTTTTTTAATTAGAAACATTCTTTCAAAGCAGTTCACTTAGGTATTTGGTACTTTGTACTGGTAAAATGAATCTTTGAATGGTACTCACTTAGTAAAAAAAAATTAGATCAATAAAGTAATATATTTTTTTTATAAAATTCAAAATCATTTACTTATTCAAAAATTTTAGTTATTTTATTTGTTCTCATTTGTTGTATAAAAAACCTAGAAACATATCATCTCAGCTTGAATGCTTACTCCACAAATCATGTTATTGAAATAAAATAAAATTGTATACATTTACGATTTAAATATTAGTTTCTTGAGTAATTTCTTGAGTATTTACGATTCCGATATTAATATCGGAATTCCGGTATTGAGATAAAATGTCCGATATCAGTATCGGAATTAAAAACCTTCCGATATTACATGCCCTAATGAAACTAACATTTAATGCATGTTGCATGAATAATAGTTTAATTTAATTATGAAAAATGTGTATACTTGTGTATAATAAATAATTATGGCCTTTGTGTTTAATGTTTTATTTTCCAGTACCAACAACTCCAGCTTGACTACCAAGCGACTCTTGATGAAAAAGAAGAGATGGTTCAAGATCGTGACTACTATAAGAACAAAGTGCAACGCCTCAACCAACAGATTAGCTATGTAATGAACCGCAAACTTCCGGAGAACGATAGTCCTAAGCCAGTTGTAGACATTGATGCTTTGATAATGGAGAATAAGTACCTACATGAACGAATCACACAGTTGCAAGTTGAGAAAGAGATAGTCAAACGCACTTTGACGAAGTATAAGGTAATGTGTGGCGTATCTTATGGGCTACTTTATTTACAAAAAAATTAACTTGCTTTGTGAAGTTTTTAAATTTAGTATAGCAGTGCATATTTACAAGAATCAGTTAAGTTTTTAATGTAGAACTGCCAGCTTATCAGTTTATTTCCATTTGTTTTTTTTTTTTTTCTTGTAATTATTTTGTTAGTACACTGATAAAAATTTAACTATTCTTTTTCAGACTCTTTTAGAGAATAGAAACAAAACGGAATCATTGAATATCACAAATAAGAAAGGATTCATTGATGTCATGACTCAAAAACAAGGTAGGATGTTTCTAACAAAGTAGTTAGGTATGGTAAACAGAATCACAGTTTCAATTTATTACAGATTTTTCAGTAAAGCCCGTATAATAATAGGTACCTAAAATGTGGTGTTCCTCAGTCCGCGAGTACCTGGAGCTGGACAGTAACAGCAGAGGTCGCCTCAAGCGGTCGGGCGCCGAGCTGCGCGCGCTGGCCCGCGGGCTGCTGGACGCGCTCGGCGACAAGGCCACCGCGCTGCAGCACCAGCGCCGCACCAACCAGTCAGTACCTGCTGCACCACCTAGCTCCATATTGCTAGTTTACACTTTAGACAGAACAAAGAGGAACTGGCCAAAAAAGAAACTGGCCAATTATTCCTCCCGAAATTTTATTTATGCTACCTGCCTCGTTAGAAAAAACTTAGCTGGCGCAATTTTGAAATTGGTTAGTGCTATCTCCGATGATAGTGTAGCACTGGTGTACAGCCATAGTTCACCTTAACTGCGAAACCGCTGCGTAAGAAAGTGAAAATATCGTTAGTTTACATCAAGACCAGGGAGTTTCGCTCCTGTTTCGACACCAAATAACAACTTCAGCGGCGGCGACAAAACAGGAGAAGATTTTCTCGCAGCAGTTTCGCCCTTTGAATTTCGTAGTGGGGTTGCGCTTAGGGCATGAATACCGGAATCTCGTAATATCGGAATCTCGGAAGAATTTTCCGATATTTTCAATTCCGATATTGAAAAAGCCAATATCGGAATCTCGTTACATTTATTTTTATTTGAGTTGTTTTAAGCGTTCTGCATGGCTACAATGTAAAAAGTACCCTGTAGATTCGTCAATTCTTACATTTTTTTAATCAGAAACATGCCTTCAACGCAGTTCACTTGGGTGTTTGGTACTTTATAGGTACTGGTACAATTATCTTTGAATTGTACTCACATAGTAAAAAAAATATATATATCATTAAAGTAATATTTTTCATTATAAAATTCAAAATCATTTATAATTCAAAAAAAAATTTTTTTTGTTCTCATTTGTTGTATTAAAAACCTAGAAACAGATCATCTCAGCTTGATTGCTGACTCCACAAATCATGTTATTCAAATTAAATTAAATTGTATACAGTTACGATTTAAATATTAGTTTCTTCAGTAATTTTTATTGAGTTTTTACGATTCCGATATTAATATCGGAATTCCGGTATTGAGATAAAATGTCCGATATCAGTATCGGAATTGAAAACCTTCCGATATTACATGCCCTAGTTGCGCTACCTACCTACCAACATCAAGCTGCCTATTATTATTCTTAGAATTCTACGCAGAAGTTTGACCTCGGCTATGTATGCAGCGAGAGTGTAGCAAGCAACAGCGGTTTATGTTTATGCAAATATAATGTTAAGGCAGATTTTTATTAGTTTGAATTAAAATTATATTAAAAATTATTTACAGAATCCTTGCCAACAGAATAACGGATCTAGAAAAGACACTGGAGAGCTGGTGCGAGGGCCAGAAGTGCATTCCAATATTTCCTTCAGAAATGCTGATTGAGGAGTTCCCAGACTGTTCAGTGAAATCTGACGAATGCAAGAACGAGACACAAGATGGTCAGGATCAGGATACAAAAAATAGTTCAGATAGTGAGGAAGATGGTAAAAATGTTAGCGAAGACTCGTCTGAAGATAAACCTTACGATTTTAAGCTTGGCACTAAAACTGAACTGCCGATTGAACTCGAGGAGTTGGTCAAAGAGGCCTTGGCAGAGATGAAGTCTTGCGGGTGAAAACTATAGTCAATTTACTGTTTTCATAATGATCAGCTATAACTACATAGTATGTTTTAGTTTAGTGATATGTTATTCTAGTCAGTATTGTTGCTTTTAATTTTCAGTTATTATTATGAGATTAAAATAAAACAAAGACATAAATTAAAATAGGTAGGTACATTTATTTTTTTATATAAAATTACTAGCTACAAAGGAATATTCTGGAATAAACACATAAACTCAGTCATAAATTTGTTTTTAACCAGTTTAATAATGATATATGTATTAGATATTTACTTATCATAATACGAGCTAGCTATTCGATTAATAATAATAAATTACACAAAAGTTTGGTTGGATTCAAATACTTTACAATTTAGTAGTTTAAAATTGAATAGTTTCTTACTTATTTAAAATTTTTATATAACTTTAATAAATATCATTTTTTACATTATAAACAGGGATAAAATAATCTCGTAACTTTACATACCCCATATTACTTACATATAAATAGATTAATTCTTGCACCTTCAGTGAGAAATGTTCGATTTGTTTTATCTGAATTTTGAAATTTTATTTTATTTGATTGTGGCACTTACTCTTCTCTCGATTTTGTCTCAAAATTTTCAGTTAAATCCTAGAGAATACACTAGTAAGCTATACAAGGATCGTGTCTATTGTTCGAAAAATTGTTGAAGCAGGACAAGGTTTTCGTGACTACAAACTACTGATCAAAATTTAAAACGATAGGCAAATAAAAAAATAATAATTGGGTAAGCCGTACCATTCTTGGCTCACCTTTCTATTATTGATTTATATGATTTCTTTCTATGATTGATTGAAAATAAGGATTCTTAGCATTAAATTACCATATATACCTACATTGTTTTAATGATATAAAATTCCAAGAACTCTTATATTGTCATGCCAATAATAGCAAGGGGCGCTAAGAAATGGGGCAGCTTATGCTATTTACTTACCGTCTTATTCATAAAGATACAGTAGATTTTAAGTAGCCTTACTGGAGGTCTACTTCTCTGGTTTGTTGTATGCTAAATACGTGACATCCAGTCTAAATTGACATACGTCAAATAACTAAAATTCTCTTTAACCTTTTATGAATAAGAGGGTTAGTGTCAGGCAGGGCGGATGAGCTAGTATCCTCTCACGGAGCACAGCGTACCTACTGCTCAAACCAAGGCAGCATAATGCGAGGCGAGCGCGGCCGAGGGCAGACTGAGTCCGTCGGCGGTCAGCTGCCGGCGCGCACTCGCCGCCGCGCCGCGCCGCACCGCCGCTAACATGGCCGCGTGAGGCGCCTCCGAGTACCGCTCGTAGGCTTCTAAACCTTCTTGCAGCTTCAGGATTAGGCTGTCGTAGTTCTTGCGGACTACCTCTAATATCTGGAATTAAAAATGGACCATTATTACTTACCAAGCCATAAAATGAACCGTCATATTTTTTTCTTTCATTTTTGATTACAAACTTTACTTATAATATGATATGATGATAACTGTTTAAAAAAAAAGTAAAGATTCAAAAACTCTATATCTTAGGTGCTATACAGAATACTTCCATGCGTATTCAAAGTTAACATAATCTATACCAATATTATAAAGAGGAAAGATTTGTTTGTTTGTAACGAATAGGCTCTGGAAATACTGAACCGATTTGAAAAATTCTTTCACTGGTAGGAAGCTCCATTAACCCCGAGTGTCATAGGCTATATTAGATTTTCAAAAAAATTAGGGATCCTTACCTAAACTCAAATAATATAACCCAAGGTGCAATATTTTTTCCGTTGTTTACATATTTTGACAGGCGGTTTGTTGTTGTTGTTTGTTTTTTATTCGGCCATTCTGGGCAGGCAAAAGAACATAGTCTATAGAGCCAAGTCTTTTGTAGTATCTTATATTCTATTGCGTAACGAAGTAAGCCGGGAAAGCTCGTTGTTTATAATTGAAATTAGCTTTCTCAGTTAGTAAGTTTACATAACTAACATCAACCCTCAGAAAATAATTTGGGTACATGGTGCTATTTGAATCACACTTTTATTTGATTGTTATCTTATTAGAAACAACCTGTTTGACGGTATGTTTTATACTCTGTTTGGTAAGTTTGTGTAGTGTAGTGCAGTAACACTGTAACAGTAGACTGGCCTGGTCCTCGCTGGGCGTGGACAGGCTCTGCGCGGCCAGCCAGGCGGCGATCTTGGTAAGTTTGTGTAGTGTAGTGTAGTGCAGTAACAGTAGACTGGCCTGGTCCTCGCTGGGCGTGGACAGGCTCTGCGCGGCCAGCCAGGCGGCGATCTTGGTAAGTTTGTGTAGTGTAGTGTAGTGCAGTAACAGTAGACTGGCCTGGTCCTCGCTGGGCGTGGACAGGCTCTGCGCGGCCAGCCAGGCGGCGATCTTGGTAAGTTTGTGTAGTGTAGTGTAGTGCAGTAACACTGTAACAGTAGACTGGCCTGGTCCTCGCTGGGCGTGGACAGGCTCTGCGCGGCCAGCCAGGCGGCGATCTTGGTAAGTTTGTGTAGTGTAGTGCAGTAACAGTAGACTGGCCTGGTCCTCGCTGGGCGTGGACAGGCTCTGCGCGGCCAGCCAGGCGGCGATCTTGGTAAGTTTGTGTAGTGTAGTGTAGTGCAGTAACAGTAGACTGGCCTGGTCCTCGCTGGGCGTGGACAGGCTCTGCGCGGCCAGCCAGGCGGCGATCTTGGTAAGTTTGTGTAGTGTAGTGTAGTGTAGTGCAGTAACAGTAGACTGGCCTGGTCCTCGCTGGGCGTGGACAGGCTCTGCGCGGCCAGCCAGGCGGCGATCTTGGTAAGTTTGTGTAGTGTAGTGTAGTGCAGTAACAGTAGACTGGCCTGGTCCTCGCTGGGCGTGGACAGGCTCTGCGCGGCCAGCCAGGCGGCGATCTTGGTAAGTTTGTGTAGTGTAGTGTAGTGCAGTAACACTGTAACAGTAGACTGGCCTGGTCCTCGCTGGGCGTGGACAGGCTCTGCGCGGCCAGCCAGGCGGCGATCTTGGTAAGTTTGTGTAGTGTAGTGCAGTAACAGTAGACTGGCCTGGTCCTCGCTGGGCGTGGACAGGCTCTGCGCGGCCAGCCAGGCGGCGATCTTGGTAAGTTTGTGTAGTGTAGTAATAATAATAATAAATTTATTGGAAAATTCATAAATTTGCAATAAAACTTAAAGTAAGCCTTATATTAGTGTGTAGTGCAGTAACACTGTAACAGTAGACTGGCCTGGTCCTCGCTGGGCGTGGACAGGCTCTGCGCGGCCAGCCAGGCGGCGATCTTGGTAAGTTTGTGTAGTGTAGTGCAGTAACACTGTAACAGTAGACTGGCCTGGTCCTCGCTGGGCGTGGACAGTAGGGTGGGTCTAAAAATTTTTTTTTAGATTTTTTGTTTGTAATAGTGATAAAAGGGTGCCTTTTGGGTTAGAATTGACGTGTACAAAGTTTTGTCCAAATAGGACATCATTAACAGCCTCCGAATCGTCTTGAAAAATTTGGAGAGTATAATTATTAGACGCCACTTCGTGAACCAAATTTTATATCTTCAAATTGAATAATTATATTATTTATTATTTTTTTATACTGCAAATATAGCCTGCTTAAGAAAAATATACTTATATAAAAGTATATATTTATATCATTTACACTACAAATTGACTGCTTGATATTAAGGCGCGAGGGGCGGGAAATTCAGTTTGCTTCATTTGAATAAACTACTATTGAAATATTATTGTTCGCTTACATTGACGGCGCTACAACAGGTCCCAGCCTCCAGCCCATTACGGCTAAACAACTAGAACTGAAAAAACCAACCTGTTGTTCAATTACAGCCCCTTCCTTTAAAGGTACTTGATTAAAAAGGCAACATGTCAGTACGAATCAATCATATCATTACAGCATTGCTTCGTCTGTTTCGATTGGCCTTTTCAATGACGATTTAGCTTATAGATGACCTGAAAAGATGTCCCATGCCGAATGGGTTTTTGTTTGGAGAAGGTGAGCCCATAATGGTTACTTTTACGACCGATGTGATGTCGTATGAGGTGCGACGGGGTTACATCGTAGTCACGCCAACTTCATCCCCTCCTTGCACTCTTCTCAGCATATTATAGGGTCCACAAGAAGCTGTATGCAATTAAGGATCAATTAAGCAAATAACCGCGCATTGGCTTCTTCTCGGAGGGAGACAGGGCCGTTCTCCCTTTGACAACTGCTCGGTGTACGGAAGCACCAAATGCTGCCCCCGCTCCGTAAATTCGTTGCCCCAAGGCGACTTTTACGCCAGGCTGAAGATACCGTAGACTTATATTCTTGCGCCCAGAATTACTGAGCTTCGTTCACGAAAGCTCCAAGGTCTCGTCCTGTCGCGGCAGCCGCGACTCCTGCCCTGCCCGGCGGGGACGGGCCGCCTCTCGCTCGCGTTCGACTGTCTCCTTGGCGAGCATTGAAATATCTCACTCGAGTTAACGTTTTATTCGTCTGTATGTTTCAACGAGAGTACCTTAACAGAAGTTTATTATTTTGGCTACTTTTGCTGTTAGTTACCACCTTGATTTGCCATCAAGACTCATTCCAGCTGCAAAGATGAGGCAAGACCTTTTAGAGAGCTCAGATCTGCTTGTAGGTATCTTCCAGATGACCTGAGAGACATACTAGGACCTGTTATCTACCTGTTACAAAGTAGCTAACTTTCCCACCCCGAGAATCTATAACCTGACAATGTTTCTGATCCTCAAACATTATTTTCGAAAGTTAGGTAAATCATGGCAAAATTCGAGTGTAGGGAGGATTTTCGTGCATTTAAGAACAGAAATTAGATTAAAATTGGTAATTAGTTTAATAACAATGTTAAGTTAATATCAAAGAAGCTTTAAAATACTACATTTTATGTTGCAAAAATAACATGGAGTGTAATTTATTTAATATTGTATGAAATACAAAAATAAATTAATTACAGTACTAAACAGAACGGACAATTTTTTATTTTTTTATGAAATTCAACTTAAATTCGGAGGCTGAAGATGACATTTAATTATTATATAATTAAATACGTATGTTAGTATCATGATTTAGCACCCTTTTATCACTATTACGTAAAAATATAAAACCTTTTTTTTTTCTCCATACAAGAGTGGCCCACCCTAGTGGACAGGCTCTGCGCGGCCAGCCAGGCGGCGATCTTGGTAAGTTTGTGTAGTGTAGTGTAGTGCAGTAACAGTAGACTGGCCTGGTCCTCGCTGGGCGTGGACAGGCTCTGCGCGGCCAGCCAGGCGGCGATCTTGGTAAGTTTGTGTAGTGTAGTGTAGTGCAGTAACAGTAAGACTGGCCTGGTCCTCGCTGGGCGTGGACAGGCTCTGCGCGGCCAGCCAGGCGGCGATCTTGGTAAGTTTGTGTAGTGTAGTGTAGTGCAGTAACAGTAGACTGGCCTGGTCCTCGCTGGGCGTGGACAGGCTCTGCGCGGCCAGCCAGGCGGCGATCTTGGTAAGTTTGTGTAGTGTAGTGTAGTGCAGTAACAGTAGACTGGCCTGGTCCTCGCTGGGCGTGGACAGGCTCTGCGCGGCCAGCCAGGCGGCGATCTTGGTAAGTTTGTGTAGTGTAGTGTAGTGCAGTAACAGTAGACTGGCCTGGTCCTCGCTGGGCGTGGACAGGCTCTGCGCGGCCAGCCAGGCGGCGATCTTGGTAAGTTTGTGTAGTGTAGTGTAGTGCAGTAACAGTAGACTGGCCTGGTCCTCGCTGGGCGTGGACAGGCTCTGCGCGGCCAGCCAGGCGGCGATCTTGGTAAGTTTGTGTAGTGTAGTGTAGTGCAGTAACAGTAGACTGGCCTGGTCCTCGCTGGGCGTGGACAGGCTCTGCGCGGCCAGCCAGGCGGCGATCTTGGTAAGTTTGTGTAGTGTAGTGTAGTGCAGTAACAGTAGACTGGCCTGGTCCTCGCTGGGCGTGGACAGGCTCTGCGCGGCCAGCCAGGCGGCGATCTTGGTAAGTTTGTGTAGTGTTGTGTAGTGTAGTGTAGTGCAGTAACAGTAAGACTGGCCTGGTCCTCGCTGGGCGTGGACAGGCTCTGCGCGGCCAGCCAGGCGGCGATCTTGGTAAGTTTGTGTAGTGTAGTGCAGTAACACTGTAACAGTAGACTGGCCTGGTCCTCGCTGGGCGTGGACAGGCTCTGCGCGGCCAGCCAGGCGGCGATCTTGGTAAGTTTGTGTAGTGTAGTGTAGTGCAGTAACAGTAAGACTGGCCTGGTCCTCGCTGGGCGTGGACAGGCTCTGCGCGGCTAGCCAGGCGGCGATCTTGGTAAGTTTGTGTAGTGTAGTGTAGTGCAGTAACAGTAGACTGGCCTGGTCCTCGCTGGGCGTGGACAGGCTCTGCGCGGCCAGCCAGGCGGCGATCTTGGTAAGTTTGTGTAGTGTAGTGTAGTGCAGTAACAGTAAGACTGGCCTGGTCCTCGCTGGGCGTGGACAGGCTCTGCGCGGCCAGCCAGGCGGCGATCTTGGTAAGTTTGTGTAGTGTAGTGTAGTGCAGTAACAGTAAGACTGGCCTGGTCCTCGCTGGGCGTGGACAGGCTCTGCGCGGCCAGCCAGGCGGCGATCTTGGTAAGTTTGTGTAGTGTAGTGTAGTGCAGTAACAGTAAGACTGGCCTGGTCCTCGCTGGGCGTGGACAGGCTCTGCGCGGCCAGCCAGGCGGCGATCTTGGTAAGTTTGTGTAGTGTAGTGCAGTAACAGTAAGACTGGCCTGGTCCTCGCTGGGCGTGGACAGGCTCTGCGCGGCCAGCCAGGCGGCGATCTTGGTAAGTTTGTGTAGTGTAGTGTAGTGCAGTAACAGTAGACTGGCCTGGTCCTCGCTGGGCGTGGACAGGCTCTGCGCGGCCAGCCAGGCGGCGATCTTGGTAAGTTTGTGTAGTGTAGTGTAGTGCAGTAACAGTAGACTGGCCTGGTCCTCGCTGGGCGTGGACAGGCTCTGCGCGGCCAGCCAGGCGGCGACCTTGGTAAGTTTGTGTAGTGTAGTGTAGTGCAGTAACAGTAGACTGGCCTGGTCCTCGCTGGGCGTGGACAGGCTCTGCGCGGCCAGCCAGGCGGCGATCTTGGTAAGTTTGTGTAGTGTAGTGTAGTGCAGTAACAGTAGACTGGCCTGGTCCTCGCTGGGCGTGGACAGGCTCTGCGCGGCCAGCCAGGCGGCGATCTTGGTAAGTTTGTGTAGTGTAGTGCAGTAACAGTAGACTGGCCTGGTCCTCGCTGGGCGTGGACAGGCTCTGCGCGGCCAGCCAGGCGGCGATCTTGGTAAGTTTGTGTAGTGTAGTGTAGTGCAGTAACAGTAGACTGGCCTGGTCCTCGCTGGGCGTGGACAGGCTCTGCGCGGCCAGCCAGGCGGCGATCTTGGTAAGTTTGTGTAGTGTAGTGTAGTGCAGTAACAGTAGACTGGCCTGGTCCTCGCTGGGCGTGGACAGGCTCTGCGCGGCCAGCCAGGCGGCGATCTTGGTAAGTTTGTGTAGTGTAGTGTAGTGCAGTAACAGTAGACTGGCCTGGTCCTCGCTGGGCGTGGACAGGCTCTGCGCGGCCAGCCAGGCGGCGATCTTGGTAAGTTTGTGTAGTGTAGTGTAGTGCAGTAACAGTAGACTGGCCTGGTCCTCGCTGGGCGTGGACAGGCTCTGCGCGGCCAGCCAGGCGGCGATCTTGGTAAGTTTGTGTAGTGTAGTGTAGTGCAGTAACAGTAGACTGGCCTGGTCCTCGCTGGGCGTGGACAGGCTCTGCGCGGCCAGCCAGGCGGCGATCTTGGTAAGTTTGTGTAGTGTAGTGTAGTGCAGTAACAGTAGACTGGCCTGGTCCTCGCTGGGCGTGGACAGGCTCTGCGCGGCCAGCCAGGCGGCGATCTTGGTAAGTTTGTGTAGTGTAGTGTAGTGCAGTAACAGTAGACTGGCCTGGTCCTCGCTGGGCGTGGACAGGCTCTGCGCGGCCAGCCAGGCGGCGATCTTGGTAAGTTTGTGTAGTGTAGTGTAGTGCAGTAACAGTAGACTGGCCTGGTCCTCGCTGGGCGTGGACAGGCTCTGCGCGGCCAGCCAGGCGGCGATCTTGGTAAGTTTGTGTAGTGTAGTGTAGTGCAGTAACAGTAGACTGGCCTGGTCCTCGCTGGGCGTGGACAGGCTCTGCGCGGCCAGCCAGGCGGCGATCTTGGTAAGTTTGTGTAGTGTAGTGTAGTGCAGTAACAGTAGACTGGCCTGGTCCTCGCTGGGCGTGGACAGGCTCTGCGCGGCCAGCCAGGCGGCGATCTTGGTAAGTTTGTGTAGTGTAGTGCAGTAACAGTAGACTGGCCTGGTCCTCGCTGGGCGTGGACAGGCTCTGCGCGGCCAGCCAGGCGGCGATCTTGGTAAGTTTGTGTAGTGTAGTGTAGTGCAGTAACAGTAGACTGGCCTGGTCCTCGCTGGGCGTGGACAGGCTCTGCGCGGCCAGCCAGGCGGCGATCTTGGTAAGTTTGTGTAGTGTAGTGTAGTGCAGTAACAGTAGACTGGCCTGGTCCTCGCTGGGCGTGGACAGGCTCTGCGCGGCCAGCCAGGCGGCGATCTTGGTAAGTTTGTGTAGTGTAGTGTAGTGCAGTAACAGTAGACTGGCCTGGTCCTCGCTGGGCGTGGACAGGCTCTGCGCGGCCAGCCAGGCGGCGATCTTGGTAAGTTTGTGTAGTGTAGTGTAGTGCAGTAACAGTAGACTGGCCTGGTCCTCGCTGGGCGTGGACAGGCTCTGCGCGGCCAGCCAGGCGGCGATCTTGGTAAGTTTGTGTAGTGTAGTGTAGTGCAGTAACAGTAGACTGGCCTGGTCCTCGCTGGGCGTGGACAGGCTCTGCGCGGCCAGCCAGGCGGCGAGCTTGGTAAGTTTGTGTAGTGTAGTGTAGTGCAGTAACAGTAGACTGGCCTGGTCCTCGCTGGGCGTGGACAGGCTCTGCGCGGCCAGCCAGGCGGCGATCTTGGTAAGTTTGTGTAGTGTAGTGTAGTGCAGTAACAGTAGACTGGCCTGGTCCTCGCTGGGCGTGGACAGGCTCTGCGCGGCCAGCCAGGCGGCGATCTTGGTAAGTTTGTGTAGTGTAGTGTAGTGCAGTAACAGTAGACTGGCCTGGTCCTCGCTGGGCGTGGACAGGCTCTGCGCGGCCAGCCAGGCGGCGATCTTGGTAAGTTTGTGTAGTGTAGTGTAGTGCAGTAACAGTAGACTGGCCTGGTCCTCGCTGGGCGTGGACAGGCTCTGCGCGGCCAGCCAGGCGGCGAGCTTGGTAAGTTTGTGTAGTGTAGTGTAGTGCAGTAACAGTAGACTGGCCTGGTCCTCGCTGGGCGTGGACAGGCTCTGCGCGGCCAGCCAGGCGGCGAGCTTGGTAAGTTTGTGTAGTGTAGTGTAGTGCAGTAACAGTAGACTGGCCTGGTCCTCGCTGGGCGTGGACAGGCTCTGCGCGGCCAGCCAGGCGGCGATCTTGGGCGAGAAGTGTTGCACGATGGCGCGCACGTTCACGAGGCAGTTGGCGAGGCGCAGCGCCGCCGCCTTGTGCGCGCCGCCGCCCGTCGAGTAGCGCAGCGCTGTGGTAATACGCGCGACATGTAAAGTGCACATAATAGGAAGGGCAGGCAAAGAGGAACTGGCCAAACCCCCTCTTTGCATCTGATATAATATAGTTACCGAGACACACGACTCGGACATTTGCCTATTGCGTATCGTCAAAGTAATTAAAAATACACTTCAATAGTACCAAGATTCTAGTTAGTATTAGATTGTAAGACCCGGAATAAGGTAGTTTTTGTCGTAAGCTGAGAATTTTGCCCCTGCTATGCGAACTTGGTAATTCTAAATGTTAATTTAGCGCCAGTGCAGAGGAACTGGCTTTCATACCTCCTTACGCATCTACCTTGAAAATGTTAAGTGTACATTTAGACAGTACAAAATGGAACTGGCCAATCCCTCCCTAGCTGCATTAGATACTTTAATGATGCGCTGTAAAAATTATTTCGTACGATCTCCCTAGAGCAGTCGCTTAATGCATTAAGATGCACATTACATGAGTGTACAAATCTGTAAGCAATCTCAATAGGAAATAAACAAAATTAAAGAGTATTTCATATCAGTAAATTGAAGTTAGAATTTGTGTGCGGAAAGGAAATTGCTAAATTTGAACTTTAAATAGTTTTAAAATCTTACCCAAATAGAAGAGGTTATCAAAGACCTGGTCCATCCTGATAAGTTCGTAGTAGAGCTGGTCGTAGGCGGCGGGCGCGGGCAGGAACGCGTCGCCGAACGTTATGAACACGTTGAATATCGTCACCACCTGGCGCCACGGAACGGAAACAACACAATAATATATTACCGCTTCAGGTATAGCGAAGAGGAATTAGCAAATACCTCACAAATGCATATACTTTGTTCATTCTATTTATGCTAGCTGCGTTAGAAACTTAGTTAGCGCGATGTAGAAATTAGTTCACGTAATCTCCGTATTGAAGGTGTAGCGCTAGAAGGTCTTCATCGCCAAGCTTTACTCCGCACTTCAATACATAGTATAAAACAAAGTCGCTTCCCGCGTCTGTCCCTATGTATGCTTAAATTAAATCTTTAAAACTATGCAACGGATTTTGATGTGGGTATATTTAATAGATAGAGTGATTCAAGAGAAAGGTTTATAAGCATAATACATTCATAATATAGGAAAAGGTTAGGCGGTACGAAGTTCGCTGGGTCGACTAGTAAAATATAAACTAAAAGAGGCGCTCTAGTGGAGTGGCATAGTTAACTTTCGTAAAAAAGCTTTGCGGGAATAGGGCCTTAGGCTATATCGCTGAAGGTAAATGTAACCGGAGTACAGGAGTGAGCTAGATTGTTGTTTGTGTATGCAGCTACATATTTTTTATTTGTGAGTGTCTATACTTTAGCACTAAAGGTATTCTGTGTAACCATCTTATCAGAAAACCAGTATAAAACTCGAAAAAAAAAAACTCACCTGCTGAGCCATTGCGAATATATTATGCCTTCTCAAAAGCATGCACTCATTAGCCACAAGGAACTTTAAAAGAGCTATAAGGGCTGCCCACAGCGGCCGCCAGTCCCGCGCGAGCCGCACTCGACATCGCTTCTGATAGCTGAGTAGCCGGAGCAGGACTCCCACGCAGAGCTCGTATAGTTCCCCGGGGAACTTCTTTAGGAGGTGGCTCATCATGAACTCTATTAGGAGATCTGGGAAACAAAGAACAAGTAAAAGTGTTCGTAGAGTAGCTTTTACACATAGGAAAAAAGAAACTGACGATCACTCAATATTAGGAACAGTTGATTTTTTATGTGAGTTTCGACCCATGTTGCTTAGGAAAAGTTAATGTCAAAAAAGGCGACTGAGAGAACATTCGAAGGACGGAAAGCAGCATCTTTCGTTGAAATACCGAAAAAGCCTCACCAAGATTGCCAAACCGCCTGCCAAGCGTGACGATATGACGAAACTCCCCACTATGTTTTTTGTGGAAATCAGTGGGAGAAGTCTTTGTCCAGAAGTGGACGACTTCGGGCTAAAATAAATGATATGGTTTATTAAATAAATACAATTAAAATGCTCTTACCAATAAGTGTAGAGGCTAGTGGTTGGGAGCGAGGCTCTTCAGGAGCTATTTTCCTGTGACGCATCGGAAGCCTGTATAGTTGAACCTGTAGGTAATTTAGATAAAAATACATCAAATAAGTAACTTCGCAATTTCCTTGTTGCCGTGAAAATTTCGAGAATTACTTTATCGATACACCCCCTGAGAACCTGCATTATAAAGCAGTGTTTTTAACCCCCGAACGAAAAATTCAGAGAGGGGTGTTATAATTTTAACGTGTGTATCTGTCTGTCTGTCTGTGTATCTGTCTGTGGCATCGTAGAGCCCAAACGGCACAACCGATTTCCGTTTAGTTTTTTTTGTATCAAAGATAATTTCAGGCCGAGTGTTCTTAGCCATGTCTGATGAAGATCTGATCAGCGGTTTGAAGATGATCAGCTCTTGAATAATGGATGAGAGGATCTAACTAGCTTCCTTATGTCCGATCGATTTGAAATATGGTACCATGTTACATCTATGATATAGAAAGTATATGGTAAGGTAACCATGACCTGATCAGCCGTTTGAAGATGATCAGCTCTTGAATAATGGATGAGAGGATCTAACTAGCTTCCTTATGTCCGATCGATTTGAATTTTGGTACCATGTTACATCTATGATATAGAAAGTATATGGTAAGGTAACCATGACCTGATCAGCCGTTTGAAGATGATCAGCTCTTGAATAATGGATGAGAGGATCTAACTAGCTTCCTTAGGTCCGATCGAGTTGAAATTTGGTACCATGTTACATCTATGTTATTGAAAGTATATTTTAAGGTAACCATGACCTGATCTGCCGTTTGAAGATGATCAGCTCTTGAATAATGGATGAGAGTATCTAACCACCTTCCATTTATCCTATCAATTAAAAATTTGGTACAGTGTTACTTCAATGATATTGAAAGTATATGTTAAGGTAACCATGATATTTTTAAGATGATTAGCTCTCGTTCTACTTAAGTTGATGAGGGGTGTGACTGTGTCGGGGGTTTTTAAATTTTTAAATTTGAGTTATTCTTATGATGCATAGAGGAACTGGCCAATCCCTCCCTATGCATCTTGAAATTCTATTTATGCTACCTCCGTTAGAAACTTCGATGGCGCGATGTAGGATTTCCGCTTTGAAGGTGTAGCGCTAGATGGCGTTAGTGTGTCGCTACTAGCGGTTTGGGCTATTTGGCAGTAACAGAATAATGTAACTGATAAATAGTAAGTCGAATGATTAAAACTTACTTTGAATGTTAAATTCTGGTCGTGCATAATAGAGTTGGCAAACTGTTCCTCCACAATGCAAGTGAGTGTGACGAAGCAAAGACGGCACTTGTTTATACTCGTCTCGCTTCTTGTATCCGCCATTACTATGGAACTGAAAGAGATTACGATAGATTTGTTAGTTGCATTACAACTTATTTCTTATCTAGATTTTTTATTAATAAAAATACAATAATTTTAGGTTTATTAGCGCTTTTGGCAAAAAAGTTATACACATAATGAAGTGTAGGAGTATTGTATTAAAAATAGGAGTTATAAAAGTTTTAAAAAGAAAAAGTTTAATAGCACATCTCGTAAGCTGCAAACTAAGCTAAGATTATATATGTCACCGGAAAATAATAACATTCGCAAGTTGTTTGGCAAGTCTGATTGTACAGTGGCGGACACGGTCGGCGTAACACTTCCGGTTTTTCTGTATTTCAAAATAGCTCTTGTTCTTTGTTAATACAGTCTAGGGCTGACGAAACCATAGACAAATCTGTTACGGCCTCCTAGTCCGCCACTGTACGTAAGTCTATGGAGCAAGCATTTTCACTGTCAACATCGACCAATCAGAGAGAGCAGTGTGTTATTTTCCGTATTTAAAAAAAGCGTAAAATTAAAAGCTCTTTTGTGATTGGTCGATCCGTTTAGAATCTTACGAATTGATATCCGTTAGTTTATAAATTTACCACGACGCGTCGAAAATTTATAAATTTGCAAAAAAGTGGGCGTAAAATAATACAATTTATCTCTCGTTTTCGGTTCTTGTTATTTTCCGGTGACAT